>WBNH01001352.1:315605-359466 GCA_013401255.1 Urocolius indicus
GGGCCATCTGCAGATGGGGTGCCCCCCCCCAGTCCGAGAGTCCTGTACCAAATTAACTGTATCCGAGTCACGGCACCAAATCTGTTATAACTTGCAGCCAATTTAAATGAGTCATAGATCAAATTTATGAAGCAAGCGGCAAATAAGCAAAACAGCGCTGGGCGGCCGAGAGCCTCTGCTCTACCAACGGCACGCAACTTCCCCACCCCGGGTAAAAGTCTTTTTATCGGTGGAGTGGATCGTTGCCTGGTGTACTCTGCGCAGGGGCTGATCTTATTGCTGGGGGGTCTTCTTCTGCCTCCTGGTGGTCGTGGGGATGAAGTCAGAAGTCTTCCTCGGGTGGCCGGTTCGTGACCCCTCTTCTGCAGTCCGTTAGCTCATGCGCAATCTATAAGCTCTGACATAACGCGTATTGAGCAGCGACACCTGTTTTCATTACAGAATGCTCGTGATCAAGGTTCTGCAAGGTTTAACTTTTACAATGATCTCAGCGGTCCAAGGTTCTGCAAGGCTGAGCTTTTAACAATGCTTTGAAGATTTGATTAACAAACATGGCCTGACCTTCTTCCCAAAAACGACCTTTTCCCATTACAGGGCGGCCGCTGGGACCCGGGCGGGCAGGCGCTAGGACCCGGGCGGGCGCTGGTACCCGGGCGGGCGGGCGCTAGGACCCGGGCGGCTGCTCTGGAGGCTGCGGTGGCCTCCGCGCCGGAGCCCCGAGGCCGCCGAGTCCTTGTGTGGCCGGAGCCGGGAGCCGGGAGCCTGTCCCGGGCTGGGGCAGGGTGAGGATGGCGGTGCCGTGCTTGGCCGCCCGCCGCTCCGCGTGTGCTGGGCTGCGCTGGCGGCCGTGCCCCGGCGGGAGGAGCGTGTCGGCTGCCGCAGGGCCGCTGCGGGCGGGCGCGGGCGCGGGCGCGGGCCGGGAGGTGCCGCCGAGCAGCCGGCGGTACCCGGTGCAGCGCCTGCCCTTCTCCCGCGCCGACCGCGCACACGTGGCTTTCTTCGAGCGCCTGATGCCGGGGAGAGTCGTCACGGACCCGGAGCAGCTGGAGCCGTTCAACGTGGACTGGCTGAAATCCGTCCGAGGTACGGCCGCTGCCTCGGGGTTCGTTCTGCCCCTGTTAACGAGGAGCCCGGAGCCAGCCGGCCCGTGTTTGTGACGGGCTAAAAGCCGTTCTCCTGGCGGGACACAACTCCTCTGGGCACCAACCAGCTCCTGCCAGCCGCTCGAGTCCAATCCAAGCCCCTTCGCTTGCTGACACTTGGGTTCCTGAAACAACCCGGCTGTGGCTTGTCAGCAGCTTTGGCTGAGCCTCAGACGGCTGTTTGTGCACTTTCTGTTGCTTTGGTCAAAGATTTAAACTTTTCCCCTTGCCCCCCACGGGTGACCAAACCCTCTGCACGCTGCAGCCCTCCAAGGGAACACCCCCCCCCCCCCCGACCCTGTGTGTTTGGGAAGGGGGTGAAGTGCCTCTGCCCCCCGTGCTTGGGACATCCCCGTTTAGCACCTTTGTTCTCTCTGTTCTGTCACCCACAGCTTGCCCTGAGAGGGTGCTTTGCTTCCCTTGCAGGCTGCAGCAAGCTGATGTTGAAGCCCCAGACCACGGCAGAGGTGTCGCAGATTCTCAGGTGACCTGTGGCCCTTCTGCTGGACTTTGTGCTGAGGATGTTCCTTCAGGGAACATCCAGCCATGGGAGCTCCAGGCACTGATTGCTCAAAGGCTGGAGCTGCCGAAGCTGGTTTTTTCCTCGGGTGACTTCAGCTCTCCCTTCTGCCCTTCGCCACCCCGCTGCCCTCGGGCTGGACCTGTGTGCCAGCCGCTCCCAGGAGGGGACAAGTGCAGGTGCTGCCCCTGGGCTGTGCGTGGGCTGGGGGTTAGGCAGTGTTGCTCCTCTTGGAAGACCTGCAGGTTCCTCATTAGAGATGTTTTCACTTAGGGAGCTGAAGTTTTTCAAGGGTCTTCCACCTCAGCCTTGTGTTTCCCAGGCCCGGTGCTCTTGGTCTTCTCTGGGCTGGCTGTGTGGTGTCAGTGTGTGGCAGAAGAAAGGCCAAGCTGTCCTTGCAAAGGCTGAGTGGGCAGCAGCAGGCTTCTCACATCTGTGCTGCTGGCTCTGAGGAGAAGGATCCTCAGCTGTGCCTCCTCACTTTGTTCCCTGCGTTAGCAGCATCACTTTTAGGCTGAATGCTGCCCAGTGTCAGGGAGCACTGAGCTGCTGAAGCAGTGGGTGCTCTTGTGGAGGTGAAACTCTTCTGGTGCACTGGGTTGGGGCTTTAAGACACCCCAGGTTTCAGCAAGCTCTTTTCTTTTCAGGTACTGCCATGAGATGAACCTGGCAGTGAACCCTCAGGGGGGCAACACGGGCCTCGTTGGGGGCAGCGTCCCTGTCTTTGATGAGATCATTCTCTCCACTCTTCTCATGGACAGGATCATCAGCTTTGACAAGGTGTCTGGTAAATATCTGTGGGGCACAGCCCCTGGCCCTAAAGCAGCCCTTTTCCCGTGGAGCAGGAGCTGCAGGGGCAGCAAAGTTCAGCTTCCTAAGGGGCGTCAGAGGCTTGTTCCATCCAGGCTCCTGCTGCTGATGGGATCCTGAGGTTGTAAGTGCAGCAGGCAGGAAAATCCAGCTGGTGGCACAAAGAGGAAGAGAGAAACGGGGACATCTCATAATCTGTTCATAGATTAAATGAGAAAGCCTCATAGATGGGGCAGAGTGACAGCAGTGAAGAGCAGGAGAGCTGCTTAAATGCTTTCCAGCACGTTTGCTCAGAGCCAAGCACTATGCTCCCTTCAGACAGGGGAGGGTTGGGAGAGGGGTGTGCTCACAGCTTCTCTCCTGGGAAACTCTCCTGTCTGCCTTTGCACTGCCTCTGTTTCACTTGTTCTTGCCCCCACTGGCATGAACCTCAACAGAGACCAACCACTGGGCTTTTCCACCTCCTTCTGAGCAAGGTTTGTCTCTTGTGGGGAGGAAAGCTGTGGCTGCCCAAGGAGCTGTGCTGCTCAGGGCCAGGGGCACGGGGAGGGCAGCTTGCCTCTTCTGGCCCTGCTGTGTCTCTGAAGTGCATCACTGTGAAGGTGATGAAAGCTGCAGAGTTCTTCTAGAGACAGGGCTGAGGGATGGATGGAATAAGCTGAGGGCCTGGGTGTTCTGTCTCGTGTTGCAATGAGGAAGAGGAGCTTGAGAGGAAGGCTCTGTGTAATGATGGCTGGAAGGCAGCCCGGTGGGGGACTGAGGAGGAGCACTGCTGGTGCAGAGAGCCACTCAGCAGCAATGTGACTTGTCTTGAAGCCAAGTGTTGAAGAAGGCCCTGATAACTCTGCCAGCTGAGGGAGGGGAGAGCTCACAGCTGGCTTGGATTTAGAGGGCTGGGAATTGGGCTGCTCTGAACATTTCGCTTCTTGAAGCAGAGAGAGGACAAGAGGCAGAGACACATGGCTTGTGTCTGACCAGCCCAGGGCTGTGGGTGACCAGGTGCCAAGACAATGGGCAGAGCTCCCCTGTGCTTGGGGAGGGGTGTGCCAGTGCCCTGTGCCACGCAGAGACTTGTTGTGTGCTCAGACTCTGTCCAGGGGCTTGTGGAGGACAGGCTGGCTGCGCCTGCTCCTGCTTTCCCCAGCCATCAGCTCGCAGCAGGACATTTGTGTTTCAGGGATCCTGGTGTGCCAGGCTGGCTGCATCTTGGAGAGGCTGAACCAGTACCTGGAGGAGCAGGGTTTTGTCATGCCTCTGGACCTGGGGGCCAAGGGCAGCTGCCACATCGGGGGCAACGTGGCCACGAACGCGGGCGGGCTGCGGCTGCTGAGGTACGGCTCGCTGCGAGGGACAGTGCTGGGGCTGGAAGTGGTAAGGCGAGTACCCAGCTCTCCCTGCTGCCTATCAGCCTCTGCTTCCTGCCCTCTCCTGCTCTCCTAGCCCTCAGCTTGTGCGGACAAGCCCCTCTCCAGGCTGTGCTCTGAGCTTGCCCTGCTCTGGCTGCTTGGGAAGGGACAACAAGAGTTTTTGTGTTATTGCCCAGCATGGTTTCCAGCTTCCACCCGTCCCTGCTGGCAGGAGTGGTGTTCAGTGATGTTCTAACCCATAGGAGAGGTTTAGGGATGCCAGCTTACCTGTATGTTTCCTCTGTGGAGCAGTGGATCTCTGCTAAACCCGTCCTGCAGCCCCCACTACTGCTGGTGGCTGCTCTCTATACTGCCAGTGGAGCTGGTTTTCTTCTGGTTTGTTTGGCTCAGGGCTTCCTCCTACAGTTCTGGCTGTTCCTCAGCCTGCTTCTCCCTTACAGGCCTGTGCCTCTGTGTGTAAAGGCTTGGGGCTGGTAGCTCTAAAAGATTTTGGGGCTTGGGAGCAGAGAGCTCCCAGTGAAATAAATCAGGTAGGTAACAAAAACCTGGTTTGGTTTTATTGTTTAAGCTCTTCAAGGGTTGGTGTCTCAGGTTGGTCCTTCTGGTGTCAAAACATCCTCTAATAAACATGTCTTGGAGACATTCAGCTTTGAGGGAAGGCTCAGGTCAGCTTACCTCCCTCTGGATGACTATGTTTGTGGTTTCAAATCAAACTCTTTGTTCCTGTTGAGTAGTGGGAGATGTGGCTGCAAAGGAGACCTCGTCCTCTCCACCACTGGGCAGGACAGCAGAGCACACTCCAGCTGCTGTTGTTAGTTGTCCTGGTGTGCAAACAGCACTGTAAAAGTGAAGGAATCAGCTGTGTCTGATCTATGGTTTTGGCAGAATCCAGGAAGCTGCTGCTTGCGTCTCAGTGGGAGGTGATTTGTAGCAGGTCAGCTTTGGTGCTCTCTGTCTTATAGGGCCAGATTTGATTAAAGAGCACCTGAAACATTCCTTTGGGTGCTGCTGCTCTGATGCTTCTTCCCCAGAAATGGTTTTAATGGCCCTTTGCAAAGTGAGGCTGCAGTGAGCAGAGGTGCGTGTGTGTCAGCCCAGAGCAGTGGCAGCCACTTGACTTCTCTGAAACTCAGACTGAGGTGTGTGGGGGTCTGATGTGGTGACACCTTGGAAGTTGTTGACCTGGTTGCAATTAACGGGTAAAGGTTGGGGTTTATTTGTTATAAAGCTTGGAGTAAATAGCAAGGAGAGAGGTAACCATCACTCCTGCTGTCAGAAGTGCCTTGTTCTGCTCCTCTTGAGAAGCTCCTGTGTAGGGGACCCAACTGGTGGCCACTTGCATCAGCACTGCAGTGTCTTCACGTGTGACTTGCAGATGTGGCAATGCCTGGTGAAGTGCTCTCTTCCTTTAGACAGCTTGCTGCCTCCTTTTTCGCTCTCTGAGTGACATGTGGTGCCAGGAGCCCGAGCTGATGGAGAGGAGTTGAATCTCAGGGGGATGTTACCCAAAAGAAACAGCAAAGTTTGGGGCAAGCCTCGGGTGGGATGTGAAGGGGAGGGAGAGCTGGGAAGGGCAGCCAGGCAGGGCTGTGGCAGGGGATTGCTGGACTGGGGCTGGCTGTCCCTGCAGGTGCTGGCTGATGGCTCTGTGCTGGACTGCCTGACCTCCCTGCGCAAGGACAACACGGGCTACGACCTGAAGCAGCTCTTCATCGGCTCCGAGGGCACCCTGGGAGTGATCACTGCTGTCTCCATCCTCTGCCCTCAGAAACCCAAGGCTGTGAATGTGGCATTCCTTGGTAGGGGCTCACACTAAGGACTTCAGAAGCTGGGAGGGGAGAGGAAGGCAGCAGCCAGCCTGCTGAGCCATCAGCTCCTGTCTGAGAGATAATGTGGGGCTGCCTGTTAAAAGACCTGGGCAGGTACTTCCTACCCTTGGTGTGAAGCTGTAACACACCTGCAAGGCAGCTCCCACCTCAGACCATGACAGGAGCTGGTCCCAGCCCCCACAGGGGAGGAGGTTACATCTTCTAGGGGTGGGAAAGATGGCTGGAGGCCTAGGAGACTTGTGGAAACTTCTCACAAGGTTCTGTGGCACTGATTCCTCTGTATGTGTGTGTGACACTGATTCCTGTGTGTGTGTGTGACACTGATTCCTCTGTGTGTGTGTGACACTGATTCCTCTGTGTGTGTGTGACACTGATTCCTCTGTGTGTTCTGTCTGAAGGGTGCCAGAGTTTTGACAAGGTGCTGGAAACATTCACAGTGGGCAGAGCCATGCTGGGGGAGATCCTGTCTGCCTTCGAGTTCATGGATGAGAAGTGCATGGAACTAGTCCAGAGATACCTCAAGTTGTCCAGCCCAGTAGCAGGTACTGGTGTGACTGGTGCTGCAGGAAGAGCTGTTGCCCCCTGCCTGGGGCTTGGCAGCTTAGTCCCACGTGGATGTGTGTGGATGTGTCAGTGAGTGTGTGGCCATCCTTCATCATTGTTGTACCCAGCATCCAGTTCCAAACAGAGTTTGTGGATGTCTCTGAAGGTCAGGCTTGGCACTTCTACTTGTGCCCACCAAACTGCTGTGTTTCTGGAAGGCTGGGGGAAGGAAGTAGCACACAAGGGCAGAGAGGGGACAAGCTTACTCTGCTCTCTCACACCTCCAGGCAGCCCTTTCTATGTGCTGATTGAAACTTCAGGCTCCAATTCCACCCATGATGAAGAGAAACTGAGCAGTTTCCTAGAAGAGGCCACAGCTTCTGGCTTGGTCACTGATGGAACTGTGGCAACAGATGAGAAGAGGATAAAGGCAAGTCATTCTTTCCTCTTGATGATCTCTGTGATGTGTTTCCTTGCTTGGAGCTGTGGTTTTGATGTGGAAATGTTCACACTGGGACTTGATCCCTGAGTGATCTGGTGGCTCGTTTGGCACATTGAGTAAGAGTGTTGAGGGAGAATGCTTGGCCTTGCTGACTCATGCCACAGTGTTTGGGGTTTCAGTGGTGGCTTCCCCTTTTCAAACACATCAGAATAGGGAATGACGTCTTTCAGTTGTCCTGCCCTGTGTCCTTTGTGCCCTGGGCACTGCCTCCTGCCCTGTGTCCTTTGTACCCTGGGCACTGCCTCCTGCCCTGTGTCCTTCTGCCCTGGGCGCTACCACCTGCCCTGTATCCTTTGTGCCCTGGGCACTGCCTCCTGCCCTGTGTCCTTTGTGCCCTGGGCACTGCCACCTGCCCTGTGTCCTTTGTACCCTGGGCACTGTCTCCTGCCCTGTGTCCTTTGTACCCTGGACACTGCCACCTGCCCTGTGTCCTTCTGTCCCAGGCACAGCCATCTCACTGCCCAGTGCTGCCAGCTTGCTGCCTGGCAGGGGCAGGGCAGTAGAGGGGCAGCAGAAGGGGCTGCAGCATGCAGAGGCTCCGTGCTGTGTGCCCTGCATGGCTTGGGGCAGGGATGCCAGGGGGACAGAGATGTCAGGGTGGTTTGTGTGCTCCAGCAGGCGCTGTGGGAGCTGCGGGAGCGCATCACCGAGGCGCTGAGCCACGAGGGCTATGTCTACAAGTACGACGTGTCCCTGCCCCTGGGGAGGCTCTACGAGCTTGTCACACACATGAGGGCTCGGCTGGGCACCAGTGCCAGCAGCGTGGTGGGCTATGGCCACCTGGGTGAGTAGCCCTTGGCACTGGGATGCTCTGCAGAGGGCCCTGGCCAGGCTGGGGCAGTGGGGCCACAGCAACAGGGTGAAGTTGCCCAAGGGCAAATGCCAGGCCCAGCCCTGGAGGGATCCCAAAGCCTTGGAGCTGAGATGCTGAGAGCCAGGGGTGGACTGAGCAGGGTGAGGGGAGGGCTGAGACTGCTGCAGCAGCTTCAAGGGCTCTAACAGCCAAACCAGTTCCATGATTCCACTTGGAATGCTGCTGGGAAAGGAGGTGATTGCCCTCCTGTGCTCTAAGGTTTGCTGTGCAGCTTCCCAGTAGTTTGAAAGGCTGGTTTTAGATTGATGAGAAGCAGAGACTGAAGAGCTGAGAGCTGGCAGAAGAGGGCGCCGGGGCTGAGTGTTACTGCTATCAGACTGTGTTCCAGGTGGTGATGTAGGTTGCTCCCCAGCCAGCCACCGCCATGGCCATCTGTATCCTCTTGCTCTGTCCTTTCCATTTAAGGATGTAGATTGTTTAATTGGACTGTTAATTTCATTAATGTACTTGGACACATGGGATGGGTGAGCACTTTCCTGTCCAAAGGGGTTCTTTGGTCTGAGCCATTAAGAGAGGGGAAAGGCACAGAAGGGCTGTGGTGTGTCAGAGTGCTGGGAGCCTGCTTTGGTGTTACAAGCAGATCAGTTGGTTTGGCAGAGCTGTGCGGGTTAGGTAATGATTCAAAAGAGAGAAGACTCTTCAGCAGACTTGATTTGAAAGACGGTGCAGGACAGTTTGGTGCAAGCAGGGCTGCCTCTGGTAGCTCTTGACACAGAGGACTGAGCTGTGTGCTGCAGGCTGTGCTGGGATGCTGCCAGGGACAAGGGGCAGGTTGTGTTTCTCTCTCTGCTTTGCCTCTGAGCACTCAATGACTGTGGGTCTCATCATACAGGCAAGAGACAAAAGGAGGACGTGCTCTGCTTGCTTTGCCTCTGACACCATGCCAGAGTGCATCTAGGCCACTGCACAAGCACAATGGGAGGGACGAAGTGAGGCAGGGCTGTGTGAAAACCTAATGATCATTATGAAATACCACTGGAGGGGTCTGTGCTCTGCTGTGCTGTGCTGTGCCATCTCATCCCTGTGCTGTGCCATCTCTATGCTATCCCTGTGCTGTGTCATCTCTATGCTGTGCCGTGCCATCCCTGAGCCGTGCCATCTCTATGCTGTGCCGTGCCATCCCTGTGCCGTGCCATCCCTGTGCCGTGCCATCCCTGTGCCGTGGTGTGGCGTNTCTATGCTGTGCCGTGCCATCCCTGTGCCGTGCCATCCCTGTGCCGTGCCATCCCTGTGCCGTGCTGTGCCATGCCATCTCTGTGCCATGCCATCTTATCTGTGCCATGTCTGTGCCATGTCTGTCTGTTCTGTGCCATCTCTGTGCCATGTCTGTGCCATGTCAGTCTGTGCCGTGCCACCTCACCTTGGGCAGGGCCACAGCACTGAACATAGTAGGGCTGTTTGAAGCTGAACATGCCAGGGCTGGGCAGTGCATGTGTCGTTGCTGCCAGGCTGATCTGCAAGCGCAGGGCAGGTGCTGTGCGACAGGCTGAGCTGAGGCACAGTGAGCTCATGCCCCTTGGCACACAGCCTAACAGAGGCCTCTCCGTGGCAGGGACACCGAGTTCTCCTCACAGCCCCAACTTCTGCCGTGTTTCCTGACAGGAGATGGCAACTTGCACTTGAACATCACAGCAGAGTCCTACAGCCAGGCCCTGCAGGACGCCATTGAGCCCTTCGTGTACGAGTGGACAGCGCGCTGCGGCGGCAGCGGCAGCGCCGAGCACGGGCTGGGCTTCAAGAAGAAGCAGTTCATACACTACAGCAAGCCCCAGCTGGCAATCTCTGTCATGCAACGCTTCAAGGCCATGTTTGATCCCAAAGGCATCCTCAACCCCTATAAGATGTTGCCCTCCAGTCCCTGAGAGCGGCACGGGCCGGGCCAGGCTGCGCCTTGGAGGCACAGCAAACCCAGGCCCAGGCTGACACTGTGGCATGGGAAAGCCCTGAGAGGAGTCTTACACAAAACAAGGAGATAAACTGGGCCTAAGAATGAGGTGCAACCGAGATTGAAGTTGTCTGAATGTAACAGTTCCCTGAAGTCAGCATTAGCCTGACAGCACTGATGGCACCCAGGTACAGACAAGATACTGCAGGTAAAGAGCAGTGCCCATGCTGGCACACACAGCTGCAGGTGAGGGGATTCTAAACCTGCCTGAGTGAGAACTGCAGCTTCTGAGCCAAGGGCAGCAACTGTCTGGGGACAGACAGAGAAAGGGACAAAACCACCACAGGCTGCGATGCTGCAGCTCCGCCAAGCCCTGACAGGCGGGAGGGAGCTGGGAGCCGGCTGTAACAGCCCAGGGATTGATTCCTTGGTTCAGGTCTGTTCCAGCTCCAGCTGTAATAAAGCCACTTTGTGCCACGATCTGAAGTCCAACCTCTCCTTTACAGTGGAGGGCTGAGATTGGCTCCAGCCACACCTGGGCTCTGAGGGTCCAGCCTGAAGCACAGGACTCGTCAGGAGAAGCCCCAGGGAAGCTGCCAGAGCAGCACTGGGCCCCGCAGTGAGAGGGACAGGAAGGTCCCAGAGGCCATCTGGAGGGCACCTGAGCTGGAAGGCACATCCCTCACCGACATGAAGGGCTGGCTGGGGCCTTGGGGTTTGTCTGGCTTTGAGAGAAGGAGGCTGAGGGGTGACCTCGTGGCTCTCCACAGCTGCCTGAGGAGGGGACGTGGAGAGAGAGATGCTGGGAGATGCTTCTCCCTGGGATCCAGAGCTGGGGGTGTGGAGATGCTGGGAGATGCTTCTCCCTGGAATCCAGAGCTGGGTGTGTGGGAGATGCTTCTCCCTGGGGTCCAGAGCTGGGTGTGTGGAGATGCTGGGAGATGCTTCTCCCTGGGGTCCAGTGCTGGGGGTGTGCAATGGCTCAAAGCTGCACTGGGGGATTCAGCCTGGACGTGAGGAAGGGTTTATTTACATAGAGAGTGGTCAGGATTTGGCCATTGCCCTTAACATGCTGTAACTGCTGGGCAGCCCTCAGGCAGGCAGGTCATCAGCTGGACTGGATGAGCATTGCAGGTCCCTTCCCACCAGAATCCCAGGATCATTGAGGCTGGAAAAGCCCTTTAAGCTCAAGGGATCCAACTGTTCCCCCAGCACTGCCACGGCCACCCCTGGCCCCTGCCACAGCCACACGGCCTCTGATGTTGTGTCACTTCCAGTTTGGTGTGTGGACCCCACATTGTCACCCCCTGTGTTAGCAGAGGCCAGGCCCTCTGCCAGTCAGTCATCTGCTGGGCTGTTTGCTGGGCACATCTGTATGTCCCAGACTGTGGCAGCCTCTGGAGTCAGGCTATGGCACGTGCCAGAGGGAAATCCTGCCTCTCACCTGGGCACATGCCACGAGGGGGGAAGGACTGCTGTCACTGTAGGGCACAGCCAGGCTCAGCCAGCTGTGTGCATGGAGATCCTTGAGCTCTCTGGAAGGTCACGAAGGGAAGGGAAGGGGTTGTGGTAGGGTTATTTTACAGTGTCTGTTCTAGCCCTTAACCAGCAGGATTGTCCTTCTCAGTGATGCTGTCAGATAATGCTTCACTCTTGTGTAGAAGAGGGAGAGCCAGGGTGAGTACACAGCTGTGGAGGGGACACATTTGTGTGAAGAATCCTTGTTGTGGGAGCAATTCCTTGTCCAAAAAATCTCTTTTTTTTTTTTCCCTTAGACTGGAACATGAGACATTTAATAACAGGCTTAAACATCAGCATGATGGGGATGTGGCTGCTCAGCATTTGGGAGCTGTAGGGCCATGGGTTAGTGCTTGGACTTGGCATTTGAGGAGGGGAGGGCTTAGACTCCAGGAGCTTCAAGGGACTTTTCCAACCCACATGCTTCTGTGAGGCAGTGGCAGTGTGGCACAGAGAGGGGGAAGCACTTGACTGCACTGGTTTTGGCTGGGATGAAGTTGATTCTCCTCATGGTAGCTGGGATGGGGCTGTGTGGTGGGTCTGTGACCAGGGTTGACAGCACAGGGACGTTGTGATTGTTGCTGAGCAGCACATGCATGATGTCAAGACCTTTTCTGCTCCTCACCCTGGTGAGTGAGGGGGTTGGAGGGCACAAGGAGCTGGGAGCCCAGCCCACCTGAGGCCAAGGGGTTGTGAACACACTCCTGAGTGCCCAAACCCACGTGCAGCACCCCAGGAGAGAGCAATGAACCGACTGCAAGAGCATCAAAAGGGGTCTTTTGTGATCTGAGGGCTTCCAGCAGCTTGTGAGCAAGAAATAGCCCAGCTGACATGTGTAATGGGACAGGAGAAAGAGGCCCATTGCACATGAGCCCCACCAGCAGCCTCTGCTGTGCTGGAAGTTCTCCCTCAAAGGGCCCCTTGGCTCACACTGCCCAGAAAGTCAAAGAAAGCAACCGTCTACCTTCCTGATCTCTGGATCCTGACAAGCCCTGGAGCTGAGGAAGCTGTGGGTTCAAAGGCAGTGCTGGGTGTTGGGGCACTCTGAAGGTGTGGAGGCCTCAGGTCTTGGTGGGGCAGCTCACCCCTCAGCATGTGAAGTTGAGGAAGGGGGCACCATGGGTGTGGAGGGAGAGGAGACCGGGTCAGGAGATGCCTTAGGGAGTGGCAGGGCCATAAAAGACCAAAAGCAACAGCTCAGTCCCTGCTTCCAGGCTGTGAGGTGTGGGTAAGCTGATGTTGCTGTCCACAGGAGAGCATTGGCTCCATCCCCAGAGCAGGGACCTGAGCCCAGCTCCAGGCTGCAGGACAAACCCTGCTCTGCTGGGGCAGTTCACAGCCATCACACCCAGGCTGGGAGCTGCTGGTTTACAGGAGCCTTGGTGCAACCTCAGAGTCCTGTGTAATGAAAAGTTGTGATTGTGAATAGCACCAGAGGCCCTTTGCAGCCAGGCTGTAAGGTAACAACTGCTGTGGGGCAGCAGCTCTCTGTCCCAAGGCCTCTGCAGCAATGGCTCTCAGCCCTTCAGCAGCTGCAGCAACTGTGTGTTCACTGGGAAAGAGTTTGAAATGGTTTAGGGGGAAATTCCAGCAGGCAAACACCTACACAGTTCCTGTTCTGCCCTGGTCCCCAGTGTCCTGTCACCAAATGTGTCTGGCAGAGAGTTACAGCCTTAAAGTGCTGAGGAAGGAGGGAGGAGAGGTGCAGGAGGAGGAAGGAGAGAAAGAGAGGTGCAGGAGGAGGAAGGAGGAGAGGGAAGGTGAAGCAGGATAAAGGAGAGGAGGAGAGGCGCAGCAGGAGGAAGGAGCGCTGCAGCACGAGAAAGGAGGGTTGGAGAGGTGCAGGAGGAGGAACGAGAGGTGCAGCAGGAGGAAGGAGAGGAGGAGAGGTGCAGCAGGAGAAAGGAGGGTTGGAGAGGTGCAGGTGGAGGAAGGAGGGTTGGAGAGGTGCAGTAGGAGAAAGGAGAGGTGCAACAGGTACTGCCCATGGCACCAAGCAGCACAGTGAGCAGGGCAGGTGTACATGGCAATGGTGTGACAGGAGGAAAAGTGCTGAAGCAACCAAGGTTCCCCTCCTCCAGCACCCTGCTCAGACCCTGCTGTGACCCCCCCACACACAACTCCCCCTGCAGCCAGGACCTCACTGGGGGGTCCCTGCCCAGCCCTCCCTCCCCTGCCAGCGACGGGCCTGAGGCAGCTCTGCAGCCTGGCCATGCCCTGCCTCTTGCCATGGCTTATGCATTAAGTGCCCCCCACCCCCGGGCACACCTGGCCCCTCCTTCCCTCTGTCCTCACCTCCCCCAGCCGTTTATAGCAGCCGTGGGATGCTGCCAATAGAGCCAGGGAGCTGGCGGCAAGGGCAGAGCAGGAGCTGAGCTGCAAAGGAGAGAAGGGCGGCTGGGAGGCAGCATGAGGAGCCCTGGCTGCCCTGCTGGCTGCCCCTCCAGGTAAGGGCAGAGAGGGGACAAGGAGCTGGGTGCAGCATTAAGGTGCTGGGTGCAGCATTAAGGAGCTGGGTGCAGCATTAAGGTGCTGGGTGCAGGATTAAGGTGCTGGGTGTTTGCAGAGAGGTCTGGCTCAGGTCACCCCTGGAACTTGCCCGTGAGCTGTGAAGTTGGTTGTGATTCTCTCCAGCCTGCTGCAGATTCGTTTCCCTGGGGATGTTTCCTCCCTGAGCTCCAGGTAGTTTAATTCGAAAGCAGCATGTTAGGTGGACACAGAGATCTCTTCTTTCCAGCTTCAGCCCGATGAAGGAGGTTGTCTCAAGCCTTTAGGCATCTGCAGCAGCATCCTGGGGGGTGGTTTCTCCTCTTGCTGTGGGGGATGCTGTGCTGGGGGGAGCTGCCACATCCAGCTTGGGGGTACAAAGCTCCTGTTCGGTGGGCATTAAACCTTCACTGGATCCCATGCCCTGGCTGGAAAAAAGGGACATGGGGTTTGCCTGGTTAGAGCTGGAAATGACTCTTCCCCTTGGAGGAGGTCTGATGAGAGGGAGACCTGGGTGCCAGAGCTGGGCTGGCAGGAGGAGCTGTGGCAGGGCTCCTTGCCTGAGGGGAGGGGGGTCATTGGTGCTGGAAAAGCCTCAGTTGTATTGAACAAAGTTCCAGTTGAGTGTTCCTTTGAGCTCCCCATCTCCTGGAGTGATGTGATGGCAGGAGCTGCTCAGGTTTCTTACCAGGGGAATCCTGACACAAAGGGCTCCTTTTCTAGCCAACGAACCAGAAGTCTGAATAGTGAACAAAGCCCCAGAGAGGCAAAATAAAAGGCAGCAGAGCAGAGCTGTGGGAAGAGCTCAGGCTCTGCCTGGACTGTGGCGTTCCAGAGGCCAAAATGAGGAGACAGTGCCGTTTCTCACTCTCCTGCCTCTGATGGCAGGGCTGCAGGGCAGAGCTTGGGGACCATTAGGGTGGCTGACACCAAAGCTGTGGTCCAGCTTCCCAAGGGCCCTGTGCAGAGGTGGGGGGGAATCAGAGAAACACCTGCTGAAGCTCTTCTGTCTCTCCAGGCACGTCAAATGGCTCCTTGTTTTCAGCCTTTGCCTGGGACTTATCTTGCTGTCGGGATTCTTCCACCTGGAGGACAACAACTCCTCGTAAGTGCAGCAGGAGCAAGAGTGTATGAGCTCAGCTGCCCAGGGCAGTGGAGAGCCGACCTGGGACACCTCTCCTGAGGTTGGGGCAGCGGCCCAGAGCAAGGTGCTAGACCCATAATTGGGCAGGCAAAGGATCCAATTAACCCCCAGGGCAGCTCCTCAAGGCTAAACCAGCCAAAAGGGGCTGGAGCTGAAGCCTTTGGGTGAGGGAGAAGCAGGAAACCATTGGGATATCTGTGCCTGGGGGAAGGGGCTGGGCCGGGACTGGGAGCCGCTGCTTGAGTCGGGCTTCACCAGCTGCCAGAGGCTGCTGAGGAGGCTGTTTGGCCGTGTGTCGTCTCCCTGCAGTGAGGTGAGGAGGCAGGAGGAGCTGCTGGCGGCTCCGTGCCGCGCCAGGACCAACGTCATGTTCCTCAAGACGCACAAGACGGCCGGCAGCACCGTCCTCAACCTCCTGTTCCGCTTCGCCGAGAGGCGCCGGCTCACCGTGGCGCTGCCGGCACAGCAGCTCCTGCACCTGGGCTACCCCAGGCCCTTCCTGGCACGATTTGTGGAGGACTTTGAGTCCATAGGACGCAACTACAACATCATGGGCAACCACCTGAGGTTTAACCCCGTGGAGGTCAGGAGGAGCCCGGCCCGGCTGCGGTGGGGGTGGGTGAGGGATGAGATCGGCGCTGCCTTCGGGCTTGACGGTGGCTCCTCTGCTCCCCTTCCCCCTCAAACAGGTGCGGAAGGTGATGGCAGCTGACACCTTCTACTTCTCCATCCTGAGGAACCCCGTTCGCCTGCTGGAGTCTTCCTACGTCTACTACAAGAGCGTGGTCCCTGCCTTCAGGGCCTCCAAGGATGTCAACGAGTTCCTGGCGCAGCCGCTGAGGTATTACCGCCCGGCTGAGCACCAGCACAACAGCTACGCCAGGAACGTCATGTGGTTTGACTTTGGTTACGACAACGATGCCGGTGCCGACGGGAGCTACGTGCAGAGGGTCCTGAAGGAGCTCGAGCAGAGCTTCCAGCTGATGCTGATAGCAGAGTACTTCGATGAGTCCATGGTGCTCCTGAGGCACTCCCTGTGCTGGGAGCTGGACGATGTCGTTTACTTCAGGCTCAATTCCAGGAGCCAGGAGACGGTCCAGGCCCTGAGCCCAGAAAGCGAGGAGAGGGTGAAAGCCTGGTGCTCCCTGGACTGGGAGCTTTACCTGCACTTCAACCAGAGCTTCTGGAAGAGGATCCAGGAGGCCATAGGACTGGAGCGGCTGCACAAGGAGGTGAATGAGCTGAGAGCGAGACAGAAGGAGCTCATGGAGACCTGTCTCGTGGAGCAGGAGGCGGTGGGGAAGGATCACATCAAGGACAAAGCCCTCCTGCCTTTCCAGTCAGGGGCTGCAAATATCCTTGGCTACAACCTCAGGCAGGACTTGGACAACAGGACTCTCAGAACCTGCCAGAGGATGGTCCTGCCCGAGCTGCAGTACATGTCCCAGCTGTACAGTGCTCAGCACCCGCACAAGAGGAGGAAGCAGCTGGGGCTGCCCCTGCCATGAGCCGCTTGCCAGCAGCTCCCAGCTCCCAGCCAGGGCCCACAGCGCCCTGCTGAGCTTTCCCACAGCCCACAGCTGGCCCCCAGGACCCTGGGTGTGTGAGAGGGAGATGGGGGCGGCTTTACTCAGGGCTTTGGTGGGTCCCTTTTTGGGTACCTTAGAATCACAGACTTATTTAGGTTATTAAAACCCTTGAAGCTGCTGTAGTCCCAGCTCTGTCCTCACCCTGCCCAGCCCAGCACTGACCCACAGCCCTCAGCACCTCAGCCCCACGGCTCTGGGATCCCTCCAGGGCTGGGCATTGCCCCAGCTCCCTGGGCAGCCTGGCACAGGGGCTGACACCCCTCTCAGGGAAACAGTTCTGCCTCAGCTCCAGCCTCAACCTCCCCTGGGGCAACCTGAGCCTGTTTCCTCTCATCCTGTTGCTCAGGAGCAGAGACCAACCCCCACCTCGCTCCAGCTCCCTGTGAGGGAGTGTCAGAGAGTGCTGCTGTCTCCCCTCAACCTCCTACAGGCTCAATACCTCCAGGACCCTCCCCATCAGACCTGTGCCCCAGCCTCATCCTGAGGCCTCAAGCCAAAGAATCACTGTTGGCCAGACACTGCATGCTGGGCAGGGGGAATCCTGCTGCTGGTGCTGCTCCTGGTGCTGGGCTGGCTGCAGCTGCCTTCCATGTTCCTGCCTCTTAATCATTAACCACAGGCTTCATCACTGTGTTTACAGGTGACGTGGTTCAGTAGCCACGGCCGTGTCCAGGCTGGTCACAGCTCACTGGAGCAAGGGCTGAGCTCTGGCATTTGGTGGGGCACAAACAGGGAGGTGAGGAGGTGAAGGGTCAGCACCCACTCTGCCCAGGCTGCCAGGGACTGGCAGTGCCCGTAGCTGGGTGCCCATGGCTGGCAGTGCCTGTTGCTGGTTGCCCATGGCTGACAGTGCCTGTTGCTGGTTGCTCATGGCTGGCAGTGCCCGTAGCTGGGTGCTCATGGCTGGCAGTGCCTGTAGCTGGGTGCCCATGGCTGGCAGTGCCTGTTGCTGGTTGCTCATGGCTGGCAGTGCCCGTAGCTGGGTGCCCATGGCTGGCAGTGCCTGTTGCTGGTTGCCCATGGCTGACAGTGCCTGTTGCTGGTTGCTCATGGCTGGCAGTGCCCGTAGCTGGGTGCTCATGGCTGGCAGTGCCTGTAGCTGGGTGCCCATGGCTGGCAGTGCCTGTTGCTGGTTGCTCATGGCTGGCAGTGCCCGTAGCTGGGTGCCCATGGCTGGCAGTGCCTGTTGCTGGTTGCCCATGGCTGGCAGTGCCCGTAGCTGGGTGCCCATGGCTGGCAGTGCCTGTTGCTGGTTGCCCATGGCTGGCAGTGCCCGTAGCTGGGTGCCCATGGCTGGCAGTGCCTGTTGCTGGTTGCCCATGGCTGGCAGTGCCCGTAGCTGGGTGCCCATGGCTGGCAGTGCCTGTTGCTGGTTGCCCATGGCTGGCAGTGCCCGTAGCTGGGTGCCCATGGCTGGCAGTGCCTGTTGCTGGTTGCCCATGGCTGGCAGTGCCCGTAGCTGGGTGCCCATGGCTGGCAGTGCCTGTTGCTGGGTGCTCATGGCTGGCAGTGCCCATAGCTGGTTGCCCGTGGCTGACAGTGTCTGTTGCTGGTTGCCCATGGCTGGCAGTGCCCATAGCTTGTTGCCCATGGCTGGCAGTGTCTGTTACTGGTTGCCCATGGCAGTTGCCAACATGCCCATGCTCACTGATGGTACCTCAGAGCTCAGTGCATGTTGAGGGGCAGCGGGCACCTGGCTGGGCTGAGTGATTGGCATCTCTTGGCAAGGAGGTTGGACTGGAAAGGTCTTTTCCCACAGGAATGATGCCATGATTCCATGGCTGGTGCTGTGGGGAGGGAGCAGGGCAGCAGCAGAGATGCTGTCAGAGGGGTGAGAGGCAGAGCTGGGGATTTCCTGTGGCTACCTTTAGGCCAGGCAGGGAGCCAGGGAAAGCAGCCAAGGCAAGGGTTCTGCAGCCCACGTGAGATTAACAGCACCTTGATGGCTCTGTGCCCCAGCAGCCCTGGCTAACATTAGGCAGGCTCAGGAGCAGCGTGGAGCAGGAGGGGCAGAGGGATCAGCAGCCACAGGGTGTTCAGCCCGAGCAGCCCCTGGGGCTGTTCCTGGCCAGTTCTGCAGCCTGAGCCCCAGCTTTCACCTTGGGGCTTCTGACCCGTGACTTGCTGCGTTAGTGCACTCAAACCCCACCAGCCAAGGTGCTGCTGCCATGGAAAACATCATCACAGGACTTCCTGGGGGTAAATGCATGTGGGCAGCTGCTGGAGTGGGTTGGGACCCTCCTGGGCGCAGCCTGTGGGGTCCTCAGGGCTGGGAGGGACCATAGTAAATGTGTGCTGCAGCTCCTGGGCAGGGAGGCCTGGCCTCTGTGAGGAGGGAAACTGAGGCAGGAGATGCTAACACTACCTCCCCACACACCTCTCTTTGCATTCCATCCTGGGGGGCAGAGCAGGGTGTGTGTGTGGCCGCACGCAGGGCCCTGGGAACTGAACACACAGGCACCTTTTTGCTGACTCAGCACTTCTTCCCAGAGGCCTGATGTGTCTGTGGGTGAGGGGACCCTGTGAGGGGCAGTGGGGCAGCGAGGAGCTGGGCTCTGACCGTGGGCAGCCCGGGACAGGGGATTCTGAGCCAGCAGCACCAGATGCGTGCCAGCACATTGTCCAGGGGGGAGGGGGTTGACCAGCAGAACCTCCCCAGTGAGAGCTGCCCTCGGCCACCCCAGCCCAGGAGGCCCATCCAGGGGACTCTGCCGTGCATGGGGTTCACCCTGGGGTTCCCCATAGGGAGGGGAAAGCGAGGAGCCGTCTGGGTTCTCTGCAGCAGAGGGATGGGGGTATCCCTGCTCCCTCTGAGGGGTCTGGGCTGCTCCCATGGAGCCCACACAGCTGTGTGGAGATGGGTTCTGAACCCCAAACCTGCCTGACACTGTGTGCAGGGAAGCGTTGGCTCCCTGCCTGTGCCGACTGGCCTCCGCTTGCCTCACACCCCTCCCGCAGATCACTTTAAGGACCCGTTTAATTGCGCTCGACTTCATTCCAGGGCAGCCGGGCTTAGCCTCGCTCTTCATCACCCAAACCACTCACCCTCCTCCGCTGGGCAGCAGCGTCCCAGCCTCTAGCAACCCCCAAACCACCCCAAACCCCTGCAGGGACATCCCTCGCTGCCTTCTCTCCCCCAAGCCCGGAGCCGTGGCCATGGGCTCCCGGCACTTCCCAGCGCGCACGGTGCTGCTGGAGCGGGAGCCCAGCGGTGTGACGTACCGTGTGCCCGCGCTGCTGTACCTGCGCTGCGGGCCACGGCTGCTGGCCTTCGCCGAGCAGCGCCTGGGCGCCGACGACGCGCACGCAGACCTGCTGGTGCTGCGCCGGGGAACCCTCTATGGCACCTACGTGGAGGTGGGTGACGGGGGAAGGGGGTATCTGGGGCTGGGGAGCTGGGCACGGGGAGGCAGCCAAGGAAAGGGGAGTCTGAGCTGCAGGGGGTTGCATGGGCTGAGCCTCTGCAGCAGGGGGTGTGTGGTAAGTGGAGGCCGGTCAGCACAGGGGCTGGTGGGGACCCAAGGCTTCCTTGCTCCCGGTGTCAGGTAGGTTTGGGGTCAGAGCCCATCTCCACACAGCCAAGATGCCAGGGCTAGCCCAGGCCCCTCAGAGAGCTCAGGGAATCCCTCTGCTGCACGGGATTCAGATGGCTCCTCGCTTCCCCCTCCCCATGGGGAACCCCAGGGTGCAGCCCATGCACGGCAGAGTCCCCTGGATGAGCCTCCTGGGCTGGGGTGGCCAAGGGCAGCTCTCACCTGGCTGCACTGGGGAGGTTCTGCTGGTCAAAGCACCAGGCTGGTCCTTGCTGAGCTGCAGGAGGCTGTGTGGGCTGAGCCTCAGCCCTGTCCCTCTGCCGCTCCTTGCTCCCACCGGGGCAGTGGGAAGACATGCGCGTGCTGGAGACGGCGACGCTGCAGCACCACCGCTCCATGAACCCCTGCCCGCTCTACGACGAGTTCACCGGCACCCTCTTCCTCTTCTTCATCACTGTGCTGGGCAGGACGCCTGAATCCTACCAGATTGTCACAGGCCAGAACGTCACCCGGCTCTGCTGCGTCACCAGCACCGACCAGGGCCTGAGCTGGAGCCCGGCCACAGACCTCACACAGCAGGTCATCGGCGGGGCCATCAAAGGTAGCCCACGGGACAGGGTGAGGAGGGGCGAGTGCAGCTGAGGAGAGGGGAGGGCCAGGGCTGGTTTGGGTCTCCATGGTGTGTCTGGGGTAGGAAGCCCAGCGACGTCAGAGAGAGGGGATGGCAGAGGGGAGAGGGGAATGAGGGGGGTGTCTGTGTCAGAGAAGATGGAGAAGCCCCACGGGGGGTAGCACCATAGCTGAGGACAGCCAGGCAGCACCAGGCTCTTGCTTGGCTGGGCTGGGGGGATGCTGTGGAGTCCCTTCCACATGGGGCTTGGCATGGTGGGGAGGCAGCTGCTCACCCCCATCCCTGCCTGGGCTCCGCAGACTGGGCGACATTCGCGCTGGGGCCTGGACACGGCATCCAGCTGCGCTCGGGCCGGCTGCTGGTGCCAGCCTACAGCTACCACATCGACTGCAAGCAGTGCTTCGGGCAGCTCTGCAAGACCACCCCGCACTCCTTCGCCTTCTACAGCGATGACCACGGCCGGGGCTGGCGCTTCGGAGACTTCATCCCCAACCTGCAGACGGGCGAGTGCCAGCTGGTGTCAGTGGACGAGGAGGACGGCTCCAACGTGCTCTACTGCAACGCCCGCAGCCCGCTGGGCTTCAGGGTGCAGGCGCTGAGCACAGACGATGGGGCCGTATTCCATGGTGGGCAGCTGGTGCAGCGCCTGGTCGAGCCACCCCATGGCTGTCACGGCAGCGTCGTCGGCTTCCCCGCGCCCCTGGTCTATGGCCCTGCTGCCCCCCGGCACCCCACGGGGTCACTGCGGGGTGAGGCGCGGCAACTGCTCACCGGGACACTGTCGGGGACGCGGCTCCTGCCTGACCGGGGGGCTGCAGGGGGTGAGCTGCCTGCCATGGCCAGTGGCAGCCCCTCAGAGCCAGCCCAGGCTGGGGATGAGCTGCCCACCATGGTCACCAGCAGCCCCTCAGAGCCAGCCCAGGCTGGGGATGAGCTGCCCACCATGGTCACCAGCAGTCCCCCAGAGCCAGCCCAGGCTGGGGATGAGCTGCCCACCATGGGCACCAGCAGCCCCACAGGGCCAGCCCAGGCTGGGGAGGAGCTGCCCGTTATGGCCAGCAGCAGCAGCCCTCCAGAGCCAGCCCAGGCTGGGGAGGAGCTGCCCGTTATGGCCAGCAGCAGCAGCCCTCCAGAGCCAGCCCAGGCTGGGGATGAGCTGCCCATTATGGCCAGCAGCAGCAGCCCCCCAGAGCCAGCCCAGGCTGGGGAGCCCTGTCCTGCCCCAGGGCACCGCGGCCGTTCCTGTGGCATCAGCTGGGGCCGAGGGGACACCGCAGTGACCCCCAGCCCCATTCCCTTCTTCCAAGCGCCCACGTGGGTCCTGTACTCGCACCCCACCAGCTCCATGTCACGGGTCAACATGGGGGTTCACCTGAGCACCTTCCCCAGGGACGCAGAGAGCTGGAGTGAGCCGTGGGTCATCTACGAGGGCCCGAGCGCGTACTCGGACCTGGCGTGCGTGGAGTTGCCCTCCAGCGGGGCCTCTCCCTCCGGCACCGCAACCGTGGCCTTTGCCTGCCTCTATGAGAATGGGACGCGCTCGCCCTACGAGCAGATCTCCTTCAGCATGTTCACGCTGCACGATGTGCTGCACAACATCCCCCTGGCAGCCCCCCGGGCACACAGCCCCCCCAGCCCTGGCAAGCGGGGCATGAGGAGATGCCTCCTGTCATAGTGCCACCCCCAGGCACGGGTAAAGCCTCCCTGGCCCTGGCAAGCTGGGCAGAAGGAGCTGCCTCATCTCATGTTGTCACTCCCAGATCTCCCAGGCACGGGAGCAGCCCTGCCAGCCCCAGCAAGCTGGGCACAAGGGGCTGCCTCATCTCCTAGTGTCACCTCCAGACCCCTGACACGGGTGGTCGCAGCCCCCCCACCCCTGGCAAGCTGGGCATGAGGAGCTGCCTCATCCAGTGCCACCCCCAGACCACGGGTACAGCCCCCCCAGCCCCAGCAAGCTGGGCACAAGGGGCTGCCTCATCTCCCAGTGTCATCCCTCAGATCCCGGGGCACCAACCCGAGCTCAGTGCCCAGGGATGCTCACAGCCTGGCACAGGGGCACACAGCACCCACCCCACAGTGAGGGTTTAGTCTCTATTTTATTGCTGGGTTGTTTTCATGCTGGAGTTGATGGGTTGTGGCTTGTGCCACCAGCCCAGCCCCAGGCTCCCTCCTGAGCATACGAGCACCCAGCGTAACGGGGAGCAGGTGCCAGGGTCAGGGGCTGCCCTGCTGCAGCTGTGCTGGGCCTGGTACATCCCCCTCCCTGCTCCCAGGGTTTGCCTCCCATCCTCAGAGGTGTTGATATTCCCTTTTCTCTGCTGTTGGAGCCCGTTCCTCCCTTTCTCAGCGGCCTCTCTGGAATCACTGCCCTGGATTCAGCTGGGACGGTTTTCCTGCTGGTATCTGGGCTGGGGCTATGGTTTGGGCTTGTGCCGAGAGCAGTGCTGATAGCCCAGGGGTGTCTGGTGATTGCTGAGCAGGGCTTGCACAGTTGTGCTTCTCCCTCTGCCCCGAGGAGGCTGCAGAGGAGGGCACAAGGAGCTGGGAAGGAGCAGGGCCAGGACAGCTGAGCCTGACTGACCCCAGGGCTGTCCCAGAGTCAGAGGCTGTCACAGCAATGAAATGAGGGGGCAGAGTGGGCAGCAATTGTTCCCATTGGCATCACTTGTCTGTCTTAGGGTTTATTTTTGCTCTGTGTTATTTTCCTTTTCATTACAAGTCTCCCTTTTTAAAGAGCCCCTTCAGTTATTAAACTGTTCTCACCTCAACCCACGACCTCTCCTGACTCTTGCCCTTCCCCTTCCCTCTGCCCATCCTGCTGGGGTGAGACCACAGCGGGCACCCCCGTCACTGTCCAGGCTGCCTCAGTGCTTTGGGCTTTTTTAAGCTCCTGTGGATGTCACAACTCTCCTCTGACACTTCCCAGGGCCCTCCCTGCACAGGCAGGCTCAGGTCTGCTGCCCTTTAGAGGTTTAGGGGCAGAGGGCAGGGTGGGGAGGTGAGGCGACAGGGGTGGGGGGGTTGGTGCAAAGGGAAGCTCCTGCCCTCAGCTGTGTGCAGGTGGGGGTGTGAGTGAGCTCTGAGGGGTTACACCACCATTCCAGCACCACCCCCCTCAGCTCTGCTCCATCCAAGTGAATCTCTGGTCTCCTCCCTCCCTCCCTCCTGTCCTGTGCAGGAGATAAAACCCAACTCCAGATGCCTGCCCTGCAGACAGACTCTGAGGGCTCTCTCCAGCCCCAGATGGGAGAAGAAGGAGGAATAGCTGTCAGCTGGGCACAGGGCTCTGCATAGAGCCCTTTAGCCCCATGCACCTCACGGGATGGGTCTCTGTACCCCTCCCCAGGGAACTCTCTGTCTCGCCTGGGGCTCGTGCATGCAGGCAGCTGCCACCACACCGGCTCCAGCCTCCAGCCCTGTCCCCCCACCCTGCTCCTGGCACCAACCTGGGTCCCTACTTCCCCTCACAGAAGCCGCAGAGGCAGCCGAGGCAGCCGTTGATGATGTGCAGGGAGGCCAAGGCCATCTCGCTGGCACTGACCAGCAGCAGCAGGGAGAAGAGGGCGACGTTCCAGGCCACCACTCCCTGGGGCTCCAGGCACACGCTCCACATGCGCCGCTCCTGCAGGTAGTTCTGCACCCTGTGCCGCAGGGAGAGGAGGAGATGGCATGGGCTGGGGCTCCTGCGGTGTGGCAGGGGGATGGGAAGCGCCACAGAACGGGATGGGGAAGCACCACAGAACGGGATGGGGAAGCACCACACGAGGCTCCTTCAGCTGCCAGGGCGTTGTGTCCTCCCCCACCATCGCCACCAGCCAGCGCTGAGCTGCGGAGGCCTGAGCCCGCTGCCTCACCTGCTGTCAGGCTCCTGCCCACTGCCGTCCAGGAAGGGGTAACCCCAGAGGGGGCCGTGTCTGGAGGTGTTGTAGAAGCAGAGGGGGCCGTTGGTCAGCCCCACTCCGCACAGCACAAAGCAGGAGGCGGCTCCCAGCAGCGCCAGCTTGGACAGCACAGCCGAGATGAACGCCTGCGGGGACAAGGGAGGAGAGGTTGGGCACCAAAACGGGGCTGCAGGGTACCAGCAGAGGGGTGAAAGGGAGATAACAACCCCCCTCCATCCCCTTCACCCCAAGGGGCTCTTGTCCCGGGGAACTGAGGCTGAAGGTGAAGCTGGCGCTGGGCTGTTGCAAGTGGGGACATGGAGCCTGGCGAGGCAAAGCCCGTGCCAGCATGGGGAGCTGTGAGCTGTGGGGAGGTGACACCACAGCCTCCTGCCCCATCCCACCTGGGAAAGGGGATAACCCCTCTCCTATCCCACACAAAGAGGGGACACCCCCCCACCAACCCATAATAGAGAGGGGACACCCTCCCACCATCCCACCTGGGAATGGGGACACCCTCCCACCATCCTACAGAGAGAGGGGACACCCTCCCACCATCCTACAGAGAGAGGGGACACCCTCCCACCATCCTACAGAGAGGGGACACCCTCCCACCAACCCACACAGAGAGGGGACATCTCCCACCTTCCCCTCCTGGGAGAGGGGACACCTCTCCACCTTCCCATACAGAGAGGAGACACCCCCCTACCATCCCACACAGAGGGGACACTCCCTCACCATCCCCCCCAGGAGAGGGGGCACTTTGCCACAACCAGACACAGATGAGGGGACACTGACCCACCCTCCACATCTCAGTACAGGGCTGCAGGGGAGGAGGATCCAGGCCCCGTCCCACTCTGGGCCACCCCCTAGGGTCCCCAGCACAGGGCCCGGCACTGCCTTACGTTGCAGCGGGTGCCGCAGTCGGAGCAGCCGGCACATCGCCATCCCACCGCCGTGATGTGGGCAGCTGCCAGCAGCACCTGCAGGGACACAGAGCTGCTGGGCACCAGGGGCTGGGGATGAGAGGCTGAGCTGCTGGGCACGAGAGAGCTGCTGGGGATGAGGGACAGAGCTGCTGGGCACAAGGGGCTGAGCTGCTGGGGATGAGGGGCTGGGGATGAGAGGCTGTGGGGCTGGGGCTGAAGGGATGAGGGGATTAGCTGCTGGGCATGAGGGGCTTGGGATAAAGAACAGAGCTGCTGGGAACCAGGGGCTGAGGATGAGAGGCTGAGCTGCTGGGCACGAGAGAGCTGCTGGGGATGAGGGACAGAGCTGCTGGGCACAAGGGACTGAGCTGCTTGGGATGAGGGGCTGAGCTGCTGGGGATGAGGGGCTGAAGGGCTGAGGCTGAGGGGATGAGGGGCTGAGAAGCTGAGCTGCTGGGGACGAGGAGCTCAGGGGTTGAGCTACTGGGGACAAGGGGCAGAGATGCTGGGCACCAGGGGCTGAGGGGCTGAGCTGCTGGGGATGAGGGGGCTGAGCTGCTGAGCATGAGGGGCTGGAGATGAAGGGCTNCAGGGGTTGAGCTACTGGGGACAAGGGGCAGAGATGCTGGGGACGAGGGGCTGAGGGGTTGAGCTGCTGGGGACAAGGAGCAGAGATGCTGGGGACGAGGGGCTGAGGGGTTGAGCTGCTGGGGACGAGGGGCAGCCACCTGCTCCATCCCCTGGCCCCGTCTGCATGGCCCGTGCGCCACACAGTACAGAGCTGGTTCCTGAGGGTGTGGAGCAGCTTAATCGCGGTGCTGAGCAGGTTACTCATGGTGCTGAGCGTGTTACTCACGCTGAGGCCGCCTCCCCAGATGCCCGGCACGGCCTTGGCTTGTTGGCTGATGTGCCCCTCCAGCAGGTACTTGGCTGCTCCCCCGGGGAAGAGCAGCAGGACGTTGGCTGCCACCGAGACCGTGCCCAGCACCAGCAGGCTCGGACCCAGCACCCGGCTGCACTTGCCCACGCACATGGCTGTCCTGCTGGCGATGGGAGGAAGAGAAGGGGAGGAAGGGGCTTCCTGCAGCCTGCCCCAGCCCCCCAGCTCCGTGCCCATCACGCAGTTGTGGGGGGCTGCGGTTTGCCAGGACCCCTGAGAGCGCATCGGCCTCTCTCCAAACAAAGCCAGCGGTCGCTAAGCCCTGCCATGGCTCTGGAGATGCTGGAAGCAGCGTCAATCCCTTCACTAAGGTTATCTCTGGTGCCGAGGGCAGCCCTTCAGCTCTGCTGGCGCTTTGTTATCAGTTCACTTAGGAAGCGCCTGCCCGGCTCCAGCTCTCCCTCTCCCTTACTGCAGGGCAGGGGGTGTGCAGCTGCTAAACCCAGCCCCCTCTGCCTCCCAGCTTTCCTCTGCCTTGCCTTGGCTTTTGCTTTACGAGGCCTGGCACAAGCTCCCAGCTGCAGCTGCTTCTGGCCCTGGCTGGTGGATTTCAGGCTCGCTTGAGGCTGTTTCCGTGGGAAGAAATGCCTGAGGAGCAGCTCAGGCTGCACATCTGCTCTTCCCCAGCCATGGGCGTTCGCGGGCTTGTGCAAGTCTCCCCTTTACATCTCCAAGGACTCTCCTTCCCCTCCACCGCTGCCCGTCCCTGGGGAGGCAGGATGTCTCCTTCCCCCAGGCAGCTCCCCAGGGCTCCCTTTTCCCTCCCAACACTCCCCCTTAAGCAAGCAGCCAGTTTGCTCTGGCTGCTGCCTCCTCCTTCAGCCAGCACAGGCAGACAAATCCCTCTGCAAGGGGAGGTGAAGCACAAGTGCATCTGAAGCAGGACACTCCAAAGACACGCTCACTCCCCCCCCCACCCAGCACGTCCCTGAGGCTGAGAGCAAATGGGTTCCAGCAAAGCCCAGGGCACCTCTCCCCCCACCCCGCCTGCCCAGCCTACCTGGGTGCGATGCTGCAGCAGCCACCCCTCACTCAGCCCCGTCAGCAGTACCCAGGGGAGACTATTTATGGTGTCCAGGCTGCTCCATGTCTTCTTCCCCCACCCCGAGGTCCACCCACAGCACCAGTCATGGTCCTGCCCTCTCCCACGCTGGGCAGCTGGGCAGGAAGGATGAGTGTCCAGCCTGGGGCCGGGCCCTCCGTGCCTCTCCCACTGCCAGCAGCCATGAGTCCACCACCACAGGCACAACTTCAGCCCCCTCAGGCTCTGCCCTCAATGCCTCAGCCATTCATTGCCTGAGCAGCAAACACCGTTCCTGCTGCAATGGCCACTGGGGGCCACACATTTCCCCTCTGCAGTCCACACCAAACGTTATCGCTCTGTGGCTTCCTCCAGCACATTTCACCCTGTTTCCCTGGAGCAAAACCTCTGTGCATGGATGCTGAACAGCTCAGGTTTGCCTTTTTCCCACTGGAGGGAGAGAACATGCTAACACTTTAACAGAAGCTTCTAAATAAATGTTCCCACATCCCAGCAGGCTCCTGCCCTTTCCTCCCCTGCAGGCAGCCCAGCTTGTCTGCCCAGCACACCCCCATCACCTGCATCTCTCACACCTTGGTGATGACACTGAGAGAGAAAAGTTAACTCTGGATGTCTTCATTACTGCAAGTCATCAGACACTGGTGCTCCAGGAGCCGACTGAGGTGCCCAGGGCTGGCAGCTGGTGATAGAGAGGCTCCTCTTCTGTGCCCACAGAGGAAGCAGCAGGTCCCAGAGGGACCAGGCAAACACCTCTGAGTCTGAGGAGGGGAGACTGGGAAGCTGTGGTACAAAGAAATGGCAAAAGCAGGGTGTTTTTCCTGTCGGACACACACATGGGACACGGGTCAAACAGCCCCCAGGGTGTTGCCTTTGGGCCATAACCCACCTCGCTCCACCCAGGGCAACAACGTGGCTCCAGCTGCTTTCCCAGCCCTCAGCCCAGGGCACAAACCCTGCTCCTCAACCTGCAGCCTGTCACTAGGGGCAGGGGGAAGCAGGGAATGGGGTGCCACATGGGAAAAGATCAAGGGGTGAGGCTGGGTCACACCAGCCAGTTGTGTTCCAGGGAAAAGAAGGTGAGAGGAGCGACCTCAACCATGGCAGTTCCTCCCAGAGGACAATCAGAGTTTGCCCCTGCACATAAATCCCCTGTTTATTGTTAAATAAGACAAATTGGTCTCTCCGAAGCAGAGCAGCGAGGGCAGAGCTCGTAGGACGTGAGAACTGCTCAGTCTGCCCTTCCTCTTTTCTTGCTTGGAAAGAGAGGAAGCAGCTTTCCCTCTGCTGGAAGAAAACGTGTTGCAATCTCATCTTGTGCCCTTCCCTACGTCACAGCACCCTGAGCTCCCTGGGGCACCCCAAGCTCCCTGTACCCCGAGTTCCCAGCAGCATCTCAAGTTCCCTGCAGCATCCTGAGTTCCCTGCACCCCGAGTCCCCTGGGGCACTTCAAGCTCCCCAGGGCACCCTGAGCTCCCTGCAGCAACCTGAGCTCCCTGCACCCCAAGTTCCCTGCAGCACACCAAGCTCCCTGCAGCATCCTGCAGCACTCCAAGCTCGCCGTAGCACCCCGAGCTCCCCACAGCACCCCAAGCTCGCCGCACCCTGAGCTCCCCGCAGCACCCTGAGCTCCCCGCAGTCTGAGTTCCCTCGGGCACCCTGAGCTCCCTGCAGCCCGAGCTCCCTGCAGCACCCTGAGCTCCCCAGGGTACCCTGAGCTCCCTGCAGCCTGAGCTCCCTGTGCTGCTGCACACATGATCCATCCAATCATCCTCCTCCCCGCCAGCCAGCCCCACACCGTGCAGGGTGAAGCGTCAGGGGACTCACTTCCCCAGCATCACCATTCTTCCCCTTACACCCCCTCCAGCAACTGCAGTGACACTGGGCTAATTTTAGCCCCGGCAGCGCCGCGAGCAGCCGCGTGTTGTCCCTTCCCACGGCTGGCCCGTGGGTGGGAGGCATTGGCACCGTGGCTCCGGGCCCCTGACTCGCTGCCACGGCGCTGCCAAACCCAAACCCACCCACAGGATCCTGCCTGGGAGCTGCCTCATGTAGACTCTGACCCCCACCAGCAGCCAGAGAGACGGAGGTAAGGGCAGAAGGCAGCAGCTCTGTCTCAACAGCACCTGTCCCAGGGCATTGACGGTTCAGAGCCACGTTTCCTTTTGCTCTTCTCTTGGGAAGGATGGAAAAATCCCAGCCCTGCCTGTGTGTTCTCACAAGGGCGTTTTTCCAATCACTGCACGGAAAGTTCCTCTCACACCAAGACTTTTGTAACCTCTAGAACAGGCTGAAGCTTCCTCAGGCTGAGCAAGCAGCTCGCTGCAGCCAGCTCTCCCTGCTCAGCAGCGACTGGCTGCTCTCTGCTCAGCTCAGGGACTGGCTCTCACTCATCACCAGACACCATCTCAACCACAGAAACCCTGAGTGGTGAGGCTTGGAAGGGACTCCTGAAGATCAGCCAGTCCTGTTGCAGCTTCCCCTGGCTCAGGGGGCACAGGAACATGTCCAGGGGGGGTTTGGGAATCTCCCGAGAAGGAGCCTCCACACCCTCCCTGGGCAGCCTGGGCCAGGGCTCCCTCCCCCCAGCACCAAAGGAGCTTCTCCTCCTGTGCCAGGGAACTGCCTGTGCTCCATCCTGTGCCCGTTATCCCTGTCCTGGCACTGGCCACCACACAACAAAGGCTGGATTTGCTTCCCTTCTACCCCCAGTAACCTCATAAAGTCTGCACACAATGCAGGGTCAGGCTTCCATCATTCGAACTGAAACAACCACACCTCCCAAGCCCAAGGAGCACGGGATGGGGAGAGCTACTGAAAACAGTTTTGGGTTTATTTCCAGGATCAAATATTACAACAGGACATTTACAGATATTTATAAAAACAAATGCAGCAGTTGTGTGTATAGATCAGAGGTTTCCTTGAGTTTGGTCCCTCCCAGCACAGGGAGCCGCAACCTTCCCAGCTGAGCCTCTTCCCTCCCTCCCACACCGTTGAAGAAGAAAAGTGACAACCCTAAGAACCAGCAAAGTCAATGTTTGGAGACTCCAGAGCTCACCAGGCAGAGGGAAACAGTCCCATCTGTAACACTGAGGTGCCCTGTGGCCTCTTGCTGAGGCAGCCACTGCCTCTCCCAGCTCAGCTCTCCTCAGGTGGCCTCCATGCAACTCTACAAATAGCACCTCATCACCCTGCTCCACATCCAGCCCCTGGAATCTTCCCAGCACCATTTAACGAGCAGTTGGCAGAGCAGCAGCTTCTCTGTGGCCCAGGCACAGGGGCCCTGGGGGCTGAGCCCTTGGGGGAGCCGGGCAGGGGGCCAGGGCTGCCCCAGCAGCCTGTGTGCAGAAGGTATGTACATATGGCTCTGTTCACTGGGAGGGGACAGACACTGAGAGCATCTCACGGCATCAAAGTTCCCCCCTTGCCCAAAGCTCACAGGAAGGTGTCCATTAACCTCGTGGGGGTCACCAGGGACCGGCCTGGGCCGGGCAGAATGTTGGCCAACAGACCTCCACAGCGAGAGGCTGGACTCCAGCCACGGCAGGAGCAGCACTGGTGTTTTGCCTTTAAAACAGAGGCTGTTCCATGGACAGGAAAAGAATTGCTGCTACAATAAATAAAGGTGAGAGGAGAGGATGCACCTGGAGCTGTGAAACAGCTGATGACAGCACAGCCAGGCTTCAGGGCACTGAGGCCTCATGTCCAAAGCACATCTCTGCCCCCTCTCTCCCCCATGGACATACAGGACTGTCTATTTTGTTACTAACTTGGCTGGAAAAGGGGTTGAACAGGAGGAAATGTCATTTACCAAACCAAGCAGGGATAAAAAGTGAGGGGAAGAGTTCCTGAAGTGACACACAGACACTTCCACACACGCCTCAGACCTGTATCTCCACATGGTTTAGGTGGAAAACCTCCCAGCCAGCACATCTGCTGCATCTCTGCAGCGGCTGGTGCCTGACAAAGGCCACAGCCGAGGTGATGCCTGGCCCCCAGAAAGAACCTGCTCTCAGCTGAACCCCTGCTGCTCCCCAGCCCCTGCCAATGCACTGCAGCAAGCACAGGAGTCTGAGGCCAGGCCCTTCAGCAGCCAGGGTTATCCATTACACCACTCCCTAAACCCAGCTGCCAGAAGCCACAGCACCAGTGGAAGTGTGAAGGGATACATCCAGCCCCCTTCAGAACCCCCCAGGTGTTGCTCTGCTCCCCTCCTGCGCCAGCCAGGCAGCAGCCTTGGCCAGCCCTGCAAAGCACAAGGCTGCAGAGCTGCTGGGCAAAACCTACTCAGCAGCAAAGCCAACTTTGTGTGCCTTGTGATGGACAACTAAGAGCTGACAAGGCGACTGCACTCACACACACACACGTTCCTCCCACGCTGCCCTTGTCAGCTCATCCTGTCCATTGGGAAGGAGCCCAGGAACAGCATCAGTGTCAGAATCACAGGCCTGACTTCAAAGCCCAGGCGAAACAACCCAAGAGGGCTCACAAAGGTTTGGCACAGCCTTTACCTGCCCTTGTTACGTCCATGGGGTGACACAGAGAGGTGGAAGCTGGTCAATCAGCTCGGCTCAGGAAGACCTGAAATCCTTCTCTGTGGGTCTCTGAAGGGTCACCAGAGGGAAGCCAACAGGAAATCTGCCAACAGGACCTGGCAGGGAAGGGCAGGGCTCATTTTGCACTCTGTGCCTTATCAGCTGCAATGAGACATTAAATGTCAAAACCAAGTGCTGTCAGAAGAAGAGCACAGGCAAGGGAAACTGCTCCTCAGGCAGTAAAGAGCCTGAAACACACTCAGTGTCAAGTCCTATACCCAGAACAACTCCAGTGCCTGCACACACAGCTGCTTCCCCCAGCTCAGGGCAGACCCTCTAACACACCACACAGACCACAGCCAACCCAGAGCCAAAGGAAGCACCAACCACAGCCTCTGAAGGAGTTCTTTCCTCTGCCTTCCCTATTGCAACACCTCATTTTGCAACCAGATCCCAGGTGTTTTGTCCTAAAAGTGATCTGAACTTCAGGCTGAAGGTCTGGAAGCGACTGGGACAAAGGCTCTTTGCAGGCAGAGGCTGGGTCATGTTTTCAGCCACCTTCCTCCAAAGGGCCTCACCAGGAATGAAGATCTGAGCAGGTTGGGCCCTGCTTGGTGCTGCTTCTGAACACCTCTCAGCCACTGCAGCCCAGCTGACTGACTGCTGCCTGTGCCACAGCACTGGCTTTGTTTCCGTGGGGAAGAAGGGAGAAAGAGCAAGAAGAACCAAGAGGGAGAAGAGCCACGTGCAGGGACTCATATTCCTTAACTGTTCTTTCCCTCTGCCTCCTGCTCATAAACCACAGTGACAGAAAGCTGAAAGGACAAACACATCCTGATGGAAGCAAAGGAGCAGGCTCAACGTTCGTTTGAACTCACAGTGGCCCAGGGCCACGTTTGCTTCCTCATGACAAGTGCCTGAGCTGCTCCTGACACAACAAAGCACCAAGGAGCTGCCCAAGGGCTCCCAGTGTGAGTTCTGATGGCTTGGTGAAGGGTTGCTCCTCTCCTCACAGCAGAGCAGAGGAGTGATGCAGCTTCCCCTCCTGCTACTACCCTGCTGAGGCTGCTGGTGGTGCTTTTATATCTGATTGCTTCAGCCTGTCTCAGCCTCGAGCCCCAAGTGCAGCCAGGGAGGGGAAGAAGTGAAGCTGCCAATGAAACTGCTCTGGGATTGAAAAAGCAGAGCTGAACTTCACTGCAAGACAAGCTGCTGCAGACCCTTGTTCCCAGAGCAGAAAGGAACCCAAGCCTGCCCAACAGAGCAAACCCAGGCAGCACAGAGCAGAGGGCTGGCAGCAGGAGCCCTGAGGTGAGGGTGCTCCCAGGCAGCCTGCTTGAGGGGCACCCAAGCACCATCTCCCCACAGCCCCTTGCAGCCTGCCCTCGCTTCCCCACAGCCAACACCAGACAGGGAACAAGGCAACAAGCATCAGAATGAGTTGTTCCAACCAGAGAGCTGCAGCCACTTAGGGAAGCATCAGACCTACACAGAAAGGGTTTCCTTCTGCCAAAGGTAGGAACGTGGGTATCCCATAAAGATGATGGATCCTTCAGCCAGGAGCTGCCACTGCTGCCTCACGGGCCAAACACTAACACACACCTCCCTGCTCTCTGCTTCCCAAGGCTGGAGGAGCAGCCTGCACAACAGGACCTCTACACAAACCCAAAATGGCATCTGATGTCACATCAGCCTTTGACCTGAGTTTGCTCTCCCGCAGCACAATGCAAACCAGGGTCTGTGCAGGAGGGAAATCAATTCACACAGCTGTAAAACCTCACTTGTGAGCAGGAGACAGCTGTGAGCTGACGCTGTCCTGGGGAACCCAAGACACGCTGTGTGATTTCCTACACTTGAAGGCTCCAAAGCATGCTGGCTAATATGAAATTAAAGGCACAGTATCTTGAAAAGTTTCAGTCTGTGGTAAATTCCTGACCACTGAAGTCTTTAACGAGTACAATCACCTGAGGGCTGCAGAAGTCACCAGCAACTGTGGAAGGTCCCCTGTGCCTCCCTCCTCAGCGATGAGGAGCACAACCACCTCAGTGAACTCAACCTCCCCCTCAAGGCTGCTGAACTCCCCTCCCCATCACACCCACTGTGACAGCAGCTGAAGGACAGCTCGAGGGCTGGAGGAGATGCTGTGTAAACACCCCGCTCCAGACGCTGTCACTGCTGGGGAGGCAAACCAAGCCCCACACGGGGACAGAAAGCCACCTCACCGCCACGGGGTTACAACTGCTGCTCTCCAGAGAGCCTGAGATCCTCACAGTAACCTGCCACCTTCTGGCATCACCTGCAAAACCCTGAGAGCAAGTAAAAAGGAGACACTTGGGGGATGCTGGGGGGAGGCAACAGATGGAAACCCAGCCTATGTCTACCAAGCTGTCCCCCTGGGCCGAGCGCTCAGTGCTCAGTGCAGGGAATGTGGCTGGAGGGCTGCTTGTTTCTCCATGTCTCCTGGCAGCACTGAAAGCAGGAGGAAAACACACATGCAGTTCAGGTCGGGGCAGAGCATCTGGCACAGCTGGGCTCAGCTCCTTCCCAAAGCCCACGCTTCTGTAGAGCGTGTGGTAAGGGAAGCCCTGGGAAGGCTGTAAGGTTAATGGAGACCTTTCCTGGAGAGGCTCAACACAAAGCCTGTACTGAGGGTGACACACTCTCCTTATGACTCAGTGCCTTATCACACACAGCCCATTATTAAAACAATAACTTAAGCAGGCAGGTTTGAGGGCAGCAGCGAGAGGGGGTGTCGTGGCCACTGCAGGCCCCGGCATGCTGCACACGCAGCCCATCCTTGCACTTTATTCCATGGAAACAAAGGAAAGATGCTCTTTTTCAATGCTCTCTGCAGGGCCCAAGCTGAAGAAGAAAAGAAAACTTTCAACACTCTCATTTGGTCACTAGTAGAGCAGGAAGGAGAAGGGAAGGAGGGAGAGAAGGGTGAGCCAGCTGCCCGCCCGATGCCAACGCTGCAATTGTTCGACCCCTTCGCTGCGTATCAAACGGGTTGGTGTCCCAGGCAAAGAGGGAAGGGGCAGGGAGGCTGGGAGAACTCAGGCCACGGTGCTAATTCCTTTCCTGCACAAAGACTGTCTCTTGAGGACACAGGCCTGCCTCCTGTAACGTGGTCTCATAGTCCAGGTGGGAGAGTTTCCTCCGAGGGAAATTGGTGAGAAGCTCGAAGCGTTCGTTGGGGTATCCTTTGGCCTGGACGTGTTTCACGAGGGCCTGGAGAAAGGAAGGCAAAAGGAGTGTCACAGCATTCATAACAACACAAAAGAGGGGACCAAAATGTTAAAAAAAAAAACCAAGAGGGAAGCTTGTAATCCCAAAGGAAATGTTGGGAGTTCTGCATGTGCTACAGACCCTCTTTTACTCTACTACCCAACGTGGCCCATGCTTGGGATCACGGATCAGAAAAGTCAGTTACCCAGTGATGCCCTTCCCCAGCTGATCCCTGACAAGACAGAAGATGTTCATTCCAGAGAGAGGAATTCCACATCACACACTCCAGTCTCAGGAAATTAGGGTTGCAAAAATGAACCCTTGAGGCACCTCAGAGCAGAAGCCCTCCCTTGTCTGTCAGACGTTACCCTCACACTGAACCCAAAGGCCACTGAAGAAGCACTTCTGTGAGGCAGCAACTGACAGAAACAAATGCTGGACTTTCACTGTTCCTGCCTTGAAGAGGTTTTGGAGTCGTTTTGGTTTGCTTTTGTAAAGCTCTTTTCAACTCACTGCCTCCTCTGCCTACGGTAGCGACCGGGGCAGGGGACAGAAGGGGCATTGGGACGAAGGGGCATCAGCCTCACAACCCAACAAGCAGACGTGTCAGGAAGAGCTCATGTCCATGCTAGGATGAGAAAGGTTGGCCAGGTTCATCAGGGAACGCTGCAGATGAGAGCAGAGGACGGGCAGGGAGGGATGGAGAAGAGTAGGGGTTGGGCAGAGCAGAGGGATGTGGTGACAGCACTGCTGGGCCACACCTGGAATCCCTGCCTGTGGTTTTGGGCTCTCCACGTTCAACAGGGACAAGGGAAAAACAGGGAGGGCTCAGTGAGGGGCCATGGAGATGACCAGAGTGTAGGACACTGCTCAGAACACCAACAGAGGTTGGAGGACTTGGATTTGCTCAGCTTAGAGAAAAAGGCTTGGTGGGAAGGTGATCACAGCTTTCCAGTGTAACAAAGCTCAAGGCCTTTCTTTGCCAAGGGTGCACAGTGACAGCAGCCAACACACACAGGCTGCTCCAGGGGAGACTTCATCTGCATGGGAGGAAGGAGCTTTTTACAGCAACTTTGGAGTAAGCTGCCCAGAGGAGCAGTGGAATATCCCTTGCTGGAAGTATTCTAGGCTCCTCTGGAGTGGGCCCTGGATCACCTCATGTCCAGCCCTGCTTTCAGCAGAGCAGGGGATCTCCAGGGATCCTTTTCCACCTGGACTCTGCCAACATGTGATGGCTGCAGGGCAGCCAGGGAAACACCTGCACACAGATTTGTCCTCCGTTCATCAAAAGCCACATACAAAGCTTTAGGACAAGTGACTGTTGCCTCAGCCTCCTCTCTTTCAGCCTGACTGATCTCTGGTGGGCTTTGAAGCCTACAGAGCCTGTCTCTGGTGAGGAATGCCAGCGAAGGGCTTTGGTTTCCCTTTCAGGCAACAAGGACGATCAGAAATGCTTTAGAAACCAGTTTCAATTGACTGTCCAAATCTCTCCCCCCTGTCCTGTTTAAAAGCCAGTCCTCCATCCTGCACACCTGACAAAGACCTGGTTAACAACAGGTCAGACCCAGGCAGGGGCTGAGCTGCTGAACAGAGGGAGGTCAGCTCACTCAACTGCCCCTAGTCAGCAACTGCAACAGAAAGGCAGCGTTCCTGGGGGGAAAAAGGGGGTGACTGTGCTGTTGGAGATAACAGAGTGTAAAGAAGCCACTCTCCATCAGTAACAATGCAAGGATGAACAAAGAAAGCCACAGTGTTAAAAACCAGCCAGTGTTGGTGGGAGAGCAGCATCAGACCTTCAGTTAAAACTGCCAGGGTGCATCTGTTCTGGGCAGCAACTACAGGCACGACAACAGTGTTCCCAAAGAAACACCTGAGACCTCATCCTGATCTGACTGAAAGGGCTTTAAAAGATCACCGTGAGGTGAGCACAAAAGCTGCCTGTTGAGCTCTGCCATAAAAAAAGAAACAAGGCCTCTTTACCCACAGACCTTGACTCACCTAAATTCCCCTGCTGACTGGGGAGCAGGCGGCAGGGAAGGAAATCACATGCTGAAGATTAACTTCCTTTAACTCTCACAGTCCATAAAAGGAGTCAAACCAGAAGCCAGGATACTGGGAATACACCAGTATTAGACCTAAGCACCACCTAAATAAACTAGCTGAGCCTGCACAAAAATGCTACATGGGTAACAACACCCCCCTCACACTTGATTTAAGAGGCCGCTTCCACAAAGCTGTGAAAGAGCACTTGGGAAAATGTTCTACACCGATGCCTGCTCCAAGTCTGAGAGCAAAGCTGGCGCCTGCAGGAAGAGCTTGAGCTGCTGCACACCTCTGGAGTGCTGCAGACTAGGTTATACCCTTGTCTTCTGTAAGATATTCGACACTTTTGTCTTAAATGCACACAGGATCCTTCTGAAGAGGCGTGCTTTTGCCTTCCCCGAGGCCTCAAGGCAGAGATTTTAGGCTGACTACATAAAAATGAGCTGAACTGGCCACTGTGACGTGAAACCTCAGAGCTAGCAGGGACACAGGGGCCTCTGGACATGCTGCTTCCCCATAAGCACCTGTGAGCTTTTGCTGGAGATGCCATCCACGTGGCCTTGTCCCAGGCAAACAAGCCCAAAGCCCAGCTGAGACACACACCTGAAGCACAGCAATTCAACCCCACTGCCAGACACTGGTTATGGGAGAAGAACCTCCTCTGAGCTCTGCCCTGTCATCCCTGCATGGGAGGCAGTGAGGGCGTCCCATGGCAGAGGTGGAGAGCACAGGAGTGGAGAGTTTTGCCTCTCATTTCACCACTGTCTGACCATGGGCAACGACTGAGCTTCTCCATGGAAAGGACACACCACATGCATGAGGTCAATAGTGCCACCATGGCAAAAGAAAGTCCCTCTTCCATCTCTCCTCTACTCAAAGAAGGGTTTGATTAACTCCACTCACCAGGAGCTTAGCTTGTTCAGGCAGTGAAACTTGTTCCCTCTTTCCGTCTGGATACCTCAGCATCAGCTGTGCCTTTGGTCCTACCACAGAGGAAGTCACTACAAGTTAGCAAACAACACAGCAGCTGAACCCAGCTCTTCTCTAGATGTTAGGCAGCACTTGGGGACTGCAGACAAATACAAGGTTTCCAGGCTCTGAAAGATATATTTCTTCTCCACGTGTTTAAAATCAAACTCTGGTGTCTTGCAACAGTTAATAGAAGGGACTGAAAGCAGTCAGCCTGCCCAACTGTCCCTCCTTGCGCCCTTGAGACCACCTCACCCTGCTGCAGCCCAGCTCAGGCATCACAGGCCTGATCCCAGCCCAAGCTGCACTGACAAAACCCAGTGCAGACCCTCACGGCAGCCAAGGTGACTGAGCAAAGCTGGAGCTGCTGCCATCCTGCTCCTCCCTACCACCCTGGCAGGAGCCACGTGCACACTCTATTTGTGGGGGAGGCCTCCAACCAAGGAGCTTGTGCCCAGTGACCACCACAGGCTCTGGAGTTCGTGGCAACACTAAGCCACAGGGGTGGCACTGGCGAGGCGAGTGGCTCACACGGCTGGAGGGAGGGAGACACAAAGCAGACTTATCCTTCCCAACCAAAGGCTGAGACCATCCTTGTCAGTGCATAAAGATTTTCAGGCCATAAAAAAACCCACCAAACCCAAAATGCAGGTGGACTAGAGAAAAGGCCAAGTGGCACCTTACCATTCACATCCAGACCCTGACACATGCCCTCGGGCCTGTCGCCGGGCTCCTCAGCGCAGGGCTGCAGCCTGTGGTTGGCTGCCGGCCCGGGCTCAGTCCTTGAGCAGGGCTCAGCCTGAACCCGCCGGCTCTCCTCCTTTTTATACCCCAAGTCCTTATGTGGAGACTTCCTGAGCTTGGCAGGATTCTCTGGTTCCTCTTCATCCTCCGAGCCACACACGGAGATGAACTCCTCGCTGCCGGAGAACAGCTCTGACTCGGACTCATCGTCGGAGCGACTCTCGGGCTTGGCCTGCGAGGAGTCGAAGTGTGTCTCCTGCAGAGAGGCTTTGATGGCAGCTTCCAGCTGGCTGTCCTCACTGGCATCAATGAGGCTCTCCTGGCCAACACAGGGTGACACAAACAAGTCAAAAGTGCTTCCAAACGCGTCAGAGTTCCAAAGAGAAGGTACTCAAAGTGTCAGACAGCACAGAAAAGGCAGCCAGGCCATGAGTTATCGGTGCTGCAGCGTGGCCAGAGCTGGCAGAGGAGCTGGGGAAGGGGCTGGAGCACAAGGGTGCTGGGGAGGGGCTGAGGGAATGGGGGTGTTGAGGCTGGAGGAGGNAGCTTCAAGGGCTTTTCCAACCAAACAATTCCATGATTCTATGATTCTCCTTGGACTCTCACAGGAAGCAAGGTGTTTTATTTACACATAGGCAAAATTCTGGGGCTGCCCAATCCAAACCAAATGCTGAAAGCACAAACTGCACAGCCAAACCAGTCATGGGAGAAGGCAATCCCTGGCACACTGTACTTTTGCAAGCACAGGCTCTCAGTGCAGCTGGATAAGGATGGGCTAGTATGTCCTTTCAGGTTTCTCCAAGTCCTAGAAGGCCTCAGACTTACTGAACGAGAGCACTTCTGGGGAGGGCTGGTAGAATGGCCATCCAGCTGGCCATGCTCGCTCAGGAACCCAGTTACTTGGTCCAAGAAAGATGTCACATCTAGCTGGTGCCACTCCACCAGTTTCTGGCCTAGAGGACAAAAGGTGTAATTGAAGCACAGTTTCAGTACAAGATTGCAGCTCAGTAGTCAAACCCAGCGAGTTACTGCCACGTGTGAACCATGCAAGGATGGGTACTCATGGAACTACAGCTTCCCACAGGCTACTTCCTACCTGCCACAACCTGAGAGTTATGGAGCTTCCTCCTTCCACCCTCTTGGAAAAGGTTTCAATCGTGAGACAGACAAATACCCACCCTGTGAGCTGGGGATGTTGAGCCTGAAGAAGAGGAGGCTGAGGGGAGACAGGAGCATTCTCTGACACTCCCTGGCAGGAGGCTGCGACCAGGAGCAAAGTGGGGGTCTGTCTCTGCTCTCAAGTGACAGGACAAGAGGAAACGACCTCAAGTTGCCCCAAGAGGGGTTTAGATTGGAGATGAAGGACAATTTTGTCCCCAAAAGGCTGTCCAGGCCTGTCCCAGGCTGCCCAGGGCCATCGTGGGGTCCCCATCCCTGGAGGGATCCCAGGGCTGTGTGGGATATGGGTCAGTGGTGGCCGTGGCAGTGCTGGGGAGTGGTTAGATTCAATGAGCTCAAAGGGCTTTTCCAACCTCAACAGGTCTGTGAATTAGGCATCAAAATTACACAAGCCAAACCACTAAGTTCATGAAGGAGCATTTCTGCATTCTGCCTGCTCTGACTCTACGCCTTGGCAAGCACTATTTGTTTTTGTAAGTGAAGTGCTATGAAGAGCCTCCTAACCCCAGCCTCAACACTACAAATAAAAATGCTTTTGGGTGGTTCAAGTCAGAACAACAGCAAGAAACCTGCAGCTACAGCACTTCTGTCTCAGGCCTGAGAAGCAGAGGGTGAGACCATCAACACAGTTGCATTCTTTGGTGATAAAAGAAGGAAGGTGTTGGGACAGGAGAGAAAAAAAGCAACAGTTGCAAAGGAGCTGGAGAGGGAAGTGGGATTGTTCAGCTAAAAACCCCACCAAAAAAAAAAAAAAAATCAAACAACACACTCACAACCAAAATGCTGTTTCAAAATCAAGATGCAATTTCATAAGTTGCCACCGAGCCTCACCAAGCTCCTGCCCAGGAGCAGGGGGCAGAGTCATGCAGTGCTTACAAATGCTGTCCTTTGCTCATCACATGACTTCAAGCAGCTTTGGCAAGGACGCTGTAAAACATTTTTCCTCGGTTTTACCGGCAGGTGGTAGCATCTGCACCCCCTGAGCAAAGCACCCAGCCCCCCACAGGGTCTGGCAAGCCTCCGGACCTGCTTCCCTTAGCTCCTCCCGAACTTCTTCAGGGACAACAAGGTCTCTCAGAGAGCAAAACAGTGTAAGAGATTCATCAGCTGAACGCAACACAGAGTAAAAGCCGGTCGTAGCCCACAGGGACAAGAAGGCCTAGTGATGGGCAGCCAGCACTGCTCTTACCTGTCCTGGGATCCAGGATGGAGACATAAGGGAAGTCTGCCAGTTTATAAAACTGTATGTACCTCTGTCCCTCCTCACTGTCATGGTACACCTACAAAACACCACGGTGGAAGCACATTACCAGCTGGAGAGGGAACACAGAGGAACTGCACCTTGGGAATATACAGAGGTTTTGTCTCTTTTAAGTACAGGCTACAGAAGGTATGGACAGTTCTTGGTGGCAAGCTGAAAACACATCTCCAGCACTCCACATGCTCAAAACTACATTGCAGCACCTTTGTCTGCACAAGTGAAAGGCGGTCCAGGCATCTAAATGCACATCCACCAGCTACATCTCCACTAACTGCTCTTCTGTCAGCTCACCAAGACAACTGCAGCAGTGCCATTTCACTGGAAGCAGCCCATTGCTGTCCCTGCCCCATCTGCCAGGGCAGGCTGTGAGCTGCAGGGCCCCTCTGAGCCTCCCACCTGCCAGAAGATGAAGTGCTCCCGGATGATGTTCTTCACAGCCTCGTTGCTCCAGACGTCGCGGTTGAGACACTGGCAGGCAAAATCTTGTACATTCTGAATGTTTATCATGAGCCATTTGTTTTGCATCTGACCACACTCCTTGGCCTGTAAGCAAGAGAGAAAAGCTTCATGAGGTAAGTGTGAAGAGTCAGACATAACCAGTGCCAGCAGTGACCAGCAATGGCTTCTGACACTGCCAGGTTTTGAACCACAAACTCTCCACGCTGAGAAAGATGGTCAGTGCTCATGACAAGGCACTGACAGAAGAGAAGGCAGGGCTGAAAGACCTGCTCTAAATGAGGCTGGCTGCCATCACAGAGGCACAATCAATGAGCAGAGCTGCTGGGCTTCAACAAGCCAAATGGGCAAAGCAACCTTGGAGGGGTTGACGCTGAATCAAGACTTTGTTCAGGAAGGAGTTCAGTCAGTCACACTGACCTGACAGGAGAGCAAAGACCTGCTCATTCCAAACAGAAACCTACCAGCAAATGCAAGGAATCAGGATGTTAGGAAAAGTTTTGCTGATTTGGGCAGTATTTTATTCTCCAAGCCTCAAGGAGTTTTAGCCAGTGCACTTCCCAACAGCCCGTGTGTGACAGCCAGGCACGGGAACCCCACACGTCCAGCTCCGGCAGCTGAAGGATCTCAGCCTACATAACCAACCTGCATGGCCAAGAGACCCACAGAGACAGCTTTATTTAAAGGAAATAAATGATGTAGAAGCATGGAATAGGCATTCTGTTCTCACAAGGGGCCTCACACACAGTCCCGGCTACTAGTGTAAAGCACCAGAATCCAATCACCAGGAGAGAAAAGTGGGGGCAGGTGACACCTAAGGAACTGCCAAGGGTCCTAAATATAGTTGTTGTGCTTCCACTTCCAGACCCAATTCTAGGCAATCAGTTTAAGACAGAGACTAGAGGCACTGCCCAAGCTGAAAGGGAACAGAAATCCTTCTGTTGTTTGAGTCAGTTGGATTGCCTGAGTCCTGCATTCCAATGTAATCCACAGTGGATCAAAAGAGCAAACTGGAAAACACATCTCTGGAAAGCTGGAAAGTGCATCTCACTCTTCTACACTTGGTGCACCTTCCAGTGTTAGTGAAAACCTGTCTCTGCCTCTCCTCAGCCCAGCCAAGGCCCTCAGAAGGATGCAAGGAAGAAGTTCCACACGGAATGTTTGCAAAAGTGAGTTTTTCACCTGCAGAGCAGGTTCTGCTTTTGAAAGGACTTTCATCTTCCTTCTGAAAACAACAGGCTTCACACTGGATGTTTAAAAGGGCAGAGTTAAATTGCTGCCATCTCACACACACCACTGCTCTTAACCCAGTTGCTGGGGGCTTTCTGAGGTGGGTGGAAGGAGAAGAGTGTGGGAGGAAAAAGAAACGCTGTGGGTCTGGAGGTTATATTGCTGGGTCATTTTGGTAAGTGACAGAACAACAAGGGAAGGCTCAGGAGCTGGCTGGCGTATCCCAAAGGCTGTGTCTGATGGCTTTAGGTCCAGTTTTCTACATCAGTTGCCCCCTATTTCTTCTCCTCCTTTGAGGTACGAAGGCCGGTGCCAGGCACTTACAGAGCACAGGGGCAGGGTTAGTACAGGACAACCACTCTCTGCAGGCTCCTCTGTTCAAGCCTTCAGCCATCAACTGAGTAGGAACTTTCAAAGACAGAGAACAGACTTCAAATATAGACTAAAAAACCCACACCAAACCCAGTGTGTCCTGAGTTTATCTTTACCCTTTCTACCCACTCACATTTGTCATCACTACAACAACTTACAGCAACAAACCAGCAGCGTGGACAGACACTCTGTGAGAGAAGCCTTGGTTTACACGCAGCACTGGCTCTCAGGGGACAGCCTCCAGCTCTTGTAGCACCAGAAACAAACATGTTTCCCTCTCATCGGACTTTTCTGAACCACACCTATGGTTTATAAAGGTTGTAGAGGGTCTTCCTTGCTCAGGTCTCCTGAAATGCTCTGCTCCCTTACGTCAGCAGAGAGAAACCAGGAAGTGGAGCCAGCATCTTGTGACCTTCTGGATATCTGCTAATCAAGCATGACTCAGTTTGGAAGATGACAAGTGACAGAAAGTCACAGCATGAGACTACGGCTTGCCTAGATGCACCTGATGCAAAGGCAATTGCACCCTTGGAGCACAATGATTAGCTTCCAAACTCTCTTGCTTGCAAACAGAGAGAGAAAGAGAGAGAAAGAGAGAGAAAGAGAGAGAAAGAGAGAGAAAGAGAGAGAAAGAGAGAGAAAGAGAGAGAAAGAGAGAGAAAGAGAGAGAAAGAGAGAGA
>WBNH01001353.1:0-13626 GCA_013401255.1 Urocolius indicus
CTTTTTTCGATGGTAGCTAGCAATAAGACAAGAGGTAACGGGATGAACCTGGAGCACAAAAAGTTCCATCTAAACATAAGAAAAAACTATTTTACTGTAAGGGTGATGGAGCACTGGAACAGGCTGCAAAGAGGGGTTGTAGAGTCTCCTTCCTTGGAGGTCTTCAAGACTCGCCTGCACGTGTTTCTATGCTACCTAATCTAGGTAAACCTACTTCTGCAGGGGGATTTGACTAGGTGATCTCTAAAGGTCCTTTCCAACCCCTACCATTCTATGATTTCTATGATTTATAATAAAGAATACCCAAAACAAACCATAAAAACAAACCACGCTTCATAGCAGCACTGTTAGAGGAAGATAAAAATACACAAATACTAGAAAATGGGGCAATCAGTCCAGTTTTTCTCTGAAATTTCTAATAGAAGAATATTATGGCCCTGGTCTATGGATAGATAATTTGAATTCCACTGAGCAAGGATAAAATCTAACCCTATTTCCATTGACTGTAGCATTTCTCCTGATCTTTGAAAGCGTTAGGCACATATAATATACCATGTAATTCTGAGCCCTCATGACTCCTGTTATACATCCCAAAATAGAAGTATTACAGATTGCTAGTCAAAAGGAAAACAATTTTGATACAGCATGAAACTCATAAGTTTTATATTAGAGAAAGTGTGCTTTTTTTCTTTGCTTGAGCTAGATGAAAATTTTCAGTGGAACTTACCAAAAAGATCAGCTGGTTCATAACTAGAATACCATGGATAAGCAAAGGTACGTGGACAGGGAAACTGCAGGAACAATTGCAGTATTCAAAACTACATACATACAGAAATCTATTTAAAAATATTAAAAGTGTAGATTCTAGATTCAGACACTTCATTTCTGCAGTGATTTTACCAGTGACATATAGATCAGGAAAAAAAAACCAAACAAACCTCCTTTCTCTTGCTAATCACTTCCTCACAGTATTTCTAAATAAGGCTTTTCAGTGGATCTTTTCCTGCTGTAAGATTGACAGAAAAAAAAATGTTATCTGTACTGACATGATGGATTTTGTCGTGGTCATATCTCTTCAGAATTTCCTCACCAGTGCAATAAATATGCCCTACATTTTTGTCTTAGATAGGTGAAAATTTACATCTGTCTGCATTTGCAAACTTCAATTTATCTGCTCAGAGTTGTTCCACTACAGAAAATGAGTATGAGTGCTTTTATTATGCTATGCAGCAATATATATATATATGTTTTCAGGCATACTTGTACAGTAAAGAAGGGAAATGTACTTCCTGCACAGTAACTGTACAAAATTTTCACATTTACTCCTTTTGAGTACAAAACCAGTTTCATTTGGTCAGGGACTGTATCAGGATGAGCAACAAGCAAAGGACAGCGATATTCTCAGGGATGATTAGTAAAAATTCCAAGCTAAATCTTATAAATTCTTAGTATAAATGGTAAAAAACACTGAAAGAAAATCACTCAAAGGGTGTCACAGAGAATGTTTGTTGCTCTCCAAATTACTCTCAAATGACTGCAACAATCCAGGATGTTTCCAAAGGAACTGCATGTAGACATGGCATGGTTACAGCTGTGTAATTTCAGACAAATTTAAAGATCTACATTTCAAGTTCTTTCTTTAATACATTCTAGTCTTCCAAAAAGCAGTGATTAATCTGGCTTCAACTTGATGATCAAAAGTATCACTAATTTAACTTGAAAAGGTGAATTATTTTCCAACATTATACTTGCTTCTACTTTGTATGACTGTCTGTAGGTCTCTAGTAACCAAGAATCAGCTATGCAGGTTGTATCATATATGCCAGAGATGTCTTCAGGGCAGAAATACATTGTCAAAGTTTTCATAAAGAGATTACACATGGGGATTACGCTGGCTTTCAAGAGGCATCTTTCCCACAAGGATGGTGAGCACAATAAAGATATGTTGAACTCTGATGACTTTATATTCTCCTCTTGTAAATCACACTGAACTTTTCTGTAACATGCCAGTTTTACATAGTCACAAATCCAAACATTTATCATACTTAAGAAGAGATAATTATCCTCATGATATAAGTTAAGGTCTGCTAGGCAAAATCTTTTTCCCACTCTGTTACTTTGTGAAAAGTACTATTGCTATTGAAATTTCTTTTTTTGAAGTTAAAAAGAAAACAAATGCCCCATGTCATGGTTTGTCCCAGCTAGCAAAGAAGCACCACAACAGTGTCTTGCTCGGTGCCCCCATTCACCCCCACCCTCACTGGGATGGCAAAGGCCCCAGCAAAATGGAAGGAAAAGATAACCAAGGATGTTGAAGAGTAAGACAAGGCCAGGGAGGGCTCACTGCCANGATTACAGTTTCTGCAGATACAGGATCCCTCCCTCTGGTCACAGCCTCTTCTGGGCATAATTTTAATGAGCTTCTTTGATATGGGTTCTTCCCCACAGTTACAGCTTCTGTAAATATGGGATCCCTCACACAGGACACAGCCTCTTGTGGCCATAGACACTGACCCTGGCAGAGTCTTTAATGAAGAGAATCACTGCCCCTCATGTGGAGTCTTTAGTAATATGAGTCTCTGCCTCTGATGCGGGGTCTTTAAAGAAATGCAAACAAATCTCAGATTCACCAGTCCTCTCCTTAGAATGCAGGAGAGTCTCTGCTCCAGCTCACCTTCTCCTCTCTTTCCTCATTGACCTTGGAGTCCACATGATTGTTTCTCTCTCTCGTCCTACTCCTTGCACCAGCACCAGCCAGAAAAGGGACAGAAGAAAGAATAAACAGGAAGAACACTCCTATTAAAGCTTCTTCTTAAAAAGTGATTATGGAGGCATCTAATTGGGTCAGCCCTAGAAGTGGGTCTGGCTCAGAGCTGGGGAGAGTTTCAAGCAACTTCTTACAGGAACCATCTTTACAGCCACTTGCACCTTACCAGAAACAGCTGTCATGTCACCTAGTACTCCTCTTCTAAATTCTTCCCTCTTCTTTCCTGTTGAAAGAAACAGGAGTGAGAATAAGACATAGCAGAAGTACCAGTCTCTCTATACCTAACCTGCTTGTAATTCAGAATATAATAGTTTTGTCTAGCTGGAGATGTTCTTGTAGAGAGGAAAATTGTGTTACTAATTCCAAGATAATTAAAAACATAAAAGGTTTCTGGTGTAAGAATTTCAAGCACAGAGAAAAACCAAGATATAATTTGCAAAACTGAAAAAAAAAAAAGGTCTTCTGATATTTTCAGTATGAATACAATGTAACTTATACACTTGAATGCAATGATACTTGTCCAGACGTCCAAAATTATTAATTATTATTTTAATTATTATTAGTTCCATTATTATTATTATTTCAAATAAAATGGTTATTTTTTCTTCAACGTTTATCACAGTTTACTGTATTTTTTTAGAGAGGTGTGACTGCTCACTTCCAGGTAGAATGCAATGCTTTCAGCCTTCTTTTTGCAAAAGCAGTAAAGACACGAAGGGAAATGCAATGTGGAAAAGGAGAGAAATAACATGCAGTACTCAGTTACTCTTGGTTCTAAGAACCTTCTCTGAACCATCTCATATTAGGACATGCTGTGGTCTTCAAATACTGAGAGAGCTATATATGCAATACAGGGTAGTAAAGCAAAGAACTTGAAACAACAGCCAAGCCTCAAGCTGGAAGTACTGTACTACTTTGTCAAAGACCCCGCAAGACTACAGAAACCAACAAACTCTTGAGAGATGAGAAGAAAAAATCTTTATAATTATGTAGGAATGTGAAATAATAAATAAAACACTAATAGTAAAAAGTGTTGGGGTTTTCTAAGGCAAAGCAATAAAAAAATAATTTACCTTTCAGTTAAAATATTTTCTTTGTGAATTCTTCTTCAGCTAAATGGCAATAACATTAAGAGGAAGTAGGATTTTTCCTTTTCCCTGAAGCAATGTCTTAGAGAAATTGCTTCCAAAGTCTGTCATGGGACCTGATCCCATTGTCATCACTCTGAGACTGCTCTCACTACCATTATAATAACAGTCACAATTGTTTCATCCTTCTTGAGATATTGGTTGATTTTTGTGGCACACTTGCATGTACACACAAAACTTTCAGCCAAATGGCTAAAGTTAATGAGAACTTTGAAAGAAGAAAAAGCACAACATTTAGACTATTATTTGCCCAAAAGATGAAGAGTAACTTATTTTGTAATAATATTCCCAGATAAAACCTCCTTTATAACAATAGCTAGGACCAAATGCTTGTCTTTTCATCTCAAGTACAAAATAAAGCACCCAGCTGTGGTAATTTATGAGAAAACAAGTGAAAAGCACTAGTCCATTGGTAATTTTATGAACATATTTCAAATACTCTCTGCTGGAGCTGCAGATGTCCATCATATTCCAGCCACAGACAACTCTATTTATCTTTGTGTGGAACTGCACACAGTATTCCCTCACCATACTGAATGGACATCTTGGACAGATGGTACATCCTTCAACCCTTCACAAAACAAAACCTGTGAAAGCCCCAAAAGTCTGATGTAATGAGGACAGAGATTGACCTGAAAGACCGGGAGTGCCAAGGGGACGCATTAACAGCAGGAAACCTTTTACTATACTTACAGTCTTCTGTAATGACATATTGTAAAAATTGTCCTGGGCATCCAAAATCACATATAAACATGGCAAGGAACAACTTGATACCTTACATGCTTCATTCTTCTGAATGCCATGTTGCCATGCTGTGTTAAATATGGTATGTTGCCAATTGTATTAAATAGCAGAAGAAGAATGTGGAAATATATAATGAAAATTAGAAAGGATTTTACATTTGCACTGTTATTTTCCTCTTTTAAGCAGAAAGGCTACATTTTATTTGAAATACACTACATTTAACGTGATATGATGCAACGTGATACAGTCATCTGTAAAATACAAATCACTCTTATACCAAGAGCTTTATTTTGTGACTGAATGAGAAAAGGCTGCCATAAAAACAGGTACAAATAAATTGCTCTTCAATCTCTAAGATTTTGTAAAACCTGATGTAATTGTTTCCATTTTGGATATTCAAGATAGACTGAAATGTCACTTAGCAGGTTTGTGTCTCTCTTTTCTAAAATAATATAGTAGTTTTTTCTGGGCCAGGTTTTTGACTGCTTGAGGATACAGTGATGGCTTCTTTAAACAAAGAGCTGCTAGAAGCTTCCCCTGTTGCTGATAGGGCCAGTGCCAGTTGGCTGTAAGATGAATCACTGCTGATCAAGGCCAAGCCAATTGGTGACTGAGGTGACATCTCTGTGACTAATGTATTTGAAAAGGAGAAGGAGTTGCTGCACATTTGCTAAAGTGCAGAAAGGAGTGAGAATGTGAGAACAACATCTCTGCAGACACCATATCCAGTGAAAAAGGAGAGGGGGGAGGTGCCCAGGCACTGGAAGAGACACTCCCCTGTGACCTGTGGTGTAGGAACTCATGCCAGATCAAGTTTATTGTCAAGATCTGTGACCCTGTGAGGGACCCATGCACAAGGACTATCTCTCATGGGACGGACTCCACACTGTAGCAATGGGAAGTGTGAGGACTCCTTTACATGAAAGGAAAAAGTAGCAAAGTCCGTCTGTGGTGAATTGACCATAAACGCCATTCCCCATTCCCCTGCACCACTGAGGGGGTGATGAAGGTAGAAACCCTGGAAGAAAAGAGGGGTATAGGGAGGTGTTTTAAAATTCCATTTTTATATCTCGTTTCCCTACTTTGTTTTGATTGTTTGTAAATAAATCAAACTATTTCTTCCCAAGTAGAGTCTGTTTTGCCCATGATGGTAACTGCTGAGTGGTCTCCTTGTCTTTTTCTTGATTTGCAAGTCCTTTGTTCTATTTCTCTCTGCCTTGTCCATTTGTGGAGAGGGAGCATTAGAATAACTTGGTGGGCATCTGATACCCAGCCAGGGTTAAGCCACCACAGTCTTTTTTGACCCAACATAGAGCACAGCACTGTAGAGTTTGCTATGGAAAATTGCTACTATGTTAGTCAGACTCAAAGAAATAGTTATGTCTTCCACTTATGGAATTCAATTTGAACTTTTCTACCATTAAGATCACTCACAGCTTTCTTCTCTGACTTACATTTGTTGCAATTAAACCAGCAAAGACAGGCATTTTTTTAAATAGAACTCCCAGATGATCATTGAATGCAAAGCACGTTCCATACTAGAGAAGTATAATCATTGTTCTTCTTTCTATATGTATTTTTATTTTATTTTTTCCTTTTGCTCTAGTCATGACTGTATGAATTTGCCACGTAAACATCATACATGTGAGAAAATTTAGTGTGCATAGGAAAATAGGTTTCCTTTATCTATTTCCAGCCTTCAGATGTAGTCTCTCTTCTGTGTTTCCCAGAAAAGAAGTTACAACCAACAAAGCTGAAAGCCAAAGTGATGCTCCAGAGTCAAAAAGGCCGTGATGCTCCAGAGTAAAAAAGGCCTTGCTGCTCCACAGAGGTGAACAGAAGTTCTGAAACGTGAAACTCTTACAAGCAGAAAAAGGTAATGAATCAATCTTCTTTCAGATCTTCTTGAAGATACCAACACACCAGATATCTATATATTATATATATATTATATANATTTCTATTTCAGAATAGAAGTGCTTCCACTATGAGATTTTTACACTTTGAGACATTAATTTTCTAACTCTCCAGTTGGAAAGCACTTTTCACTCCTTTTATACAATATTCTCACCCTGCTTGACACTGTCAAGGACTCCCAGATCAAAAAGCCATAGGCAGGTGTATTGATTCATATCCTGAATTTACTAATGAATGTTTGAAATAAGGACAATCCCAGAAATTACTTCTGACGGGTATTATTCCTGATAATTGGCTTTTGCCATAACGTATGATAAGCTCCTTAGACAATTTCTCGTACAACTTCTAATTCTTTTATTAATCCCTGTAATTTCCACCTTAAATAATAATTTCATACAGAATGTTATAGCAAAAGGATTTCTTAAATTGAGATAGATGAGGCCCACCAAATTAATTCTACCTAAGAAATTAGTCATTTGAGCAGGAAAGATATTAGTCAGACACAATTCACCTTTGATGATCAATATTGTACTTTGTTCCATCTTAACCCTTCCCAGTTACATCCGTCCTTGATTTTTTTCAAAATGTGTTCTACGTCTTTGCAGAGTATTGAAGTCAACCTAATAGAACCATTGTTGCTTAGATCACTTTTTTTTCTCCTTTTCAGTATTATTTTTTCTATTTTCCGATCATTAGGTACTGTCTCCCAAATAATACAGGTTCATTCAAATTTTATACACTGCAATACTTCATACATTTAAAAGAAGGAAGGTAGAAACCTAACAACTTCTTTAGCTTGTATTTTGATGACTTCTAAAAGGCACATTTACAGAACAGTGATTGATCCTAAATTCTACATGATAATGCAAGGAGCTTTGTCTATCTTTTATTCTATTATTTGAAACATGACATCTCAAGTTGAAGTTGATTATGATTAAGTCGATACTGTCACTGTATTAATCCTGGAAGGATATAAGACTAAGGTTCCACTGGTAGAAGTCTTACACAGAGCTTCAGTCATTTCTTTTTAGATCATATTTTCTGTGTTAAAGTCAAATTCTTTTTCTAAGGGAACTTTAACTAGACTTTAAGATCAGAATTAGAAAAAAAATCTGCCAAAAAGCTTGCATTTCCAAAAAGACAGATTACAAGGGTTTTGGTTTTTCCCACAATGAAAAATTTTTATTCAAGAAATGTTTGGGTTTGAATCAAAGATTATTTTATAAAAATGATAATACATACAATAAAATTAATTTTTCAATGTATTAGTGGCTTGGGATTATTCATAAGTTTTTTGTTTTGTTTTTATTGTAGACTCATTGATTAGCCCAGAAAAATTTAAGAGTCTGAGGAAAAAATATTCCGAAGTCTAAACAATTGAAAGAAGTTAAAGAACAAAAACTTTTATCTTTTTGGCACTACCACTCCCTGAGAAGATCTATACATAATGCAGGAATGTTTTGATTCATTGTAGAATTGATCCTTACAATACAAAGGAATAATTTAGTTAATTATTATTGCTGGTTAGGTAGATACATTAAAATTTGTTTTATATTCCCCATATTTGTTGTAAAATAGAATCTTGCAAGGATACAGAGGCAGTGCTTTATTCCTCTTTATAATTAGATATCATGCTGGAAGACACCAAATATACAATATACTGGTTAATTGTTGCTCAGTGCGGATGCATAGCTAACTATATCAACTAAAGCATTAACTTCATATTAAATGACCATCTATATTGAATTAAAAATGTGTATGTTTCCATGTCGGAGAACAAGCAATGAAGAAATTGCACATATTGAATTTTAAAGCAGACTGTGGAGTTTTGTTAAATGTGATGTCAACCAGTAACATGCCATAAACAAAAACTCTATATGGCTTTATTTCCACCTGGGAGTCATGGAACAGCTCTAAATCATAATTCCCATGACTAAATTGACTCTTTTCAGGTAGTCTGTTACATCACAGCTGTCTCCTGATCTGGGATCCTGTCTTACAGTGAACACAAGATGTACCTATTTTAAATACATTTTATAATTGTGGCAAAGCCTTGAATTTATATCTCTTTTACCCTACAAGACCTAACTGCTTGACTTTTCTTTTACAACACTAGGCTTTCAATACATTCTCCCAAAAATGTTTGGGGATTTGTTTTTGTGGAGTTTTTTTTAGTTGTTTTTTATCTGAAATCTGTTTCTGCCATATACTGTGATCATGCTGGTCACTTCTCTATTTTGTACTGCAGAGGTATCAAAAGTTCTTTCCTTACAATTAAATGAATGAAATTTAACACTGACATAAGTATTACACCACATACTAGTAAATTCTGGTCTATCTGTGGATGTCTATATTGTTTATAAATAATTAACCATCACCTCGAACTGCAGATTTACTGTGTGTCTACTATGAACGCTAGCTGCTGTGTGAATTTAACATCATTTTGGAAGATCCAAAAGTACATTTAGTTAATAATATTCAAAAGCCCTCCCCACAGAGAGTGACACTCTTTCTCAATAGGAATCTTTCCCTCCCTCTCTGTCTTCAGCGCAAGAAACGATTTCACAGACTGCAGTTACCTCACACAGATGTCAGACACCATCATCCATGTGATGCCATGATATGCTTTCATCTGAAGAAGGCACTAAAGTCTATTGCCAAAGACCTGTCATACCACAGGTAATACTGACACCATCCTGGTTTTTACACAGTGGAATATCAGCTTCTGGAGCTCTGTTAGTCATAATTTTCCACTCATAGAAATGTAAAAACTAAAAACAGATGAAGAACACTGGAAAAGAAGTTTTGTTTTCTCATTTTAGAGAGGATATCTCATGAGGACTTTACATTGTCTTAAACTGTGCTCTAATGACAATAAATGATTGCTCAAAGGGTCAAAACTATGAGGACGTAATGCAGTTTTCTCAGCCCAGTTATGATACAGAATTCACCACTAATTTTACCTAGACACTTACTGTAATTCTACTCTAATTTGCTAAATTATTTTCTAAAGTCAATAATCTCTTACCATCAGAAATCTTTTACAACATATATAAATTTCAACATTGTACTTCATTTTGTAGATGGAGAAGATTTTTTTTCCCAAGCTACGGAGCTATGATACTTTTCAAAACTGTAATCATATCATTTGATATGGCACAGCATAAAATCAATAAAGTAATAGAAAATAAGATAAATTAGTCATCTTTCTTGGGAATCTTTTGGCTTAACATATGACAAGCTTTGTGCAAAAAAGTCACTAGCTGATGAAAATCTCTCTTGAGCATGAGCAAATTGGATTATCAATTAGCCGTATGTCTTCAAAAATCTCCTTTTTAAAGTCTCCTTCAGTTCCATTCTCATTTGTCAACTGCTAGTGAAAAATGTTTGTGATATGCAGCAAAGCCTCACTTGCAAACTGCCATTTTCTTCTTGAAAACTATAGCTTGGTAAGCTTCACTAAACCTGTCTAGTAAAATCCCTTCCAGCAAAAACAAAGCATGAAGAATTTCTTAAAATTAATTATTTCAAAGATTTAAGCTAATATTAAAGTCAAGCTGAAAAATTGTCAAAAACTCTAAGGTCCCAGGGAAAATTCCCATGCTTAGGCAGTAACGAACTGGGACCACAGAACACAATAATAGGCCTGGGGCCTACAGGTTTGGAGTTAGTCATTTTTTTCTCTTCTCTTTCTTTCAGCATCTATTAATACCCAGAAGTAACCTATCCTCTATTCACTTCATGATGGACTAGCACTGTTCCTTCTTGTTTTCTTCAGTCGTTCTGTACCTGTATTAGAAAAATGGGTATGTCTCAACACCAAAAAATATATAGTTGCTTCTGTATGGGCAAAATTTAATTCTGTATGTCTGAATTAATACAAAACTTTGACTTAACAGTTTTCCTGAATCTGGGCCTTACAACATTGTTTGGGAATTAAGACCTGTTTGTATTTTCCTCAGTGGTGTTTTTAAGGTGCAAAAGCATGCAGTACATAATGTTAATCAGCTTTCTTCAAATTTTCTAGTGACAGTAAATGTTTCATCAAAATAAGATGACATCCGTATGCTCCCTCGAAAAGAAAACAGTATAATTAAGAATTGATTAATATTACTATTAACCAAATAATTTGGCTTCCATGCAAGGAACAATTTTAATTCCCCTTATATTTATTGACATTAATTTTCTCTTGTTTTTTCAACTTGCTTTTCATGGTGAATTTAATGACACACCAAGGCTTCTAAAGCAAAGACAAACTACTGGAAAAACTGACACAAACCTGTTACAATTTTATCACACTTCAATGACATGTTATTTTTAATTTTAACTTCATAGCTTCTTGTACCTCCTGGATGTATGTATCTCCAAGACTACAGTTACCTCTTCATCTCATAAGCAATTGTAATAACAGCTGATCTCAGCATTGCATATGTTATTTTATTTTAAGCACAGTTTAGTATCCATAAAATATGTCAGATTAATAGCACTAGAAGTAGAAGCATTTTGTTTGTCACCAAAAGAGCAACATCATAGAGACTGACAAATGCTTCCTTACAAGATATCCAGCAAGTATTTCTCCATACTGTTCTGCCTGGACCATAGGTGCAAGAATTTAAAAGTTTGCAAATCCCATCCTTTGCCATGGTGAAAAATTATGTTCTGTATTCCTTTTCATAAATCTGTCATATTCGATCTAAGAGCTAAGAAAATCTTTTAGCACTCCTCCTACTTGAACACTATTCCACAAGTTCAATTCTATAAAGACTACAGTATTTCTGGCCTGAATCTATTTCACTACAGTGCCCAGGTGCTCTTGCACCAGTATAACATTTTCACTTAAGCAATTTTCCCTCATTCTGCAGCTTAGCTCAGAAAGCTATTCAGACAAGCAGTCATATTCTGTCTCAGCCTTTCTTTCTCTCTTCTAAATAAACCAAACTCTTCAAGCTACCTCTTAAGAGATAAGCTCTCCTCTTAATGGCCAGTTCCAGTTTTAAGTCAAAGACTGAGTACTGTTATTTTCATTTTACTGTTAGAAAAGCACCATTAAATCACGTTCAGAAGTGAAACATATACTTGGAAGAAGTTGAATCTCAAGTTTCTATGTCTCAAAAGCAAAAGTACCCTTATTATATAGCTTTATCTTTAAGACTGACTAAGGAGCACTTCAACTACTTCTAACCCCGGCTTTGACACTTCTACTGCTGTTTAAAAGGTTTGAAAGTATTTTGAAAATCGATTTGTCTTGAGATCATCCTCTTAAGAATCTGCAAGACCATGTGCGTTTACCAGCACTCAGCTCTCCTAAATAAATATTTTTTTGGTCAGTACTTTATTTGCCACAGCTTCTGGAGACCTACCTTAGTGCTTTACTAAAGCTTCCGTGTGCATACAGTACTCCAGTCTGGCTACAGTTACCAAAGGCACAAAAAATGTCCTCATGGACACCGTAATGGGACCTCATGGGACCTCATAAAGGCTCACATCACAGATGATTTTCTGAGGATCAGAGAAACAATCTGATATACAACTACCTAGCTATATCTGTAGATAAAACTACGTGTAGAAACAGAGATAAATCTCAATGTCTCAAAACAGCATATAAATCTGCATCAGACATTAATTTTCTGACATATTTGTCACTAGCGTAGTCTTGTTACTGCTTTATTGCACAGTTTGGACAGGTATATTTAAAATATACCCAAAACTAGTAGAAGCCATGAAGAAAGTTTTCCTCTAGTGATTATAGCATGAGCATTGTTTCAAGCTCAGTGAAGACTGTATTTCGTCATGAGTATATCTGAAAGTGATTTCAACCATTATTATTATCAGTCATTGTGCTGTGACAAGGCCAATGTGTCAGCAATGTGGATGTGAGAGCAGGACATTTTTTTTCTCCAAGAGACGTACATCAGTGTCTCCAAGAGAGGAGAAAAGAAAAATATTCCTCAGACTGTTTTTATTTGATCTATTTCAGACTTTGATATACAGAAGAAATGAGTCTGTGTTTGGCTTCATGGAACTATCACAAGAAAAACCTTTCAGTCTTATCTCAGATAACATTCCAATTGCAGCCAGGCGGCAATGAAATGGAAAATCACCACAAATGAAAAAGAACGGGTTGGAAGTGAAGATATGAAGGGGAAACTGTTAAGGATGCAGAGCTTAATTATGTCTAGTCTCTCTCTACATCACCTTATTGTCCATTAAAGTCGAACTGGGTGAGAGATCCATGTTTGGGTTAGAAAAATTTCAGTGGAAGAATGAAACATCTTCAGAACTGGGGACCCTATTTTGAGACATATTTATAGATAAATTTCCATATGATGTGACTGGAATAGATTCACAAGTTTTTATTTTCTCCAGAGATTTTGAACGTTTTCTATAGAAAGTGACTTTCTATAAGGCAGTTATGAATGAATTAGTGCTATATAACTCTTACATGAATAGTATTGAAACTGGAGTTTACAAAATGCTGAGAATTACTCCATTTCTATGCTTAAAAGGTTATTTGTTTTTTTGATAAATATATGAAACTCATTCCTATATTCAGATCTACCTATGCCTGCTGGTTAAGCATTATCTGATAGTCTGTAGGTAAGTGTCATGGTTTAAGCCCAACAAGTAATCAAGCACCATGCAGCTACTCACTCACCCCTTACACACACCCCTGCCTTCTGTAGGAAGTTGGAGGCCTCATAGAAATGGAAGGAGAAAAAAATAAACAAAATTCTTAAGTCCTTCCAAAGGACTGCAGTTCTTCACAGACTCCTCCATTGTGAGTTGTCATGGTTTAGCAAGGAGTTGCTTTTATTGGTAACGGGGAGCGGGTTGCAGTGAAGACCCAGTAAAAGTTTTCTAGACTCTCCCCCGACTCTTGGGTTCAGACCCACCCCCCGGCCCGGCTGGGCCAATCTGGCGCCTCTGCGATCACTATTTAGGGACGAGTATTTGAGGTGCCAGGCAGGAGGTGTAAGGGTGGTACAAGATAGAGGCGACCATGCAGACCCCACAGTCGGAGAAGGAGGAAGGAAGGAGCATCAGACCAGA
>WBNH01001353.1:13866-109809 GCA_013401255.1 Urocolius indicus
TTTGTTTTGGTTATGTTTTGGGGTTTTATGTTTTAGTTGGTATTAAATTATTTTCTCTTTTCTTCCCCAAGCCAAGTAGCCTGGTCTGTTTTGTCCTGCACTGTAAGCGGCAATTAAGCTCTCCCTGCCCTTTAGCAATCCTTAAGTCTTCGGTACTTGAGGCTAATCGTGGTCTTTTGTTCCCTGATGGGCCTAAACCACAACATGAGTCTCCTCTGCAGCAGCAGCAGATCTTTGGGTATATTCTGCTTCAATACTGTCCTTCCCACAGAGTCACAGCCCCTCTGGTCACACCATGCCCTCTGGAATGGGCTCGTTCCCTAGCTGCTAATAAATCTCAGCTCCATCATTACTCTTCATGTGTTGCAGGGGGCCAGCTGCCACCTCACCATGGGATGGAGGTGAGTCTCTGCTCTGGCACACCTCTTCCTCTTTTCCCTCACTGATCTTGGGGTCTGCTTAGTCTCTTCCCTCTCATCACATTCCTTCTACTACCTGTAAACCTTCCTCTTACAGTTCTTCTCCTCAGAAAGTGATCACAGGGGCACCCAATCAGCTCAGCGCCAGAGGTGTGTCCAGCTTAGAAGTGGAGAAAGTATCAAATAGCATCTTACTCGGGCCCTCCCCTATTACTGGAAATGGCTCCACACATCCAATACAGTAAGCTAAAAGTAATCTTTTTAAAAGTAAACTTTTATACAGATGCATAGCATGGCAAAATGGGAACAAGAGAGAATTACTAATTATGGGGCAACCCCGTGTGCTGGGAGCAGTGAAGGAATATGAACATCAAGACCAGGATTTAAATGTAATCTGTATTATTTGCCTGTTGCATAAAATGAGAATTAGAAACTATCTTGGTTTATTACTGTCTTGCACTGTTTTATACAGTACAGTTTTGAACGGTTTTATCTTGATATTCATGTGTTAACACTTCACTGGAATGACCACAACAGGAGATACTTTCTGTACAATAAATCTGGTCAACTTCTTTCCAACAAATCTGTGGCAGTATATCATAAAACAGGGTTTATGTGAGGAACTTGTGAGAATACACAGACATTATGGTCTCTGGGATTATAAAACTGATGACACGAGTGCACTATACTTTGCAAGGGATGCACAATAGAAGCTGACAATAGTGCATCACATGCAAAGAGTAGTGCACTTGTGCAGGTTGAGTTGAATAGTGCAGGTTATCCAGATAGTTCACAGTGTAAACAGAATGGCCATTTTTCATTCTTGATCTCCTTTATGAGAACTGAAACATTTTATAAAATATCCTGGCAGGAATAAAATCTAGAATCTCTTATGTCCCTCTTTTCTGCCCCTAAAATGCTAACTAACAGTTATAAAGACAAATAACCTCCCATTACTGTGAAACATCTCCCAGAGGAAAAGGTTGGTTGAAGGCAGTGGTCACAGTTACTATTTTGTTTTATTCTGTTGGTTTTCTGAGGCTTTCTCTCAAAGGAAAAAACAAAGCCTAGTCCAGAATACAACTGTTTTTCCAAAGTAAATATTTTTTTTAATACTCTAGCCACATTGATTTAGTCTTATCCATCATAGCCTCATTTCCAGTGTTCATTATATCAGCTAGATGGCAAATTTTTAGTTCAATTTTTCCATATTAACATGTTAGCATCTGGGAAATCTCCATTAGAATTCTGTGGTATTTTTGGAGGAATGAATTATTCTTTAGAATGGGAAAAGACAAATTACTTCCAGATTCATCCAGTCTCATCCCTTCTCCAAAACATATTTTCACAGCCTTGCAATAAAAAACTTAAATTTCTTAATCATAAAAAAGCAATCTAGCAGAAATCTATACCAGGATCATGGCTTCCATGGGAAATGTCAAATTTCCATTCAAAGGATAAGTATTCTCCACTACAATTTTAATGATCTTCAAATAAAAATTATTTCAAGCACATGTGTCTGCAACTTCTCCTGGGGAATGCTACAGTAATCATATTTGGTTCATATTAAATCCTGTTGATTTAATTCCCAAATTAATTTCATAAGAATATTCTGAAAATAAACTTTAAGAATTCGAGGAACCAAATAAATGAACTATTATTAAATATCCTCTTTTTTTGCTGTTGAGGGGAGCTATTAAAAATATCTAACTATTGTATTATAAATACTCTGCTATTATATAAATACTCTGCTATTATCTGAGTAAAGTATTCATGATGATGTATTCTCTAAGGTATTAATTGCTTGATTGTTTGTTTTATATAAAGTATTTAAATGCAAATTACAAACATTAGCTTACTCTTTTTCAGTTTTTTACTGGTAAAATGCAACCTACGCTATGAATACAATTATGATGGTAATCACTGCTAGACTTTTTTTTTCCTGTGCAGTCTTCCTTGTTTCATATTTCTGAGGACTTGTTTTTGTGACAGTATTCCTTTTTTTGTATCCATGACATGCAGTTATCTATTTCCCATTATACAAATTCTATTTGTATCTGTCCTTTTTTGTTGTATGAGAAGGCTAAAATATTCATAAATATGTTTCAAAAAGAAAAAAAATATAATCAGAAAGATTGATTTTTTTTTTTTTTTCCACCGGAGGTCTGACAGGTCCACATTAAATCTGAAAATAGTTAGAGGAATGCTATCTGTCACTGGCATTTGATTTTTCATATAGCACTTTCAAAACCAAAACAAGTAAGAAGTCTTTTAGCTGTGTGCAGACCACTTTGTATTTAGCAAGCAGGAAGCACATTGTCATTTGTTTCTGTCATATTATTCCACTAGGTGACAAGAACAAATGCTGATGAAGCACTGAAGAAAATGCACCTAAGATATATACTTTAGTTCTCATCAAGAAGCATAGGATTGTTTCTGTGAGCTGCAATAAAGTTGTCTCTGTGTACAACAAAACAAAAAAGGACTGAAAGTAATCTGCAAAACTGGAAAAAGGTGGAATTTGGCAGTTCCTCTATTCCCAGGGAGTCGTAAGTAGTCAATATCAACTTGACTTCACTTTCTTAATCTTTTCTTCCTTCTACCTGAGAAAGACTTTGAATCAACAAATGGATTCTTAAGGAAAAACTGTGAGGATAATGGAAATATCAATATGAAATCAATATAACAATTTAGAAGGTTTTAAAAGAATGTTTACAGACTAATCCTAAATCCCTTGGACCAATGATACTATCACTTATTAAGTCTTTATCCTCATTACAGGAATCAATCTTCAGTTAGCTGAAGAAGATACATACCATTTCAATTTTTATAAGGGCTTTTCCTTTTACATCCAAGTGACTAACATCTCTCCCGATTTCTTCATCTTTCCCTGCATAAAGGTGGAAATACAACTCGAAAGTAAATTACAGAAAAATCTACATATTTTACAACTTTCAATTGTAAAATTCATTTTTATGACAACCCTTTAAGGACTAAAATAAAACTTATTATTTGAAATATAGAGCCATCATGTCTTCTTTTCCAAATTTGTGATTCATGAAATCAATTAAACTATGACTATGTATTGCAAACTGAAATTGATTTGCATTCTGAGTAGAGAGGCCTACAGGAATACTGGAATACTGCATCAGTTCTCTTGAAAACTAAACTCTAACTTTTAAAAAATGTGTGATTTCCCATGGGATTAACACAAGCTAGATTCCACAAATGTGTCCATACTCAGTGGTCCTGTCTTAGATTTAGAAAAAGACCTACACAGAAACAAAAACCCTTCCCCAAAATTCCTGTCTAAACAATATTTTTAGCAAAACTGATCTTAATAAGCTTTTAAGATTTTGCAGACAGTGGAGCTGACTGAGATGCAGGCCCAACTGGCACTGGTCACATCAGATATAGGGGAAGCTTCTGGCAGCTCTTTGTTTAAAGAAGCCACCCCTGTAGCACTCCTGGTACCAAAACCTGGCCACTCAAAACCACTACAAAACCATGTTATTGTCAAAAGGAAAATGAGATTATATTTTAATAACAGGGAACAATTTTTGGTTTTGTTTTGTTAGAAAGAATTGTTAAGATTCATTTATATGTCAAATGTTATGATTTTAATACAATAGGGCCAGAGAACCCAAGTGCTACAGCAGGTCCATAATATAAGGCATAAATAAGGCATATACTGAGTTCTCCAGCCTCAGGACCTCACTGTCTCAAAATAAATCTAAGAAAATATGGTTTTTCCCAGTATCAGGCCCATATGAAAGGCAAGAGTAGTGCATAGTGTATCAATTTGAACACATTACTTAAATTTTTACATTTCTGTAATCAATGTCAACACAAGGAAGTCATGCTCACCAATCTGTTTGGAAAGAAGGCATGGCTGTTCTAAATGTCTCCCAGAGATTCAATGACTGCTGTGATATATTTTAGTTACTAGATATGTTAGCAAGACATTTTTTATCAATGATCTTATTTTGAATTATCTGTAGTTCTCAAGATTATGAAATATTTTATAATAGAATTATGAATCAGTATTGTGTCTCACTGCAACTGCTGACATTACAATGACTGACAAAACTTAAGGATATGCATTTGTGAGATCAAGCAGTTGAACTCTTAGCTTGACATGTTTGAATCAGCATATTTTTCCACTTTTATTCCACTATTTTTCTTTTTTGTCTTTTTTTTAATAGAAAATTCTCTTTAAAACTTGTGTACAACGGAAGTGCAGATGTGAATAATTGTCTCCTTACAATTTTCCATGTGTTAGAGTATAAATGACCAAAGTTCTGATTACAATGTGTAATAATCCTCTGCATCTAAAGTCTGACAAAAACCTTCCTTAGCAATAGATTGAGGTTAAAGAAGTACATTTTATTTCATCAAAAGTAACATTATTAACAGTACTATCACAGAACTTCTGTAGAGTGAGGCAATTTCCTAATGCTTTTCCCTCCAAGGCAAGTATTTTACATGCTTCTCATTCCAGTGCCAAGTTTCAAACTTGAATAGTATGAAGTTACATCTTTTTGATGCACCATAAGTACATTAATATAAAAAGTCTAAGAAAGATGTTTTTTTCTACTCCTTTTCCTCTTTCTCAGAAACGAGACTGAAAGCAAATCTTTGGTTTAGAAACGTTATATATTCTCAAAAGAAAGTAACCCCTACCCTTCTGTGATTCTAATAGAAGCTGCCTTTCAAGCTTAATGTCAAGAATGTAAGTCAAGAATGTAAGACAGATTCTGCCAAGTAACTTCAAACTCGGAAGTCGTAAAACACGTTTCATGCAGCAGACAAGATAAACACCTTCTCACTTAAAAAAAAAACCCAAAAATATTTTTGTTGCTCAGATATTTAATTAGAATTTTAAAAATAGATTAGTTGTAATTGAAAATGGAATAAAATATAGTCTGGGAGGTTTTTTTCTAGTGAAATCTAAATTAGCATAGTTAAGGAAATTACTTTACTTTTTTTGCTTTGTCAGTAAACTAAAATCCCTTTCACAGCTTTCTATTTGAAAAAACAAATAATCTTTTAAGTAAATGATCTGGTTTTTCACCCAGGGATTACAAAAGCTATTAAGGCAAATTCCAGTGAACTACATCAATGGTACTTTAAAATGAACTTTTAACACCTTACAAATGTTATTTTGTAGCAAAAAAAATCCCACCAGTTCCTCTAAATGCCAGAGAGATTTAAACTGTGGTAAGCTAAAGTCAGTGGTTTTATGAAGTGTGTTATCTCCTGGATACCGGTTTGGTGACAGTTTTAAAACCATTATCTCTCACTAAGCTCACAAGTAGTGCTAAGAATGCCTATGAGCTCATTTGAAGCTGATCTGTGGTGCAATGAGGAAAAACAATATATTTTCTGTTAACTGTCAGATCAGCATGAATGAAATAAACCACTCTGGACATGTCTTAGAAATGTGGGGAAAAAAATGTTCTGGTCAAACATAGGTGAACAGGATTTTGTACAATTCTCTGTTTGACACTAATATCTTGGTAGGGAATATTCTCTGTCCACATCAGTTCTTCAATCTGTCAAAAGTGAAGCTGTCCATTGTTGTGGCTGAACTGGAACAAAATATTGTTATAGTGCATGTGGTTGTGAGACCCTGCAAGATGTAGAGGGATTCCTTCTCCATTCTTTCTTGATTGGGAGTGTTTTTTGCGATTTCTCAAATATTCATGAAATCCAACTTCAACATATATAACAGAGTATAGAGAATAAAGCAATATTTAAGTATTCGGAAGGCACAGAATGTAAAACTAACTAAATGAAAGCTTAGTTTGCATTTATTTTTCTAAAAGGTTTGGATTAAAATTTTAAAATCCATAAATGTTTATCTTTCAAAAAATGCATTCAAAGACTGGTTTTCGATCAAAGGATTTTGTTTCAAAAGTATCCAAGCATTACAAAACACAGAACTTGAAAATCATTTAAAAACTAACATGAAAATGTTTCATTTCCTTAAAGTCAAGATGAGTGAATATTTTGTGGCAACCATTTTTTTCCTTCTAAGTAACTGCTTTGAAAAAATTGGCATGATTCCAGAAAGCATATTGATTTTCACATCAATGGGAAAATGTCATCAAATGTTTTCTGACAAAATCTAAGAGACATAATTGAAAACAGGAAATTTTAAGATGTGAAAATTTAATTACTTTCACTATAGATAAACTTTGGAGGTTCTTTTTTTGTGGCCAGTTTTTTACTTTTAATAGAGCTTTTGTTTTTTTCTTAGCTGACCATATTTATTCTCCTTATCACACTGTATTCATCTCTGCACTTTTTTTTTTTTCGGAGTAGTCTGTGTGCAGTAAAAAATCAATGCGTGAATGCAACATATTTTATACGTCTTTGAGGTAGCGAAGATAGGTCAAGATATCAAATCCTTTTTTTGTTTGTTGTACTAATTTAATAGTTACAGTAAGACACTTCTTGTCACCTTTTTAAGTGAAAGTACACAGTTTATTACACACTTGCATTTAAATTATTTACTAATATAGACACTACATCAATGTGAAAATTTGTGGGTTTAAACTAAACCTTACCATAAAGTCTGATATTTTTATGGTAAATCTGGCTATCAAATGCAAAATGCTTTACATGAAAAATATGTGCTGCTGTTTGAATTGCAATATCTTAATCTTTATCTTACTTTATTGAAAATAAACAAATAAAAATATTAGGATAGATGTTACACATGTAGAAACTGTTTCAAATTGAACTGCTGGGAATCCTATTTGAATATTTCCAACAGACAACATCATTTTCTAAATTAATAAGAAACAAAGATTTTTTAATATATTCAGAACAAACAACACAAAATCAAAACTCCAACTGGATTTATCATCAGAAATAGCTCTGTGACTGAGTAGCTGTGGAGTAGATAATAGCACATTTCAAAATTAATTCTCGGGAAACATCATTGTATTTGATGCTTCAAGTAAGCTTTTTTAAAAAGACATTCATTTGCTTTGAATATTTTAAACCTCACATCACTAACATTTTGGCATTCTGGTTCTTTCAGAAGTTGAAGTGTCTGAAGGCTTTAGTTTAAAGACAGAGTTCTAGGTTTATTTTTTATTTCATAATTCAAATTAATTTTGTTAGGTTAAGCAATAATATCGTTATTTTACAAGAATAATGCAAAAAATTCTAGACATGACAAAGGTAAGAAATATCTAGAGATTGGTCATTGTGGTGTTAGTTATTGGGGAACTGTTAATATTTTTAACATGAAAATGTGGATACCATGTCTATATTCAGCAACATAAGGCTTATTTAAAAAAAAAATTAAAAATATATGATTTGCAGCGAAATAGACACAAATCTATTATTGGTTTTTATTTATCTACTTTTATGGCTTCCAATACTGTAAAATCATCTCACTTCCAAATCATTATGATTTTACCATCACAATAGAAATCATAGAATCATAGAATCGTAGAATGGTAGGGGTTTGAAGAGACCTTTAGAGATCATCTACCTCAATCCCCCTGCACAATCAAGTTCATCTAGATCAGGTTGCACAGGAACATGTCCAGGAGGGTCTTGAAGACCTCCAAGGAAGGAAACTCCACAACTCCTCTGGGCAGCCTGTGCCAGGGCTCCATCATCCTCACAGTAAAATAGGTTTTTCTTCTATTTAAGTGGAACATTTTGTGTTCCATCTTCATCCCATTACCCCTTGTCTTGTTGCTAGCTAGCATCGAAAAAAGGGATGTCCCAGCCTCCTGACACCCACCATGCCCCCTAAGTCTCCTCTTCTCTAGACTAAACAGCTCCATTTCCCACAGCCTTTCCTCATATAAAGGATGTTCCAGTCCCCTGATCATCTTGGTAGCCCCGCACTGGACTCTGTCCAGAAGTTCTCTGTCCCTTTTGAGCTGTGGAGCCCAGAATTGGACAGAGGACCCCAGATGAGGCCTCATCAGGGCAGAGTACAGGGGGAGGAGAACTTCCCACACTCTTCTTGATGCATCCCAGAATGCCATTGGGATAGGCAGCATTCCTATTATAAAATTAAATACTCTTGTAAAGGAGAATGTGAAAAATAACTTTAGACTTTCATTTCTGAAAGTACTGCCTACGTGATTTTGAATACCTGCCTATAAATGTTTTGTGTTAAACTTACCCTCCCCCGCAAAACAAATTCACCCAGATCTTTTGAAGCTACATAACTCATTTCTCCTTACCTTCTACATTCATATATTCTTAAAACAATACCTTTAAATACAAAACAAACAACACTTTGAATTTAATAAAACTTGGAGAAACTATGGAAAAATAAATTAGTAAAGAACATGTGTGTATCTTATCCTGTAAAGAGAAATCTAAATCCTTTAGTTGCTGATAAGAAGTTCACTATTTGGCCTCGAACTACAGTCCTAGTTACTCACTTAGAAAAGACTCAAAATTGTGATCAGGAATCTTTTTTAAATGTTTGAACTGATATGGGTTTTATGGAAAATCTGAATTTTTATAACCCTAAACATGCATACCTACGTTTGTTCATCTCTACCATCCTATACATCTTTATTGTGCCCTGCTGATGTACACAAATAAATGAATGATTGTGGTGGTTTAGCCCTAACTGAACAATAACCAAACCACCCAGTTACTCCTCCTCAACTCAGCAGGATGGGGAGGAGAATCAAGAGAGAGTTCCAGAACTTTCTGGGTTGAGATAAGGACAGTTTAATAGAACCCCACAATGAGTAGGCAGTTACAGTGATGGCCAAAGGACAAAAAAAAATTAGCAATGCCCAATGTAACTGCTCACCGCGCTCAGCCCAGCGGCAGAACTGCAGTTCCCGCACTGGCCACAGTGCCGCCCCGGCCCAGCTGCTGCCCTGATATCCCGAGCATGATGTCACATGGGATTGAATAGCCTGGACACGCCCCACAGCGGCAGCTGGGGAGAGTTAATTCTGTCCTGGCCAAACCCAGGACGTTAATCTGCATTTTTGATAGATCCTATAATTTTGTTTAATGCTAATAGTACTTTTGAAAATGTTACCAGGAGTGCTATTAAAACCAAACTTTAACTGAGACATTCTGCTTATTCTGATCTCATCAATTTTTGTTCACATATGACACTTTGCCAGCTCACTATTCTTGTAATAAGCACTTGTAATAAAAGGTGACCCAATGGGAAGATAAAAGCCAAGATGAAAAGAGCATATTGCTTGAAATGAGTTCGACGTGGCTTTTAGTAAGATAAGTAGTTGAGACTGCTCAATGACAGCAATCTCTTATTTACTTAGAGTAAAATCCTGTTTATCTGAAGGTCTTAGTGCACAACTTAAATTCACAGTTAACCAGAAGGACTTGTCACACAGATTTGATCATCAGGACTGTTCTGTATAATTCAAAGTGTGACAGTTAAAGGATTCAAGAGGACGTAAGCTCTCTAAGAGCTCAGCCTGGTAAGTTCTAGAAGCTGCTCCTGCCCAAGGTTGGAGTTAGTACTCAATATAATCAATTTTCAAATAGTGAAGTGCACAGATAAATCCTGTTACAGGTATGCCAACTAATAGCTCTACATAACAAACTTAGATTAAATAAAAGGATATTTCATTCAAATAAAATTACAAAGAAAACCATGTATATAGGACATAAATATCCATGCTGCACTACAACACATCAAGCTCTATTAAGACAGTGCCCTGTAAGTCTTTCTACTGTTTTCCTTATGCTCCAGGTAGCCTCTGTCACATGTCTCAACTTACATTTTTACCTCTTTTCTGACGTTTCTGCCTTTGTCTCTGTGATGATCAGGAGACTGGAACACCTTTCATAAGAGGAAAGGCTGTGGGAACTGGTGCTATTTAGTCTAGAGAAGAGAAGATTGAGGGGAGATCTTATTAACATTTACAAATATCTAAAGGGTGGTTGTTAGGAGGTTGGGGCATCCCTTTTTTTCTGTTGTAGCTAGCAACAGGACAAGGGGTAATGGGATAAAGTTGCAGGACAAAAAGTCCCATTTAAATATAAGCAAAAGTTATTTTACTGTAAGGGCAAATGAGTACTGGAACAGGCTGCCCAGAGTAGTTGTGGAGTCTCCTTCCTTGGAGGTCTTCAAGACCCTCCTGAACATGTTCATGTGCTGCCTGACCTAGGTGAACCTGCTTGTGCAGGGGGGTTGGACTTGATGATCTCTAGAGGTCTCTTCCAACCCTAGAATTCTATAATTCTATGATTCTATGATTCCTGCCAGCTTTGCACTGTTAGAATTAAGGTTGCATCATAATATTTCTATTAAAATATATTTATCAACATTTTCTCTTAAAGCATTTATATTTCTTTCAGTACTGATAAATAGCTATGACTCAGGTATGAATTCATATACCCCTGGGTGTAAAACAAGCATTAGACTGTCCTGTTAATGTGTAGGGATGACTTCAAGATGATAATCTGAAAAAAAAAATGTATTTATAAATCAAAATCTAGGTGGAAGTGTTGTCTTCACAAATATGGTTTCGCCATTTGCCAGGAATAAGGAAGATTGGCACTGTGGCAGGCATTCTGCCAGTTGTATATACCTGCTTTGTACCTTTGGTGGAGTGAATGCTTGCAGAGGTGTCTACTCTGCTGAGGCTTTCAGTGATCTTACCCGTCACAACTGAGGGTCTGAAAATACCATCCTTCATGGAAATGAGTTAAAGGTAATCTAAGATAAGCCACAATTGTGACAGTCCTTTGGTTTTAGACTACTAATTATGTCTCATAGCGTCATTTTAACCTTATATGAACACAATATCTGTTATTCTTTTAAATCCTACAAGAAATCATGACGACTTAAACTCTTACCTCTCCTGTACTATTTCACTGTTTCTGTCCGTGGTGGATTTACTGCTGCTAAATCTTCAAACCACAAGAACATTACAATCTAAGATAGTGATTTTTCTGTGAACAACAACCAGGTAACAAGAACATACCATTCAATGCAGTATTGAAAACACATAATCCTTAATGTCTTGAAAGAATTGAGAATTACTGCAAAAAAAAAAAAAGGAAATTGTTTTGAATAAATAAATTAACAGTGGCTGAGTCAGATCCTGTCCTTGCACAACTACTGCAAACAATCCGGTACAAACTTTTGCAGTGTGAAATGCTTTTTGAAAAACCATTTTAGCAGTTTCATGAGTTTGTTTCCTGGAAGACTTCTGTAAAGAAATCTGGATTACAAGGCAAGAACAGTTTCTGTATTAAGAAGAGAAAAAAATAGACTTCAAAGTCCACCTCTAAAATACAGCTCAAGATCTCCATCACACCTGCTGTCAGGATTTATGGATATTAATTGAGATTTCAGTCTTGAAACCTTAGAACCAGCAAGTTTATAATTCTTGCAAGTTTTTGGGGCTATGTTGATGCAGGACTTCTCAATGCCAGTCATGTAACACCGAGGGATCCACAACCTTTGGGATCAAGGGCTGGGATTGAAATGTATAGTGTTTGTATAAAATAATTTCTGAGATTGGGCCAGTACACAGCCTCAGCAGGTAGATATTATTTCATCTAGTCTGAATCCTCAGTACTTGATGTACAGAAGACAGAAACCAAGTCAAGCTACTAAAACGACAGAGCACACATGCAGGGATAGAAATTAGACACATCAAAACTTGAAAGGAGAAAGGTAAAATATGTCAGAAATTCTAAAACCTCATTCCAGTATACTCTATGGTTTGGAAAGATGTTACCATATGATACTGAGATGTCTGATGGCATTTACCCACCTTTTGCATCTGCCTTTACTAAAAATTGTCACCAGAAAGTAGTTGTTATCGATCAAGCAAATAAAAAGCTATTGCAAAAACTGAAGGAATAACCTGCTCCCTACATACCCTAGTAAGTATGATAGGTAGTAGCAGATTTTAACCGCACCAGGAAAGATTCAAGTTAGGAAGCAGAAAAACCTTTGAAAGACTAGTATGGATAATGAAGGACTTGATTAATTTGCCTGGGGAAACTGTAGAGTCTTCATTTTTAGAACTTTTTTTAGGACAGCTCAGGCAATCATTTGTCAAGAATAGTTGATAGGAATATGGAAGAAATATGATAGGAATAGCGTGTCACAATCTATCTCTACCCTGGAGCAGAAGGGAAGTCTAGATGATGCTTGAGGGATCTTCAGTTCTTATTTTTGTATGACTTTTACAGTTTACTCTTATTCAGAGAGTGGGACAAGTTAGCATTTGTAAACAAAGATATTGTCAGAAAAATTGAAAAATTGAAATCAGTTTTTCCTTTGACTTCAAGAGGAGTTCAATTGCATCATGTAGATTCAGGCAACCACATTGGCAGCTCGTCTCCCAAGGCTCTGTAGTCAGCACGTAGACAGACACTTTCAGAGAGCAACTGAGAGCATGAGACTAGTTTATGTGCTCTGAAGACTAGCCAAATAACTGAGCAGGCTCAGTAAATTAAATTGGAAACCAGCAGTTGGACAGTGTTAATGCACTCCTTTCATACCTTCATATTGCTTACATTACCAAGCAAGTGGCTCCCATAAATTACCTATATTTAAAGAGAAAATCTGAAAATATATTGTGGAAAAAATAGCAAGAAATTAATCAGATTCACAGTTTATAGATTTTGCTGCCATATCTCCTCCCATATCCGTGTAATAAATAATATCAGGACAAATTAATTGTTTTCCATAATAACTCAATGTGAAAAATCTCTAAATTAGGCTGGCTATGTAAATACATAGTCAACAGTAAAAGAAATCAAACCTACTCTATTTTGGCTCACACTCAGACTGGAAGTAAAAATCAAACAGTGTTAAATAAACATTTTCTAGGACTTTTTAGAAGTGTTCTATAGGAAGAATAAAGTAAACACAGCATCATTTACTCCCAGACTTCTTGAGTTATAGATTTTCACTCATAAGTTACAGTTAAAAAAACAAAACAAAACAAAAAAAGAACACGGATTAAGGTTTTTCTAGTCTTCAGCTTTGTAATATTGAAATTATCTTAGTATCAAGATTTCTCCTGTTTCAATCCATAAGGTTCAATATTCTTTTCTTATCTAACAACGTCTGAGTAACTCTTTGATGCAGAGAACATTGATGAGTGGTAAAATAACATTGTCTTCTTACTATTCACTAAAACAATTGCACAGAAGACTGTCAGGTAGTGTTCTGCACACAGAGCATTTGTGAAAAGAGTAAGGAGCAGCACAAGCAAGAACCCAGGAATGCATTGTTTGTTTGTTCTTTGCAGGAAAAGTGTATCATTATTTGATCACATTTTAAAATGCTTATTTATTTCCATCTCACTGTTTCAACTGGATATCACACTTCATTGAAACATTTATTCAGCACAGCTTTACTAAGACACTGGGTAACCAGTCCCTCAGTAAAAACTGACAGAATTTAATAGAAAAAGAAAATGTTTGCTATGTGCAAATAATGGGAAGGTCCACACAGTTCTCAGGGATTACTGTTGGAACAGTGATATTTAGAGCTACTAAGCACAGCCATGAGATATTTTTGACCCATTTAATTAAGCAGATATGTGCAATATTAATACCATTATTATGGTGTAAATTAATCTAAACATTCATTTTCATTATTTCATAGATTATCCATATTTATTCTTTTCTAAATGCTCCTTTAAGTATGCAGTTCATGTAGATTCAAAAGACTTTAATTTGGAGTATTAAATGCAGTAATAAAATTGCAGCATATTTTTGTCAACCAGATTGTGAAGTCTTTGTCACAGTGGCAAAAGTATCTTCCATGAAACTTCCCTTTGGGGTATCCCTCATGCTGAGGATTCTCAGAGTCACTTCTACAGGCACCAGAATATGAAGTACTGTATATTGAGGGTTTTATTGTATTCTGCTGCTGCAAGGGAAGGACTGGCTCTTCCCAAGATCTCTCATAAAAGAATATCACTTCTGGACTGCTGGCAGGAATGTTTAACACTGTCCATGCTAGTGCCCTGAAGAGTTATGGAGGTTAACAACTTCCAAAGCTTAGATAATGCTGCAGGAATTGCTACTGAATAAATAATTCATGTCTACATTTTTTATGACTAAAAAAAGAGAAAACTATGTAGCTTGACTCAGTTTCAAGCTGTTAAAAGTATCTGATTTTATCATAAATGTCATTTTCGGCCATTTATTCATTTTGTTAGCTGAGCCTCCTCTAGATGCTTGATGGCAGTATAATGGAAATTTAATAAACATTGTTTTCATTCCTTCCAGATGCTTCCCTCATTCTGCCAGACACATTACTTCCTAAGCAGAAAGCTACAAAGAGTGTAAATTTTACAAGACAGGATATGCGGTTCAGAAAACAGTGTGCATCCTTGTTTGACTGTAAGAAAATAGTTTCCATGATGTTTACTCTGGCTAGAATGTGATATGCATCAATAGACACACTTACAAAAAAACACCAACCAAAAAAGCTATGAAGGACTTCAAAGACAACGGATGTAGAAAATCTTATTATATGGTTTTGGGGTTTTTTTATTGCAGATGGGATGAATACTATACAGACTACTTCTTGACATCCATACGTATCCAGTAAACATATTAAGTTAGTGCTGTTTACTATTGTATTGCTACCACTGTCTGTTTTAATCACAGCAGACTAGACAGAAGCAATGTTAATAAGCACTCTGTAAAAATCTCATCATGTCTCAATTTAGAGTGTGGTTGCTGTTTTGTAGAGTCAAGATGAGAAACTGTAAATGATGTTCACTAATGAATGATGGAAAAAAATTATTATACAGGAACATTCCAACCTTTAGTAGTGATTGAAGAGATTGGGGCTCTTTTTCCACAAAAGCTGTAAAAACAAAAACAAATAAGCTCTCTTTCCTGCCCTTATGTCAGGATGTTTTGTTATGATATGTTATATGTTATGTTACATATGTTATATTACATTGTATTTCTCATTTTCTGTTTAGAAATTAGAGCATGAGAAGCTACTACATTTTCAAGTAGCTCAGATGTCATTTGCGTATGAAAGTAGAAACACCAGCTATATTAACCTGTTATTAGAGAGGTTACATCAAAAGTCCTGTTATTATCTTCTTGTATAGTTGTCATAATATTTCTTGATATAAATATGTGGGATGAGTACAATCATTGTAAGAATATTTTGGAAGAGTTTTTCTCTTTCACAATTTGCTTGTCCTGAAATGCCCTGCTTTAAGCCAGGTATCTATTTTCTCGCATTAAATCTTTAGTCTATGTTTGTGACCTTCCCATTTTAAAGACCTTTCTGTGCAGTCCTGGGTTTTTGGTTTAACCTCTTAGAGTGAAACCTGCAGCCTTAACATTTCATTTCATTCAAGAACATAGAAGCCATCATTCTACAAAGCTGGCAGCTTTTCTGCTTCAGAGCTCATGTAATTTAGTTGAGTCCTCTAATAGGGTTATATTTCACATATGCTGAATACACCCTTTATGCTTGTGTTACTCCTCAGAGAACTTACAGATGAAAATAAAGTAGTTTATTGCAAAAAGAATAGTGACTCTATCTGTCATTAACCCCAATAACTTGCATAGAGTATAGTGAGGCATATAAAACACTGACAGCAGTGAGATCTGAATCAGTACAAGACAGTTATTCCAGCCAAGGCATTGCTTAGAGAAGGGAGATCACAGATATCTGTACTATGCTATGCTGCCATCTCTGCCAGCCAGGTAATTTATTTTCTGTTATGTAAAATATCTGAATATCATGTCTCAGGTAGCTTGTTTTCTTACAATAGTTTCCTCTTATATAAAAATAGTATTGAAAAAAATGTTATGCAAAATATCTGCTGTGCTATAATTAACTTATAAATGATTTTTTGTCTATTGGTATTATATTTACAACTTCAAATGTAACTATAATAAAGTAAGTACCAACATATATGTTATGGTGATTATGTAAAAAAACAATTGTCTGAAAAATTAAACCCATGTTGCATTCATTTTACATGTATGGATATACTCTGTATTTTATTTTTTAAAACTTTTGCAAACTACACTAGGATTTCAAAGCCAGAAAAGAATGCTTCCATGATCAAATTGCAAGGGTCTTGTTGAATGCAAATATCAGTTTATCTTTTCCTAAAATTTTATGTAAATGCATGCAACTCCAAAATGTTTTGGAAAAGTGAATCACATGCTTAGATACCAGTTATACAAATCCTCTGTACTGCTAGGTACTCTTCCAGATCTGGCAGAATTGGGTTGTTTATAGATAATACTTAAAAAAATATTATATGAAAATATCATTTAGTAGATTACGAATTCAAATTCAGAAGTTAGGAACTGTCAGTTTAAGTCAGTTAAATTCACTCTCTTTTCTGTACACTTGCATGATGACACAGGATGCTTTCCTTGTAATGGCTTTCTGCAGGAGCTCTGTCTCCTCTGGTGTGTCATTTTTATAGTATTGTTTGAGTGTGGTGATGTAGAAATTTTTCTCCATTATTGCAATAATGCCCTCAGCTACTGTTTGTTTACTGTTGTCTCAGCCTTGAAACTGAGAAATGTCAAACTTTTATTCTAGAAGGGACAAACTTGGGTAACTGACAAAATTCACATAGTTTTTAATTGTAATTTATCTAACTTATCTAAAATCTTCCACCTCTTCAGATTAGGATTCTAATTTTGGATTAGGGTTCTATCAGGACCTTCTTCAGCTTCCTGTCCCAGATGGCTCCTTTCCCAAAGTCTCCCAAACCTGGGCTTTATTTTGAAGTACCTAACTTCACCCGTATTTGACCAGGTTTGCAGTTGAGGTTGTGGGTATTCAAAGAGGTTATAGGCTCAAAGCAAAATCACTCTGGACACTTCTAATCAGCAAGAAACATCTGTTAAGTGCTTTCAGCATATGACTACAAATTTCACTTGCCAGATGTTACTTTTCAAATGATTGCTAGCAAATCAACTTCTTAGGGAGCCCAGATGCTGCTAGTTGTGCAGCCAGAGAAGGGAGATGGCTACCATACCGTAAGTTAACAATAAGATTTTGTTGAAAGCAGTTGTCAACATTTGATTAAATGTTAATTATTATTCTTTTGAAAGGCTATATATTCACTCTTTAGACCAAATTTCCAGATTTCTACAGATTGTGTTTCCTAGAGAAACAGTGTGTTTGACCAGTCAACAGGAAAATTATTATTTTAAAACTTGCAAAATGACAGGCAAGTAGGTTGAAGCTGAGAACAGGGTACTATAAAAGGTGAAGAGGAGAAGTCACTCATCCACAATTGCTCTCCAATTGCTGAGTGTTTGGGGAATTATTTGAGTTCTTCTTTAAACTTATATCCTGATCAATATTTCATTGATGAGATCAGCACAGAATCTGCAGTGTTCAGAGAATATGGCATGTCTTTTGTGCTATGAGATCATAGCATAAATAAGAAACTACTTAACAGCTTCACACCTTGCAAACTGAACTACAAAATCAGAGGGAAAGCAAAATGTAAAAGGAGATGGAGAAATGAGGTAAAAAAAATCTTCCAGCAAAATGTCAGCATCACAAAACTCTTCCTCTTCTCTGGCCCCCTTTGGAAATGAGATGAATTCCTTGTATTTCAGTATTTCAGTGTGAGAACTCTAGTGCAAACTGCACCAGTTTACAGTTACAAAGCTTACCAGTTACAAAGCTTACCAGTTACAAAGCTTACCAGTTACAAAGCTTACCAGTTACAAAGCTTACCAGTTACAAAGCTTTGATGTACTCAAGCCAAAGCATTGTTAGATTTGGTCCTTTTCTTTATGAACTTTATTCTGCACGTGGACCTTTTAATCTCTATGGAACTGCTCGAAAGAGAAAGTAGATTCCAGCATAGTTTCCATCACCTGGCCTTAAAATTGTGGCCATTTGTCATTTAAATAATTGTAATAGCTCTGCTTACAATAACAGTAAAACTCCTAGGATAAAACTTACTTTTATACAACTGATTTCATACTATAGCTTATTACAATAATTTTATGGTATTCAATTTCCTAGAACTATATTACTTTACAATTTATGCTCTTTTCTCAAATAGTTTTTATAAAATACTTAGGTCATATAGAGGCCAGGAGATATTTGTTACCTTATGAATATCAAAATCTCAATTAATATTAAACAAAAATGTCTCCAATGGCATAATACAAAGCTGTTTTAATCCATTTATCAGGGAATGAGTCTGTGCAAATGAGACTTTATATAATCATATACATAGTAAATTGTGTTAAAACTGTTAGCATAGTCTTTAGGAACTCTCAGGTGTATAATTAAAATTAGAGATTCATTGTACTTTGGCATTTTCACAACTGTTGTCTCTAAAAGCAAGTAATGGGGATCATCACAATGATTCCTTAGACAATGCTTCTTTCTACCATGATCTATTCTGATTTTATGTGAAATCTTGCAAATGAAACTGTTCTTGGTCATTGACTTTAAAATCATCTAAATTTAAAACTTGTGCAGTTGGAATATGCCTATAACCAGAGCATTGCTTTCAGTTAGCCAAATCATCTCTTTTCAACAATTACATGCACTTTTCATAGCGTATATGGGTTCCTGAATCACTTTCACTTCCTACAAATGTGCCAACTACATGTTAACTTGCACCTTTTTTTTTTAACCAGTCTAGTAGATAAATTTCCCTGATTCGTGATTTCTTAAATTAATTTTCCTAGGAATTTCTACACTTATTGAGGAGATATGTAACATATGTCATATTGATCCCAACAGATTTCAGGGGCAATCTTGTGACACTTAATCCAGAAAATGTCAATGCAAATACACATCAACTCAGGACTTGCTTTTGGAAGCAAAATCTTTCCTAATAAATGCTTTGAAAAAGGAGGCATGATACAGGTGTATTTACCTCATCCCTCTAAAGGTGACTAGCTATGCCAACTTCACATACAGATTAAAGGGAAAAAAAAATAATTGGGAATGGTCCAATACTCTTTTTCCTTATTTTTTTACTTCTTTTTCAGATAGGAAAAATTCTTAGGAAATGTTCTTAGGAAGATGAAATAGCTTGTTAACTGATTGATGGTGTTAGAAAACCAGACAGGTTTTCAAGTTCAGAGTTCTACTACCAGGTAATAAATAACTAAGTAAATGGAGAAGCATGAACTTAAATAAATAAATGATTAAATGTTATAATTCAGTTCATCTTCTTTTGATTTGATGCCACATGGTCACCAATCAAATACTTTCCTATTATACATAATCTTTAGACAGTTACAACAGTACAAACACACACAAAAAGAACTTTTCCAGTGCTGAATGGCTTATAGACCTCTAAAAAATAGTACCAACAAAGCTGTAAGTATTTGGAAAATTCCATTAAAATGGGTTGTGGAAATTGAATTTAAAATATAATCTTATGTTTTTTAAATATAATCTTACACTTCTTAAGTATACTAACTTGGTGTTTTAAAATGCTGTAACAATCTCAATATGATAGAGAAAAAACAGCATGGCTTCTAAAGGAATAAAAAACAATGAATCTATTCCACTGGAATCCTTGATTTCAGGAGAACATGACTGTTTTATCTATTTCTCTAGATTTTCAAAAAGACTTTGATAATAAGTGTATCAAAAGGCTAAGCATACATATGATGCTATGGTTGCATTTGAAGAGTTTGGATTTTATGCTGTAAACAATATACCAAGAATAGTAATGGAATTGCATCAAAACACACATCTCTTTCAGTGTCTTCACAAAGATATTGCTCCTAAACATAATTATTTTGATGTTTAATTTTTATTTTCAATCAAATCCTAACTTTAATGTGTTGTTGTCCCCAACAATAGAGTTTTAGAGTTAGTTTTTTAATAAAGCATTGCACAAAAATGTAGTCTACCGAATGAGAAAAGTATCGCCATTGCAACTAACATTTGCTCAATTGCCTAGTTACCATAAAGGTTTCTCTCTAAGATGCTCCTAAGTATGATGCACTACTCTTGGACAATAGCAAGTTACAGGATCTATATATGAGCAGACTTAAAGAAGTGACCAATGTGATCATCTTGTCTGATCTTTTACACCCCAAGGGGCAAACATACTAAGAAATAGCATTAGTGACAGAATTTGAAGAATATTTCATCTCATTTTGAAGATGAAATTTTCATCTCCCTTGGAAAGTCTATTGCAATGTTTAATTGCACTTTCTGCTTGGAAAATGCATCTTATTTAATCAAGTGATTACATGTTTTTATGCTTTTGCCTGTCATGCTGAAAAACCTCTCCTTACACATCTTTTCCACATGCAAGTACCAGAATATCAAGTTCTTGACCTTTTTTATGATAAGATGAAGAGAGGAGTTGATATCAGAAGAGCAGGTCAATGTGCTACAATCGAAGATCAAAAAAAATAAATAGCATATTTACATGAAAAGCTAATTTCTATTTTATGTAGGATTATTGGTGAGGAATTGAAATAGACACCAGTTATATGCCACCGGGGAAATATCCACAGACACCTGAAGACTTTAGGGACTTGAGATGCAACAGAGAAAGCATGTAGAGGACTTTCCCAGAAACTTCTGTCCAGATAATAAGAAAGAATAGTATGTTGAAGTTCAGCCTTTGATTAGGTAAACAGTATTCCAGGAACATTTTCTTTCATAGAATCATAGAAAAGACAGCATTTGTGGTTCTGATGCATCACAAAACTTTTAGATCATTCTCTTTCAAATATATATTTTTTTCCCCAAAAAAATTAGATTCATAGAATCATAGAAAAGACAGCATTTGTGGTTCTGATGCATCACAAAACTTTTAGATCATTCTCTTTCAAATATATATTTTTTTCCCCCAAAAAATTAGATTCATAGAATCATAGAGAGGCACAATCCCTGAAGTTTCCTTGACCCAAAAGTGCTTGCCTGTTTTGTACTGATGTTCATCTCAAATCTTTTCATCCTCTTCTCCTGAAAAGAGAGAGAGAGCACAAACTAAACTTGAAGTGGAAAATATTTCCTGGAATGCGAAGGGTCAACCATATAATCACTGGCATCAGAGTTAGGCAGAGCCTTTTAACATGGAGACATCATGTTAGCTTCTTAATCTAATTTTGAATCCTTCAGGATGAAAGTAATTAGCATTATTATTGAATTTTATCCATTTAGAGTATGTCCTCTAGGGTGTTGCACTAATTGACTTTTCTATAACTGAAAATGGGGTTTTATGCATTATCAGTCATATTAATAAATAAGCATTATAATTTTAATTGTTCCAGCTGGGACTATTGTAGTTAAAGGTCATGTTTTGTTCAAAAGCTATATAGTTTAAATGTTGTCAAGTTTAGAATTAAGAAGATCAAATGCAATTAAACTTCCTTTTATCTCAACTGTTCTCCCTGAAATTATTCCAGGATGACTATAGTAAAAAGCACAAACAAACTCACCTTCTGAAGTTAGATTTAATCTGTCCTGTATTAAAATCTTGTGAAATACTATTCTTCCATGACTAAACTTGACATTTTATTCAGAAAGAAAATACACTGGAAAAAAAACCCAACTTTTCTATTGGAGAGGTCAAAATTCAGGAGGGATATTCAATGCAGACTACACAAGCATAACTGATTCACGGGTTTCTCACTCTTTTCTATCTTTATTACATTTTAATTGCATGTTTACCTCAAATTAACTTTTAGACTTACATAGAATACATTTTGTTTTCAATACATTGACATTTTAGCAGTAGCTGTTATATCTGAAACGTGAGCACTGGAATCTACAATACCAAAAGACTGTTTCAAATTGATATGTTAGCCAAGTATGGGCTTACTTTCATATTCTAATGGCAGTTTAGAAGATGAAGTTACCCGACAAATCACCAAACTGGGAAAAGAAAGTAAACTCAACTTTGACTGTTTAATTCAAATCCACACAATATTATGATAATTGCAGTAAACAGAATTTGGTTTATAACAGGAATTTCAAAAAACACCAAAGGCAAGATGAGTCCATCAAAGTTTTTAAGGCATTAACAGGGTTGTATAAAGGTTTTATTCTACTTTTGTAAAGTTGTTCTTTATCATTTAAGGCAAATGCCCCAAGCTGGATGGGATATAGGAAAATTTCTGAAAATATTATAGCCTGGATCTATATGATTAGAGCTGCTAGAGAGAATGCATCTACAACACATTGGCAGAGCATCTGCCAGACATAAGATTTCTGAATATGGATCCAATTGAGAGAATGAATTTTTAGAGATTTTGGACAAAAGCCTATGAAGGATATTGCATTTTTGTTTCAAATACTTATTTCTGCAAAACCAACACTTTGAGAATATGAGTTCTGAGAATATGAATGGAAAATAAGAGATTCCAACTAAAGTCAAAGTCAAGCTGAATACGCTGTGGGTGAATAGAATCTGCTAAAGTGCAAGGCAAATTAATTTCTTTCCTGTTTATAATTGGTACATGTCCCATGCATTTGGCTAATCATGGAATGATCTGATTCATATTGGATTTTCTGACACTAATATGGCTGTGACTTCCACGTATTGTTTAATTGAATGGCTGATTTTACCCATTCAAAAGACTCTTGATGTCACTGTATTTTAAATTTACTGATAACTGCTAGACTAAAAAGCCATAACTGTGTATAGATATCTAAAGTATGAGACAATGGGATTCAATAATTGTCTGCTAACTCTAGTGTTGCTCTGATTTTAGACACTAGGTGTGTCCTTTACTGACACAAATGTTTGATTTAAACCTCATGACCCTCTATTCTCTGACCAGCAGAGGATACTCTCCTTCCTCTTAAATTCCCTGCAAAGTCACACAAAAGACAGGAAAACCTGAACTATTCTAGGATCTTTTACTTTGCAGAAAATAAAAAAAAAATAATAATTAAAAAAAAATTATTTCTGTATAGGGTCAGAAAAAGCAAGTAGAGAGTGTCACAAATTCCCACACAAAGCAGTGAGCACTAACAGACACTATTTACAAAAAGACACACCGTGCACGCTAGGGATAAATTTTCATATTTATTACGAAATTCTGAAGACCTGGTTGTGGAGATTGTTTTACCAATCAACCTCCCCATAAAATTCACAGCAGAACAGCACAAACCACTAAAGGAGTCCATAATATACCTTTAAAAATGCTTGAAGAAACATATGGTGTGTCTTTTAGGTATCCAACCAAGAGTATCACTACTTTTAAACAAAATGGCTACTTTTAATGTTATCCCATTAATTGCCATATCTCCCAGCAATGTTGTGTTGGAAATAATGTCACCAAATAGCCTAACCAGTTCACCCTTCCATTGGGAGAAGTACATGTGATTCTTGCAGGTATAAATAAAGCTGCATCCTATTAACTAAAGGAAGTACAAGTGCTTTGAGACATTGGGGTCTGTATGAAAAAAACCCTCTAAAATACATGGTTAGTCTTGCACTTTCTTGCTATAAATTTGCCTTACTTTGAAGAAGAAAATGTAGCATTAATGACCGATGACTTATATTGCTTGGGTCCCCATAAAGAGTTGATTTTGAGAGAAGAAAGAATCTTTAGGATGCCAAAATGAAAAGTGGTTCTAGTAACAGGCTGATAGCATCCTAGTTGCACTGTAAAGCACTTATTTTTGTTTCCCACTGGATGTGACCTACAGTGTGACAACTCCATTGTTGTCCATCTGCTATTTCTTCTGAGCCATAACAATGAAACACAAACTGGAATTTATATGCAGTAATATCATTATCAGACTTAAATATTTTAAAATTTTTGCACATTGAATGAAACCAAGAATATATGTGTCTGTCAGCAAAGTTCGCACCTCAGGAGTAAACCTGTACAGCTAAGTGTTTTGGATCACAGTATAAAACTGAAAAAAAACCCTTCAATTATGCTTGAGTATTACCAAAAGTTAAGAGTAATAAAGTTTCAAACACCGGGAACATACAATCATTCTGAAATCCCATCATTGAAATGTGCTATTATTTGATTCTGCTGCTGTCTCAGTCAGGGAAAGCATTTAAAATACAAATCAGTGGGCATTAATGTTGGGATGAAATCTTAAGACATCAATTTTCTAAAAAAACTCACAAATCACTTCCTTTGCTTGAGAAGGCAGATGCACCATTTTTAAGAGCCCCAAGAAAAAGGATGTAGAGTACATGTCTTGCTGTTTTAAACTTCACAATCTAACTGGAGAAACTTACTTTGTGCCAATAGGCATTGTGAACAACTCACTCAACTTCTCTGCCAATATGGCAATTTACATAGCATTACCCATAATGCTTCACATTGTGCCTTTGCTTTGAAAACAGATTTAATTGAGCCTTGCTGAGCTGCATTAATGTGTCTGTTTAAATTGAGCAAATCTAATTAGCTCTCATGAAAGTTATGCCACCTCTGGTGCAGCAAAGCTAATGCAATTAAAGTCAGCCAGATGTATTGAGTATTGTAAACATGCAGTCTGACTGGTGGAGAATAGTTCAGTATTCATCAGAGACTGGACAGTTTTGTAACAGCTGTACTCTCTACAGCATACAAGCATACATTATGCTGTGTATATGACTATTTTAAAATGCCAAGGTTTCTTCACTCTACAGCAATACATATAAGAACAGAATAATTTCATCTATATCTGACGAAACGCAAGCCCATTGCTTTTTTTTTTAAAGAGGTCACTATTTGTATACATAGCATTACTACAATTTCTTTATTTAGTAAACATTACATAGAAAAAGACTATTTCTACTGGAAATAGTTTCCAAAGTCCTTGACTATGTATCTTTATTAATTGGATTTTTGAAAAAGCCAGAACAAGACAGTAGTTAGAGTAACTAAGGGAACTCCAAGATGCTCTTTGATCTCAATCAGAAGGTGCTTAATAAGATAAAAAGGTATTTTATTGAAAAGGTAAATTATTTTTAGTACAATCTCCTTGGATCAGATACCATGTTCTAGTCAACTGGATCTAAAAATAAGATTTTTTTTTTAACTCTTACAGTGATTTGTTTTCAATACTGATCTTAATATCTGTTTTTCTAGATGTCAGGAAAAAAAAAATCCTGAAGGTCAAAGGCTCACATGTCAATAAGGAAATTTGCAGAGGATTACTAATACTATAAAGTTGTGCTTTTTCTTTGAACACCTCATTTAGGAGAAGCGCAGAGTTGTCTGTGTGTCTTCTATATAGTCATTCATTGGCTTTGCTTTGCATTCCCTTCCTAGAATGCCAGTGATTGAATGACTGAAAAAAAATATTGTCTTTTCCCCTGCTAATTGATAATCTTCTTCTTCCTTATTTATTCAATTAAGCTATAATTACATGCAATGGTAATAAAGTCTGATATTTCACACTGTGGAAAAGGCACTCATTGGAAAATAAGGTAGGTCATGTTCTATTTATTCTTCTTAGATTTTGGACATATCACTTTCTAACTTTTAAACTTTCCTATCTGTAAAATGGACATAGCAGTACCTAATGAAATTATTAATTGCCTTCCTTGTCATGACCCACAAGACAGTCTCTGAGGCATAAACACTAGAATGAAAGAAATATTTATAATTGAGTTATTCAGAAATAGTAGGTTAATCATAGATTAGAAGAATATAAATTCTGTAAGGAGCAATGAGTCATACATTGGTTGGTTGAAGGAAGAATATGAGGAGGTAGATTTTGGGTTTGTTCATTTGTTTGTTGGTTGGTTGGTTGTTTTGGCTACTGGACACAATGCAGATTCCTCTGATATTCTTCATCTTAATTTTATAAAAACATGTTTCTGTTGGGCACAAACAGATGTTCTTTACCACACAGTATTAACTCATTCATTTGTCTCTTAAAAGCCATCATTTAAAAAAATTAAACACCTGATATTTTGTAGAATCACAGAATGGTTTGGATTGGAAAGGATCTTTAAAAGTCATCGATTCCAACACCCCCAGCAACAAGCAGGGATATCTTCAACTAGATCGGTAGATTTAGTGATGATGACTAGTTGTTTTTTTTTTTTTTTTTTTGTAACAGGATACGAAATACTATCTCTAAAAGTGGAAAAGTAAAGATGGCACAACTTGTGGTGCATGTTCATCCACCACTGACAGCAATTTTATGTACTTTTCACTTATGGAAGAGTGCACGTCACAAAGTACTACTATCATTTCTCAATAGTAGTTTGCACCAGAAAACAAAATTCTATTGGACTGCTGGGCAAATCGATTCAATGACTTGTCACTGATTTGCCTTTCAATGAAAAAATATGTCTTTCTTTTCCATAATCTGTACATCCATGGTATTTGTGGTACCTGTATGATGGTGATATTGTTTTTTTAAAGGTATGGGTTCGGAGTGAGATACTTGTTATACTGAAAAATCACCATTTTTTTGGTACTTGAAAGAAAAGAAATGGAAAAATAAATGCAGGTTGAGAAAGAAGATAGGTTTTCTGAGTAAAATGAACAGACTTCTCAACAATCACAGTGACTTGTTTATCCTAAAGAAACATCATTTGAAGAAAATTCAAGCTGAGGGAGGAAAGAGAGAAAATGCTACATACAGAGGAATAGAGTCACTGAACTGAGTGTTAGTTAAATAACAAAAGCAATTATTTTGAACTAAGCAAGATATACATCTCAAAAAATGAGACAGCAGTTGCAAGCTGACATCTACTGCTGCTGCCTCAGCCCTGCCAGAGGTTCATTAACACCTTCAGAAACACCTGTACTCAGACACAAAGGGATCTTTTTTTCACGAGAGAAAACGGGACCTGTACTAGCTAAATGAAGCCCTGTTTCACCTTGTGAACAGGCAGCATGTAGCAAACAGATACCAAAAGATTCAAGATCATTAAAATAATTATGAAAGACCTGTAAGTGGCCAAAACATAAAGACTTCTCTCAGTAAATATATCTTTTCTTTTCAAAAGAGGTGGTATCCTAGCTACTTGGTAATTAGGTATATCATATTAGCTAGTTGTAATTCCAGAGTCAGATATTTAAGAGTAATTTAAGAAACATTCTACAAATCTTGCAGATGGCACAGTTGAGACAGGGAAAGGGATGGGATCATTCTCCCTGTCTCCCTGTCTTCATAACCCAGTTTACCTGAAATAGAAACATAAAAGGTTGTCCACTGAGTTTCATCCGTTGATATCTAACTAATGGCTAGCCGAAAATAATGGCAGCACTGAAACATCCACTCAAAGCCCTAGTCCAGAGAATAGCAACTGCAGGTTTTGTCTTCCAATCTTGTGGGCTCCAGGCTATAGGTAGTTTGCTCATGTGGACAGAGGACAAATGCCCACCCTCCTTGCCATATCTTTTTTTTTTTGCCATCTCTTTTTTCAGTTATTTGCTTTAGAAAAAATACTAGGTCATTCCAAAAGGAATGGAAAAGAGTATTTTTGGTTTAAAAATGCTCACTGAATGCAGTTTTAAAATCTCACATTAGCTTTGACATAGCAATTGATGAACAGCAACACAGTGGGCTACATTGTATTATATAACAGCATTATGACTATTCTTTTATACCACTACTAGTAAGAGAAAAAAAAAAACAAACATAAAAAAATTAGTGTTTTATGAAAAGTTATGAGAAGAAAAGTCTAATGAGACCCTGAAGAACTTAGAATTATCAAAAGAAATATTTTTTTTAAAAGTATGTACTAGCTGTATGTATACATAGGGTAGAAATAATTGAGGCCCTTTGATAAGCTGCTAGAGGCAGTTGCCAACAACCTGATGTTATAATACAGCACATAATGATCAAGGAGTAGTAGGGTTCACATGTAGAAACACTTCTGACTGGACTGGGAAGATGTAATCAAAGTGATCTTAAATTTAGTAATTCTGTTAAAAAAAGAGAAGAATCAAGGACCCAAGAACAAGACTTAGAAAATACATTTACAGACAACATTTTTAAAGATGAAAGGAAACCTTAGTATAACATAATGTAAGAGGATTATGGTGGGACACAAAGGTGACATTCATGCTCTGAATTAAATGAGATAATAAAAGAAACCTATCCTTGAGCTTTAGGAATTGTCACCTTTTCTTGCCAAGTTAATCACATCCTAAACATAATACTTGATACTGGATCTTTTCCTTATCTTTATTTTGCTGTATTTCTAGCGTGTGTACGTATGCCCAAACACATGTTTAAGTTTACTATTATCAGCACATGCATGTGCAAACTGAGTTGCTGCAACACTTTGTACTGCTTATACCTGATAACTAGCGTCAAAAACTATTCCTGATAGCCAGTTTCAGTATTTAGATGAAAGTATTTAGTACTCCAGTAAAACAGAGATCACACATGCAAGGGGCCTTACTTCATGAGACTTTATTTATTAACAACAGCAATTGTAGATAACTAAACATTTAGAAATAGTTTAATTAGCATGCAACAACAAATTTTGTCTACTTCCTGTAGCATCAAAGAAATCCCTCTTGCTTATCCTCCACATAGCTGATTAAAGCCATGATTGCTCCAGACCTTAATTCTAACAAAAAACAATCCAATATAAAAAATTACTTTAATATTAAAATTATCTGGAAATATATCCACAGAGGTCATATTCATTTTACTTATTATGGCTGTGCAAATTGTTTTTAAGCCACTTTGTTATATAATTTCAATTGGAAGATTGTTAGTTTATAAATGAATCAGGATGTTAAGTCAGCCTGTCACACTGATTATAAGTATAGAAGATAAATTGATTAAACATTAGTTGTAAAAGCAGAGCACTATAACAGGTACAAGATCAGAGAACAGAATATGACAGCAATGTAATGATCAGGGCCACAGGATTGCAGGTAGGAAGAAAGAGCAATGATACTGATTAGTAGAAACTGGAGGAGTAACATGACTAAAACAAAACACAAACTGAGGGAATAAAACTAATAACATACAACAAATTCATATCTCTTTTATTGGCAGCAAGTCCTTAATATTAAAAAATGAAATGAAAATTGTTAGTTACCAACATAAATTGGCAAGCCAGCCTTGGGGAAATGTGCATATGCCACTAGGGAAGATTTAATTTTGCAAGATATATTAGATCCTGGCAACCATGTTAGTTATTAAGATACCATATGAAGTTATTTATGCAACACTTTAGAGAGAAGAGTGCATACTTAATGCAGGTAACAGATAGTAAAAAAAAATGAGATTTTTCTAGCAGATGCAAAATTTTACGTGAACTTCGTACCTAGTTCACAGAAAAATCTAAGTGGGAACAAGTCTGAAGCTTCTGTTACCTCCATTCCAGAGCACAGGAATAATATCAGCTTAAGGATGCAACTAATTGTACTTGGATCTGTCAGTTGGAAAGCTGTATCAAATAAAATAATGACTAATTTAGACTGAAAAGTTATGGGAAAAGTTCAACTATTAGAATTAATCTCTCTGAAAAAGTTTTTTTTTGGTGCTACTATCAAGAAAACCACATATTTTATAAAGCAGATTTTTAAAATATGTTTAAAAAAATGAGAATAGAAAGTGAAATACTGCTTTAAGTGATTGAAAATACGTTTATTTACATTCCTCAAGGTACAGCACCAAGAATTTGCATTTCTCTTTGGGAATGGATGAAAAGAACTCAAAAATATATCCCAGAACAGCTTTTTACAGCACTTCTGGATTAGATATAACCTCAATCAGGTCAAGTAACTCAATTTTAAATAAGCTGCATCTAGGTCTTTGATATCCCTTAGAAGATTTATAGAACGGTTTCAGCATATTTTTAACTATTGTGGAAGGAAGCTCTCTATATCTTTACCCCCCACTCTAGTGCTAGTGTTCATGTGTGTGTTTGTTTGTTTTTTAAAAAAGCAACAGACCCAGAGAAACTATGAGCACTGCAACCATACAGATGAAATTTCTGAGCTTTTTCTTCTCTGACAACTCCTGATCACCACAAGCCACACAATATCTAGAAAAATTGTTGCTCAACAGACTCAACAAATACTTTTCAAATATTCTTCGCATCTCCAAAATATGAGAAAGACTTTTAAAAACAAATAACTCAATTCTATATGTTTTTCCTTACACATAACTTAGCTGTTAAGAGGTCTAACCACTCCTTAGCAGTTTCTTAAAACGTCACTTTCCTCACCTGAGCTCCTAAGTATTCCTATCTACATGTTTAATACACCAAATGAAGTCTCTTCTCTCATTTTCATGGGCCCATTCCAAGCAGAGCTACTACTTGGAGGATCCCAGATGCAGCCTATAAAAGCAGCAGCATATAAATGCTTTGAATTTAATGGAAGGGTTGGTTTGGTTTTTTTGTTTGTTTGGTTGATTGGTTGGTTTGGTTTTTTTTGACAAGCACAGAAAAAAATCTGCTTTAAAGCAAGAGGCAAGAAAACATTCCCTTTTTTTTTTCTATGTTATTAGTAATTCTGACTTCTCCAGTTGTGAAATTCTGTTCCTGAATCAATATTATTTCTTTAACTGTACATTAAATATGGATGCAGGTCTTTCCTGTATCTTTCTTTGCTTTGTGGGGATAGATGCTTGAAATCTCCCTTAACAGATGTAAGTCTTGCCTGATGTAATTTGATGGCTAGTATAAAAATTTAAAGGGCATTAGAAAAAGAAAAAACTCACGAAAGCTGAGACTAGGTAATATGTACCTTTAAATTAAATCAGATTATCTATGGTAGAAGAGAAAAAAAATAAACAAATTTCAGATACGATTTGTCAAACTTCTACATAGTTTTGTTTCTACTTTGTTCACCACTTTGTGTAGTATTTTCCTGTTGATGCACTGTATCATGGAAGTATCCTGGCTGGAACAAGATCATCTTCTTCCCAGTATAAGTTTCAGGAAGATGAATGTAGGAAAACTTTCAATGAGAAATCTGTGAGTAGCTCTGGTTTCTGAATGTTCTGAATGTTCCTCAACATCCAGTGCCTTTGCAATAGTTATTTTACTCTGTCTAGGTAAAACCAGAAAAGGAGGCTGGAGACTTTCAAATAATGTGTGGGTTTGCACATGTCAAAAACTAGATGCCCTCTGTGAGCTATCTAATGGGTTATAAGAGACAACTCTGAAGGAGAGGGATGACGGAGAAACTTTCATTGTCAGAAAAATCAGCCTCTATCTGTTAAAAGAGGTGAAATCTATCTCAGACTGCATCCTTTCAAAGACATGTGGATATAGAGTTATTTTAAGAGCAACCATGATCTTATAAATATTTATAAATATCTAAATGGTGAATGTCAGGAAGTTGGGGCATCACTGTCTTCTGTTGTATCCAGAGACTGGACAGGGGGTAATGGGATGAAGCAGGATTGCAAAAAGTTCCATTTAAACATAAGGAAAAACTATTTTACTGTGCGAGAGCCCTGGCTCAGGCTGCCCAGTGGGGTTGTGGAGGTTTTCTTCTCTGAAGGTTTTCAAAACCGGCCTGAATATGCTCCTGCGTGACCTGACCTAGATGGACCAACTTTGGCAGTGAGGTTGGACTTGATGATCTCTAAAGGTCTCTTCCAAACCCTGCCATTCTATGAATCTATAATTCTATGAATGACTATAATTCAGAAACTTCCTTTAAGAGTCTTGCATCCTGTTAGTCTATTGTGGTGACAGGATGGTTCAATTAGGAAGCTCAAAAAGTTAAAGTGGGACTCATGACGGCATATATGAGGCAACGGGATCTCAGTAAGCTGAAGCATCAGACCCAAGGTTTATTATGACCACTGAGACTTGTACACCCAAACAAGAGAAAAGGTGCAGAGACTCAAACTTAAAATATATCTGAGAAACTCAGAAATTAATATTGATTCTGATATCCAGCTAATTCATGAACATACAGGTATTGCAGTTTTCTGGACTCCTTTTGTAAAGTGGTTGAAAGCTATCTGAGAGAGCAGAGACTTTTATCAGTCCTATATGGTGAGCCCACTTGTCCCAGTACTAGGTCAGCAGAGTTATAAGTTTGAGTTGTGAGGACTAGAAATTGACGGAATAAACCAAAGCCTATCAGTAGAGTTTATTCTCTCACGTAGGCTTCATAATGACAAATTGCATCTGGACTTACTGATTCATGTCTTAACTTGAGTTTCTGTCTTTGCAGGATTCCCAGTCTTGCAGTTAGGGCTGGGATAAGTAGGAAGACATTACCAGGAATAATATCTGTGGGGATAAGAGGCTGAAGGCATTGCATCAATAAGATTCCGACCTAAGATTCATTAGCTCCATAAAATTGCTTGACACAACTCAGAACTACATTACATTACCAAATGATGGTGCCAGAGTGCTGTGCCCAGATAAGGGATGATGCACTAGTCAGAGATGTGCCATGTTGCAGGAAGAGCAAAGTTATTTATGTGAGCTAACACACAGAGGTGCAATCACTTTTGAAATCAGTGCAAAATCTTTCTTCCTGCTGAGCTCAATTTTGGAATCTAATGAGTTCATTAAACATAAAAATTGTGTAGCCCTCAATCTGGGCACTGTACTATAAGTTTTCATCTGAAATGACCTCCAGCTCAGAGAAGACCTACAATTTCACCTCTAACAAATTAATCCTACACAAACGCAGTATGATACATGAATCATATAAAATCTTTCTGTACTATTTTTAAGGCCTAGGGGGACACCTGTTCTGAGGATTAAAAAAAATAACCTGATATTTGCAGCCAGGATTTATTGAGTATCATTTTTAAAGATGTTATATTTATCAAACACTGTTGAATGGGTACATATGGTCTGGAGTTTTCCGAAGAATTTCTAGTTGTTGATAGGTTTGTGGCCTATATCTTGAGTCCTGTCCAAAAAGCAAGGAGAAAGACTAAGAATTGGTCTTTTGAAGACTTCTCCAAAGAATACTTGGATAAAAGCCCAAAAAGCAGCTTCATAATGATATCTTCAGGAAGTGCATACTTAAGTAGAGGAAATACTGGTCATCTAAATAGCTGTATTCTCTGATGTGTGAAATATGATCAATCCAAGATGTAGGGCAGCCACGTTTACAACTAAAAACTCTAGAAAGTCTTGGGTATTCAACAGAAATGCTATAATCCTTCAGACATAGTGAAGTCCTGCCAACTGATGCCAGGGATCATAGCAGTAGTTGTACATTTCCAAATAATTCGAAGTACAAATGTATTTGTATACAGATGTGCCCTTGAGGCCAAGAAGGCCGATGGCATCCTGGGATGCATCAAGAAGAGTGTGGCCAGCAGGTCAAGGGAGGTCCTGCTCCTCCTCTACTCTGCCCTGGTGAGGCCTCAGCTGGAGTCCTGTGTCCAGTTCTGGGTTCCCCAGCTCAAGAGGGAGAGAGAACTTCTGGAAAAAGTCCAGTGCAGGGCCACCAAGATGATCAGGGGACTGGAACATCTTTCATAAGAGGAAAGGCTGCAGGAACTGGAGCTGTTTAGTCTGGAGAAGAGGAGACTGAGGGGGCATCTTATCAATATTTACAAATATCTAAATGGTGGGTTTCAGGAGGTTGGGGCATCCTTTTTTCCTATAGTAGCTAGCAACAGGACAAGGGGTAATGGGATGAAACTAGAACACAAAAAGTTCCACTTAAACATAAGAAAAAATATATTTCACTGTGAGGGTGAGGGAGCCCTGGCACAGGCTGCCCAGGGAGGATGTGGAGTCTCCTTCCTTGAAGGTGTTCAAGACCAGCCTGCAAGTGTTCCTATGCTACCTGATCTAGGTGGACCTGCTTCTGCAGGGGAATTGGACTAGATGATCTCTAAAGGTCCCTTCCAACCCTACCATTCTATGATTCTATGTATTTCTGGAGGAAAAATAAAAACAAATCTGCTGCAGATTCAGTGCTTTTGTATTTGAAGCCATTACTTCACTTTCCAGGGCATGTTAAGGATGAGTAGGTTTTTATCCAAAGCCTCCATTTGAGACATTTAGTACCTGGCTGTTGGGGACAGCTAAAGAGATGGACTGATGAATGCTGATCAGCTTCTAAACATTCATTTACCTGGATGGGTAAATAATGAATAAGAACCACATTTGGGAAACTGTGATCCTCTTTGAAAGAGCTTAAAAACAAACCAGTAAAAAGCAGAATTTTGGAGTGCAACATGTGATTTGCAGCTTGTCCAGCTCTCAGCCAGCTTCTGTAATGATTTAGCTTTAGGAATCAGTTCCAGATTCAGTTCCAGATTAGTTACAATTTTTTCAGGAGAAATTTCCATTATAACTAATTCATTTAATGCTTTTCTCTACCAATAAACTGAACAGGGCTAAGACATCATGCCTGAGCCCTGCCTCATAATTGTTCACATTATTAGTGTAATTCTAGGCATGGTTTTGAATTGTGTTGACTAGAACTTGCCTAAGCATGATTTGGAGGTTAGTGTAGCCTAGGATTAGATATAGTCACTCTGTATCAGGCAACAAGCAAGTGTAACTGCAGAGATGTACCTTTGACATAATAGTGGACCTTAGTGCCAGAAAACAGTTCTTGGTCCATTTGATATTAGTTTAATACTGCATAAATTGTATATGTAGCTATGTATATAGCCATAATCTGCAAAATTCCCTGAGATGCCCATCTTGCTTTCGTGTGCAGAAATACAACTTGTGCTAACACAAAGTTGAAGCTCACTTAGACAAACTTAATATTCATCAAAATTATAGAAGGTTTGTGAAAAACATAAAGTTGCTGGGCAGGAACTTTTTCTATAATCCCTATGCTTGATTTGGTGTCCTAGCCCTCCAGCATTATAAAGTGTTGTGTGTCTTCCCAAAGTAGAAATCTAGAGATATATTTTTCTTTAATCTCAAAGGAGTCCCTTTACAGAGTTGTAAATAGAATGAGATAACAATTGGAAAAAAATAATGCTTTGGACATACTACTCTGAGACAATTGGTTTATTAATTTTTTCAAGACTGCTTTCTCAAGGAGAAAGCTCATTTTCTTATGTCTTCACAAGAAAAACTTAGGTTCTCCTTTCTCACTTTCATCTTTTCAATGATTAAACTGTGAGTTTCAAAACCTGATTTTGACCATAGAAAGTATGAGCACTTTTAAAAATAATCAAATTCTCTTTAGTCTAGATCAGTAATAATCAATTGATGGCAAATTTCTTCTTTAAGTAGTATAGAATATAAATAGGACAGGAGTGACTATGTACTTACTACATGTTAGCAAATTCTGACTTCTTCATAGTGAGGTTTATCTTTGGATATCATATATAGATTTTATTGTTTCTTATAAGTCTCTTTATGTATTTAGTGAAGCAGCCTATTTCAAGTTTATGATAAACTGCTTCACAGCAAGCCACTTCAAAGTGCCGCAGGATGTCACATCAGTAAGTTATTAAATCAGATTAGCATACTTGATACTCAATCACTTCACCTGCCTGATGAATGTCTATGTAAGTACAAAAATACAATGGTTCCTTCCATATTTTTTGTTAAACTGAGAGAATGTGTTGGCATTTCAGTAGCCCGCAGTTTCACTTCTTGAAATCTCTCTTATTTCTTTGGAAAATCTCCTAGGATGAAAACTTTTTATTTTCCTCCAAGCTTAAACATCTTTGCATAGTGACATATGTCAAGAGGATGGGGCATCATTTTTTTCTGTAGTGTCCAGTGACAGGACAAGGGGTATTGGACAAAAGCTGGAACAGAAAAAGTTCCAGTTAAACATAAGGAAAATTTTATTTACTGCAAGGGTGAGGGAGCCCTGGCACAGGCTCCTCAGGGAGGATGTGCAGTCTCCTTCTCTAGAGATTTTCAAAACCTGCCAGACATGTTCCTGTGTAACCTCATCTAGGTGGTGATAATTCGTCGGGGGAGTTGGATTAGATGGTCACTGGAGGCCCCCTCCAACCCCTGTAGTTCTGTGATTCTGTGTTTTGAAATTCACAACAATTGTGATGCAGTCGTTTTTCAAACTCCTTGTTCTTGTAAGTGACTAAAAGGACAATACTTTTTTGATGCCAGCACTAAAATACAAACAAGAATGAAAATTCATTACTTTTAACAATTTACATTTTATGTTTATTGCTTTTATTTGTGCTTTAAGAGTTATATCAGCTTTGCTATTATGTTCTGTGTAAGATATAGATTCTTTTTTGCAAATCTGGAATCTTTCCATCATTAACAGTGAAGTTTGGCATCATTTTAGAACGTAATATGGTTTAATAGTCTGGGGATATAGTTTCAGAGAAACAGTGCTAGATTATTTTCTGTATTGTGGTTTTGGCCCTGTTTTAGAGAGGTATTAATGCACTTATTAATAATCTAAACTACCATTAAATCAGTCTTTTTTGCTTCTATCACTGATCAGTCCTCTAAGAAAGTTCCTCAGCAACCAAATATCCATTGCCCAAGTGATAATTTTTCATGACATTAAGGTCTAGTTGTATGCAAAAATTCCCCATAATAAAACAAAAAGGCTTTAGTCCTAAGTGTCTGATTGAACTGTTTTGTGCCTGATAGTGCTGTTTGACAGTCTACTGAAATTATGCCAGGCAGTTCACACTTTTTTCTCATGACCAATACCATCTTTTTCAAGTGTTATAAATTACAAAATGTTAAAAAGAAATGGGAATAGCAGGAGGAATTAGGCAAATGTTGAGGTATGGAAAGTGAACACATCACCTCTTAAATTGGTCGACTTTCCGTAGTTTGAGTCATAGCAATGATAAATATCAATAGAAATCTGGTGGCTTTTTGCTTAAACATGAGAGTCGTGACTCATGCAATGTGGCCTCACAAATGCATATGCACAAGTGAGTCTGTGCATACGGATGATGCAAAAAAATAATTAAGGTTTTGACTGATGATGATTTAAAACCAGAAGTTTTTGGGGTTTTTTTTCCACACAATATATCTTAATGATACATCAACTTCAAATTTCTACAACTTTTCTGTATTGATTACAATTAGAACAACTCTCTTTTTTAAAGTTACAGCTTAATAGCAATGTACCTGATTACTGGTTTTGTCTATTTCTGGCATATAGTGATAAAAATCTTCCAGAAAGTCCTTGAAAGAATAATTCAGACGTAGAAGAGGGCAAGGACTGGAGACTACCTAAACCAGACAACTCAAATTATTTTCCTATTATATAATCTAAATGATCAGGAAAAAACACAGTAAGTCCTCTGAATATGATTCATATTTAAATAATTTCTTCCAACTCTCATCACATCAGGATATCCTAGATAGATCCATATTCCGAAAACTCATTTTTGCTCAGTCTGGCATTTGACTTTGCTAATATTTTTAGCTGACTGGTTTGGAAACACAGCCTTTGGCTACCCAACATTTTCAGTTGCAAAGCTTCCAAACTTTGAAGTACAGGAGTGAAATTCTCTGGGCAACCTCATTGTAAAGAAAAAATGATAAAATTTTCATTAGTGGCAGTGGATTTCCTTCTAGCCTCCAAAGCACTAAGCTTACTGACCTGTTTTAGTCTCCTGAGCTCAAGGTACAGCAATTTTATGCCAAATATGTTGTCTGCTACCATCTGGAAGTAGAATCTGGACAGTAAGGGAGCTTCATCACTTGTCCAGAATTTCTAGACAGCTCAGAGAATTTACAACTGTTCATGAACAGTCAAACTGTGATGGACTGATGACCAAGGACAGATTGACTCAGTTTCATGGAGACAGTGAGATGGATGCTTGCAGAAGAGATCAGAGTACCATGCTTGTTTTCTCTGTCAGGGCTGTCACTTGTTACTGGGCACATGCATCCACATTCATAGCTAAGATTTCCCATCAACAAAAAGAATAAGAGGGGCAAATGAATCTGATGAGATAGCTCATTTAGGAATCAAGAAGGCATGATTAAGGTGGGTAAGTTGTTCAGAAAAAATGGCAAAATTTCTGGCATATCTCCAGTGCTAGCTCAGTTTAGCCACACTTCAATGTATGCTCTTCCACAAATTGGTTAAATGTGATTTTTTTTTTTTCTGCATAAACTTTCTGTTCAAAAAATTTGTACAGGGGAATTAGTTTTTGTTCAAGTGGAAGTGACAGCACCTCTCTGATTGCTCTCCATTTGCACCTCACTCAGCTGTTGTTGGAATTTGCTTGTTATGATATGCCTCCTAAAACACAGTTAATGACAAGAGAACACACAATAGAACACAGACCTTCTGTATTTAAATACTCATTCTCATGTACATGTGGTGATGTATACTGTTGTTCTATCAGCCTTATCCCACTTTCATTCACCTTTATAGGACTGATATCTCACACATTTGTACTGCAGTGACTTCTTGTGCAACTCTGCTCCCCATGGATGAAAAAGCGTAAGTGGACAGGGCATGAAAATGCATTCTTCACTCTCAGCCTACTATCTTGACAATCAGTCCGTATATACATTGGCAAATATATGACTTTTATTTGACATATGCACCTATCTCACTATCACACAAGGACCGAGAGTCTTGTGAGAGTGGATATCCAGACATTTGAGAGTTCTTCAACTTTAGAAAAGTACTTATTGCCAAATTTGATGGTTTGATATATGCTGGAATGATTTAGTAATATTCAGTGAAAACAGTAGTCTTATGGAAGACTGAATAGATGAATAACATAGAGTCATCCTTCGATAAGTTCATATTGATTATTGTTAGTTCTTTTACCAGACATAATTTAATATGATGCTTTATTTTTTATTGCTTTCAAAAAGTAATTTTGTTCAGACTTTCCAAAGATGCATGTATGTACCATAAATGCATAGAAATCACTCTTTGCACGTGAGCATTTTGTGCATGTGGGAAAAATCTTGAGGAAAATCTTTTTTGTTGTTCTTTCTAAGGCCATACTTAACAGAAACACCATGTACTTAAGTCAGCAAAGGGCTTGTTTTCAGAATTTCCAGACTACTTCGGTCCAGCATTTCAGCAGGCAATGATCTGCTTAAGCATGTGTTTAAATGCTGTGCTGAATTGGACATTCAGCTTCCAGCTTCTTAAAACTTCCCAGAATTAGACTCTGTATTTTCTACTTATAACTACAGGACAAAATACCAGATTATTTTCACAATTAAGGACCAAACTGCTTCTCAAGTCAATAGGCTGGATTCTGGTTGCAAGTATATGTCAAGAGAGGCCATAGTCACTCCTAAGACATTTTGCAGAAATGGAAATGAGTGGGCAGACTGTCTCTGGAGAAGACATGTACTTATATAGGAGCAGACTCATGATTTTTCTTTGAAATCATGAAAAGTAATGTCAGAAAGTGGATGCATGAGAGCAAGAAAATCAAACCAAGTCTAAACCAGTACCTGACCGGGCATGAAAAAGAGCATCACAATGTTTTCAAACAGGAATTCCTGAATTCTTCAATATTCTAGGAGGAGGTATAACTACATTTTCCCCCTTTTTTCTTACACATTTTGTTATTCAGAGAACAATGCTGAAAGAGATTTTGTCCCTAAAGCACTGTGAGCTTTCTTTGTAGACACACTCAAACCTATTTGGAGTGAAAGTCAAGCGGTTTAACCATAGTATCAAAGACTCAGAAGAGCTGTGTGAAATCTCAAGGACCAATACAAATGGCCAGGGTTAATAGTGTGACATATATTTCTTAAGTCTATTGTGGCTTAATTGAAGCTGTGGACAGGACAGACAACAAAGAATGGGATCTGTATATGCCACCAGCTCTCATGTCTGTGTAAGTACTAAGTAGGTAAGTACTAAGCTCCACAGTGCATTATTCCTTTACTCCACGATCTCAGATCTTAGCCCGTTTATACAAATAATCAAAGGGAATAAAAGAGTAGAACTTAAAAGTAACTGAAATAAATCATGGCTTGGATGTAGTGTAAAACAGACTGTTGTGACACAAGTTAAAATTTATCACATTTTACTTAGGTATCCAAATCTAGCCTTTATCTTCTTATGAATCCAGCATTCAATAAAGAGAACAGGAACAAAGAAGTAAGGATTACTCCTACTGCATTATTATAGTAATATGTGACAGCGTTGCATCCACAGAATACTTTCCAGATGTACTTGTGAGTATGTTTATAAAAGTTGGTTTAGGAGTATCATCTCAAATATTTAAACAGATGGAGCATCTGCTTCTATCAATTCTGTAAAGAAAGTGAGATGTTAATAAAGACTTCATTATTGGCACAGATTACTGTTGCTCGAAAAAACAGTAAACACTGCGAGAGGTGTAGTCTGCATACGGATAGTGAAAACTTTCAAAATTCTCTGTCTCTCTCTCATCATTAGACTGTGTTAGCAGCCTAGAAAACTGAAGCTCTCTATTCAAGAGATAGGAGCATGGCAGGGTAAAATGCTGGAAGAAAAGCCACATGGCAGTAATTATGGTGAATAACTCTAACAGTAGAATTTCATTAAATGAAATTAACTTTACAGTCACAATAAAATTGAAAATGGTAAAGGTTATATTCTTTCTGGAGAGAAAAACCTAGTTGTTTCAAGTTCAGAGGGAATCACGTAGGCATCTGAAAATGTCTGCAAATGTACTATTACAACCTGAAGTTCAGCAACAATGAACCATGAAAGAGGAGTAGAAATCTACATATAGGTGTAATGTAAGGTGCAATCATATTAAAGTTATATGAGATCTATAAATCTACATGTGGATGTGCACAGCTGCAAGTCCCGGGAGGGGAAGCTTTAAGAATGTCACTCTTTATTGCTATGGAATGTGACTTGTATTAGTTTACTATTCCTCTCATATTATTAGCTTGCTCTTCACTTTGCCATTGTTCCCCTTTCCTGCATAAAATGTGGTGATCGCAATGAGAACATTTACAACACTTCTCTCCTTACAGCCCAGACAATTCCAATCTCTTATATGAACTGCTATTTAATCACAGTGCTTTCTCTCCTTGCAGATAGCTGTGTTCAGCATATTTTTTATAATTCCTAGTAAAAAATTATCAGCCTTAAAGTCTTAGACATCTAAATTGGGACAGCAGCAGTTTCTGGATTCCACCTCCAGCCTTGTTGTGCTCTTCAGAAGAATAAAATGAGATCATTGTTCTCTAAATACATAAGACAGCACAGTCATTGTGGTGTTCATTTGAATATTCAGCAAAATGCTGTGATTAATATTAGTATGATTTACATAACTATAACCGCTACTTTTGAGTAACTTCTCAGAATAAAGTCTCTTTTTTTACATCTGAAACACACACATAAGTGGAAGGGAGGTTTTGGTCATGAGGGGAGAAGACTGGAGAGTGTTAGTCAATCATAGTTCTTATCTATAAACACTTAGAAGCCTACGTCTAAACCAACGAATAAACTAATCCACCTTGTAGCACCATTTGAGTTACATATAGTTCTGAGGGCATTCCCTACAGGGCAGTTCCTCAAATCAAAGGGCTGGGTCTTTCCAGGATCTTCACATTAAGATGTAAGTATATACATATGCATGAGTATATGCATTTATATATGTATTTACACATATTAATGTGAAGCTTGCTAACAATCAAACAATATGTTACAAGCTGATGATGATTTGTGGCCTGGAATTGATCTGTTGCTGAATTTAACCTTGTTCAACCCCTACTTCAACATGCATTACATTTGTTTTTTTACACAGTGTAAAAAATAAAATGGAAGTTGTTTTATGCTACTTCTTTAATATCTTATAATTGTAATTAACTTTACAGTACTAAACCAGAAATTGTGGATGTGTGTTGATGGGAATTACCTCTTTCCAGAATTCAGACACAAGATCCAGAACTCTAGGCTATATTTCTTCCCATGTTAGGTTTTTTTTTCAGTGTTGAGTAGATTCTTGTGATTTTGGATGTTGGTGTTTAGCTTGTTGGCTTGTTTTTTGTTTTTTATTTTTTGGTGTAAAGTCCAATAGCATATTTTGATGAACAACAAAGAAGAAAATACAAGTATATTTAGTTACAGTGAGTGTGTCCCTGAAATTCACTATCTAAAAACTGAAAGTGTTTCTTTAAAGCAGATTTAAATCTTTATTCTTCAGGATTCTGGAATTTAACAGTATACCTCCGGAATAAAAAAAAAAATACGTACCTTATGTGTAGATTAGCAATATTTTCAGAAACATTCTATAGTTTGAGATATTCAATTATTCAGCCTGAGAGTCTGATACTAACAACAAATATATTATTCTTCATCAAAATGGCATTCCTCAGGACTTAACTGGGGAAAAAAAATGTCCAATGAGAAAGTGGAACATATGAAGTTCATGGTAGAAGATATTTTGTTCAGATTTCATCTCACTTTTTTTTTCTCCAGAGTCCGTTATTTTATTATTTTATTAACTCTGATATTTCAGATACTTGTACATTTAAAAAAAAATTATACTTTTACCAACATATTTTTATCATATTTTCAGTGATATTGTTTTCTTAAACCAGTCTTCTACATTGAAAAGCTCTTAGAAGAACATATAAAAATATTCTAAGATATTTTCCAAGCAGCTAAAGTTATTTCTGAAATGTAATCAATGAGTCTTCCATTCAGGGAAGAACGGTATATATCCACAGAAGAAACAGAATATACTTCATCTGATATGTCATCCTAGTACAATAATGCAGAACAAATTTTGTCACAGAATCATAGAATCATTTTGATTGGACATTATCAGGTCAAATCACGAAACTACTACTGATATTTTACTTTCATATCTCTTTTGTGTGACTAAAAAAAATAGCAGAATTCAAGTAAACATATACAGTTAAGCCCTTAACATTCCCTGCTTCCCTATTCCTGTCTTATCCTCCTTACATTTTTCGCTTTTCCCCTATGCACTCCCAAATGATTTCTTCTCTCCCTCTAAACTTACATATTGTATACACTTATAACAACATTTCCATCGCTTGTCTCCAAACCCCAAAACAGTGGAACTCCTATAGAAATTTTTTTGCACTCTGTTCATTTTTCTTCTGGGCTACTGTCTTCCCTCGAATATTAAAATCTCTTCTATTCTTGAAGACCTGAATTACAAATTCTATGGGTTGGAAATTATCTCTTATTCTATAATTATATCTATAACAAGGTAATTTTATTTTTATATATTGTTTGTCACCAGCAACATAAAATTAATCAGTGACATTTTATTGTACTATTTTTAAGAGTTGTTTTGCTATAGAATGGATGATGCACTTTCTATTTTCCTTTATTTATGGATTCAGAATCAGAGAAAGGAATTTAGATGTTTTGTATCATGTATAGGGAAAGCCTTTTCAGTTATTTATCTGATAACACTATCTTTCCCTTAGCACACTGTTACTATCAACCTTTCATTTTGTCATAAACAGCATAAAACAAGCATAACAATACATTTCATTGTGCTGGGTTTAATTATTATTAAAGGATTGTTGACTGCTCTCCCTCTTCTGCTCTTTCCAGAGTGAATGACCACAAAAAAAAGGTAATCTTTTCCCAGGCAATCAGTTTTATTATTCTCAAATCTATTAACTAGGAGAAGGACTCAGTGAAACAAGCTGTGACACTGATTATGGAACAGTAAGGCTTAAAGGATTGCTGAGAGTCATGGCCAAATATCAAAACGTGTATCAAGCAAAAATGAGGATAAGCCAAAAAATATTTTTAGGATGAGAAAGCAAAACACGAAGAGAGGCCATCAAATAGAACGCTCTTGAGATCACTCAAGTAAACCAAAATCTGACTGTGAGGACAGTGAAACCATAGAGAACAACATCATGCCACTCTCCACTACATCATCAGTTTGCTGATTTATTTAAAGTTCTTTTTGCATGACTATGTCTCAAGTAGATTTCACATGGGAATCCATGTGTTTTAGAGGAAACTGAGGGGAATAGATGTGTGAGAATACATACTATATTCTTAAACCACAATGGAAAACCAATAGGAGTGGGATCCTTTTGGAAGAGCACAAGAAACAAGAATAGCTTTAAGGAGATTTTGTTTCATTTGGGTTAAAAAAGTTTTTCACTTGTTGCAAAAGAAATTGACCTTGTTCTGTCTGAAAATTGGTATCTCACTGTAAATTTGTGTATGAGCAGTGTGGTGATAGGGAATCTTCACTCAGGCAGGTGGTCTTGGTGACTTGCAGTGCTATTTTAAAATTTTATCCACAGACTGTCAGCATCAGTGATACTTCTGAAAGAATAACTATCTCAGACAGCATGAGGATCATCAGAAGCTCCAAATACTGTGTAAGTTAATTAGCATTTTGTTAGAAATAAGCTCTTCAGTGTACTTTTTTTATGTGGGTCATAAAAAAAAAAAAAAGAACATGAAGATATATAAAATCTGTGACAACCTCTGGCAGATGCAGCCATGCAATGACCCTATTTATTACTAAGGCAACTCTCACAATTTAAAGCAATGACGAAGAAGATGGGAGGGAATAGTACACCTTACATAACCACTCCATCATCCAGACCTCTTAGAAGAGTGGGCTGCCTCAGCTGCCTGAAGCTCCATCTCCTCAATAGTGTTGCATGCAGATATGTTGGACATTCATAGGCAGTTTGCCAAAGGGAACTGGAACACCTAAGACACTGGCTTCCATAAGGTCCCTCAAGCGTCTCCCTACTTTCTTTTTACAGTGGTAACTAGTGAATACCAGATAATACCAGATAATACCGTGAGAATTCAGAATTCAGTGACCATCTATTTTTTCTCTGATGATCATCTTGCACCACTTCCTTTCAAAAAAAAAAAAAATGAGCAATATGGTAGAAGGCATTCTAAACAGGTGGAAAAGAAAGGATAATACTGCAACGTGGAACAAACTCACAGCAGAAGCAGTTAGGAAATAAAATAGAAAATTTAAAGCAAAAGTTACTATCACAAGTATCTGGCTTTGCTATCTGGTTGCTGAGCAACATGTTCATTCATAGCAATCACTGAGCTTGATTAAACATGGTTTGCCTCTTTGCTGGAGGTGATATAAAGATTTCTCAGTCCGTAATCAAGAGACAGCCATACTTGAAAAATACACAATAAACCAGCAGGCTTCTCCTGAAATCCAATTTATTTCATACTGTCTGACAATAATTTCTATAACCAAGTGCTACAGGTTTGGTCAATCTTACTTCCTTACTTCATGCTTTGCAACTCAATTATGCTGCTATATAGGGAAATAATAATTAAGGCATGAGAAAAACACTTTGTGTTTTCAAATCTCTATTCAAAAGCTAATTACTAAAAAGTAATAAAACTTGACCCCTCTGGCTGTATATCCTGTCAGGGCTACACTCAAGGGACAATCTGGGAGGTTAGTAGCCCTCACAGTATGCCCTGAACCGTGTCACCAATTTCTCGAACGAGTCTTGTGAGATAACTTAGGTGCAAATATTGCTCATTCTAGTTCCACTCAGTCTAAACACATAACTTAAAATTCATTAGGATTTCATTAATCAAGATAATTAACACTGTACTCTGTGAATACTATTAATGAGGGATTCTCTTGGCAGAGTAAAGGAGCAATACTAAATAGACAAACTGAAAGAATAAAAAAAAAAATTGTCATTGGACATTAATATATTTTTACTTCAAACAAGTACTGAACAGAAAAAAAAAATATTTTCAAGACTTTTAAGTCTGCAAACATTGCCTTAAAACCTTGAAGCATTCATAGATCTAGTTCCATAGTAAAAGGTGGAAAACTGTCTGCATGGATATTATCTTCTTCTAGCACAAAACCAGAAGACACATAATAATTGGAGTACTGATAGAAAAATTTTCATTTTAGCTGCATGATCTGGCTTCTTGGTTAATTTGTGAAAGCTATATATTCTATATTTATCTCCTATCTGTATCTGTAAGTCAAAGTAGTATTCCTTTGTCTTTACTACTGAAAACACTGTATCAATATGTATTCTCAAAAATATTTTTATGTTAAAATTATCAGCAAACCTCTCTTCTCTTTCCATAAATGTCTTAGAGTATTTCTAATACTGTCTGAGGAAAGCCTATAAAATGGTGGGATCTCTTTTTACCTATATTAAAGATTGGAAAATACCTCTTTCTAATAGAAGCAATGTGTTGTCAGTTATTCCTATGAAAATAGCAAAGCCTTCTTGTAGGCGGAATATAAAGGTAAAAATTTTTACGCAGCACTTCCCAGTCTATTATATATGATCATATTTTTAAGAAGTTTTAAAATACACATAATTGGCCCGGTTTTGAATTTTTGTTAGGATACTCTCCAATGCAAGACACCTTATTGTATTTTCAGTTGTCATCCTAGAAATTTTGTCGAAATATGGCAGAGATATCATCATGACTGTAATATATCTTTTTATTATAATTATTCTGCTGTTTGTCGTGAAATGTTAATAATCATAACTGGATGATTTTCTTCTTCTGGACAAGGTCAGAAGATGGCTTTAGGTAACACCTCTTACCAAAATGTACAAGAATAATACGGCTTTCAGACCTTGCATTTTATGTCTAAATACGCATTGACACACAGAGAAAAAGGTGAAGAAAAGATAACAAAAGATAACTTCTGAAAAATTCAGCTTCCACAAATATTGGGAAGAGAGTATCTGCAGAGAAAAGCAGATTACTTTGCCATCCTGACTGTTGCAATATCTAGGATAAATCAGATTGATCAGGGGAGTAATTTTAGAGAAATCTTTTAGTCATTTTACTCCCTTTCCATCTAATTCCTGTGCTCTTAGAGTTAGGTTTAGTTGGTGCTGTTCCCTAGGTCTCAATGTTGAGGCTTGCTTTGTTTAATATCTTTATCAATGATATGGATGAGGTGGTTGAGTGCACCCTCAAGTAAGTCTGCAGATGACACCAAGCTGGGTGGGTATGTAGATCTGCTTGAGGGCAGGAAGTATCTTCAGAAGGATTTGGGCAGGCTGAAGAGATGGGCTGAGGCCAGTTTTATGAAGTTTAACAAGACCAAGTGCCAGGTCTTGCACTGGGGCCACAACACCACCATGAAGCGATACAGGCTTGGAGCAGAGTGGCTGGAAAGCTGTCCTGCAGAAAAGAACCTGGGATTGTTGGTCAACAGAGAGCTGAACATGAGCCAGCAGTGTGCTCAGGTGGCCAAGAAGGCCAATGGCATCCTGCTTTGTATCAGAAATAGAGCGGTCAGCAGGGCCAAGGAAGTGATTGTCCCCCTGTACTCAGCACTGACAAGGCTACACCTCAAGTACTGTGTCCAGTTTTGGGCCCCACTACAAGAAAGACACTGAGGTGATGGAGATTGTTCACAGATGGACAATACAGCTGGTGAAGGATCTGGGGAACAAGTCTGATTGAGGAGCAGCTGAGAGAACTGCAGTAGTATGGGACAACTGCCAAGTCCACAACTGAAAGATGTGGTTTAGTGGTGGGCTTGGCAGTGTTAGGTTAGGGATTGAAAAAAAACTTCATGATCATGAAGTTTTTTTCCTACCAAAACAATTCTATGATTATTTAAGTGCAATTTGTTCTGTATTACTGCAAAGACTTAACAACCAAATCTCTCTTCTGAAGGAAGATTTCTGACTCCCACTAAAACAGATAGGGTTTTCTGCAAAACCATGACCAGCAAAGAAGGTCACAGTGCTGTGAAGACCCGGATAGTGTAGGAGAAGGATAACCTGTGAAAAACTGGATGATATTTAATGATACAAGTTTTAAATGGCCACAGTAGTCATGGAAGTGATTACGAGACCCTGCTTTATATAGGCACAAAAACAATGTGGCAAGACAGCGAAGAATCATACCCTCCCTCTGGAGACATGTGGAAGAGATCATGAAACTTAAACATGAATCAGGAAACATGAACCATGAAACATAAACGCAATGTACTCAAAGGACCAAATGAGCCCAATAACTGCTTGCACTGCACCATTGAAAGTAATGTTATCACTGAGTTGGTACTCTGCAATTCTTTTGCTGCCATTGATACATTGATACTGATAGCAAGAACTTTTAAGCAGTAATGTTATTGTTAACTAATGCTTTAGAAAAGAAGTCTTTACTGAATAAGTCTCTTCAGTTGCTGGGTGGGTGAAGCACTATCTGTTTGGAATCTTCGTTTCTTCCATACTGCACAATAGCTTAGACAAAACTAAACACATACTATGCTGAGGTAGATACTATTATGTGATGCCAGTAGCACAATGCTCAATAAATCACATGTTAGATTATTATAAAAATAGTTATATTTGATGATACACTGCTCAAAATACAACTATTTCCCATGAGAAATGAGTTTATAAAGATGCTTTGATGGCACAGCTCTGTGTTAAACACTTGAACTGTGGTTTCTAAATTTGGACTTGAGAAAAAAAATTGTTGGAGCCTTGCTTTCAGATCATTAATGTGCTTAAAGTGAGTATTAAAATAGACATGACTTGGAGTATTACCTTGGAGTGCTTTTCGTTGCAAAAGACATTAGATATATTAGAAGTATAATTAATAATGCAGAAAATTTGGAAGTAGTTCAAAGTAGTTAATTTAAACGTTCTTTGTCTGATAAGTTAGTAGTAAAAACTTTCAAAATAAAAACTATTTGGAGAAATTAACATCTAGCAAATTGATTGCTCTGGCCTTCTGTGAGTAGTAGTATGCTGTATCATCCAGGTTTATATTTGATTTCTAATATCTTTTGCATGTCCTACATATATAACTGTCCAATGAGGTTTTAAAATGTAGATAAAAAAGCCCAATGATATTCAGATTCATTGGAAATCTTGGACACAGGAGATAGTCTCCAGATTTATAGTAAATTCTTAATCCCCACCCCAAATCCATTCTTGATATCATGACTATAAAATAAAGCTTCACTTCCCACAAATGTTATTTTGTGCTCAGACTAAGCAGCTAGAACATAAAGGAAAATAGCCACAAGACACCTAAAGAAAAACATATGGGAGCCTAATATAGTAAACATATCTAACACTTACTTCAATAGAAAAGTGTGGGTTTTTTTTTTTTTTTTCTGTCAGCCAATAGTTTAAATGCAAGATCCCTTGGATCCAGATCAGGTTCTGCAACAAGAAATAGTTATGTGATGATAAGTTCTGAAGAACACTTTTGGATAACCACAAGTATCTGTGAGTTACTCTTGAACTACATATCAAGTTCAATAAACATCTCCTTTTTAACATATTATTCAAAGTTATTGACCTTTTTACAAATTTTAGTGCTTTGCAAAATTGTCTATTGGCAAAGTATAACTGCATGTGAAAGCTATACAGAGGGAAACTCAGGAGCTTTTTTGAGTTTAACCAAGCTGAATTTTAGCTGAATTTTTTTACCACCAGAAATGGTTATATCTTGTTTTTTTCTTTTTTTTTTGGGGCATGCAGGGCTGTTACTTAGCAAAGTTGTTTAGCAGTGAAATAGCTAGTGTAATTTAAACTATTCTGATTTTGTGGGAATATACTATTGAGTGAAAATGCAGCTGTTCAAACTGTTACACAACAACTATTTCAAGATAACTTTAGACCTTTTAAAAAATTCTACTGAAGTTTCTACTTGTCAATAATACTGGTCATTTAGAAAGAAAAAAAAAAAAAAAAGAGGAGGTTTCTGTTGTCAATTCTTAGCCAGAAAAGGTGGTGTTGTATACCTTGCTGGTCCTAATTGTATTTTGACATTTGATTAAACCTCAGATTGACACAAGTGCATGGCAAATAGTCAAGAAAGTGAAGAGCTTATATAGCAAGTCTTTCTTGTTGTATAAACATGCAAAGTGTTAAACCGTGACTAAGACATCTAAAGTAATTTGAAAATTTTCATTAATCAAATGCGAAGTATTTTTCACAATAACTTCTAATTAGTATTTCATCAGTGTAAAACAAGAAACTCAGTTCTAGAAAATGATCTATTTTGCAATTTTGTCACTCTTCATAAAAGTATGAAAGATATGTTCTGAAATTCTCTCGAAAAGAGACTTAATTGGCAATTGGTTTTCAAAGGTTCCTTACATCTAGGCTGTAAAGTCAACATTGTGACTCCTTGTTTGCAAAAAAAAAAAAAAAAAGGAAAGGGGAAAATAATTGAAAATATAATGAGTAAAACAGGTGAAATGTTACAGGGAGAAATCTGTTATAATAACCGCACAAAGTATGAACAAATTTAGATACATAAAAGAAAATCAGATGACTTATAGAAAATAGATTCACTGCATATTGCCATATATATGACGATAGCTCAACCTCTTTCTCAGTCCAACAGTGTTAGTGTAGTCATCTCTTATTTCACTAAGATACTATTATGAGGAAACTTCATGTTGATGATGGAAAATATATTTTTATACAGAGTTAACTGCTATCCTCCAATCAACAGGTCAATTTTCCTGTTTTTATTCTGCTCTTGAAATTTAGGTGCTATTCAAAATAAGAGTAATTAGTGTTAACATATTATATGAGTGTTGCAATTCTGCTGCCAGAAATGAATACAATTATGGAAGCTATGTTTGACACATACCTATGTACTTTGATCATTGAACTAAATAGCATAGCAGTCAAAAAATAGAAAGATTTGTCTAGACAAGTGAGAACAAGTATCATTATTGCGTTGTATGAATTGTCAGGTATAAACTACTCCTGAAAAGAAAGTGGGGAAATTTATCTTCCAATCTCAGACATCTTTTTTAGAATAGATTGAAACTCTACCTTAAGGAAAATTTCTTTGCCTTTAATATTGAGTAGAAAGGGACAGGCTATGACTAGACAGGTCATTTTTAGATGGTTAGCATCAGATGGGAAAAATCCTACTCAATAATTAGAGTGAGACTTCATAGAATCATGGAATAGTAGGATTGAAAGGGACCTTTAGACGTTACCTAGTTCAATCCACCCGCGGAAGCAGGTCCACCTAGATCAGGTTGCACAGGGATGTATTCACAACCTGTTCCAGTGCTCCATCATCCTCAAAGTGAAATTGTTTATTCTTATGTGAGGCTTCTACATCAAGCATTAAAAACTGTGAGTATCCCAAACTCATTTATGTCATTTCCAGGTTTTACACTCAATTAATTGAATAACATTTTCAGAAACCAACTAAAAATCATTATGTTTTATACCTGGGGACAAATTTTAAAAGTCCCATAATTCATCTCTTCTAGTCCAAGATCCATCTGTTTCTTGATAGCCAATCTTCCCAAAATTCCTAAGCCATTATCTGAGATAAGGTTATATGTTAAATGTTTAAATTTTCCATGACACATTTTCTTTTCCAGATGGAAGTTTTACCATTCAGGATTCTAAACACTTCTATTATTTGTCCAGGAATTCTGGGCATATAGCTCAGTAACAGCTAACTATTTCTTTCTGAAAAATCCTAGTTTGAAACATAGCAGCAATAATTAAGGGAAAACCATCTGTCACTGCCGTAGTGCTTAGATTTGAGCATAGCCAGATATATTTATCTGGACAGCTGCAACTTTGCAATTGCTGCACTTATCAGTAGGTTTTGGCTGCAATTTCTGCAGTAGCAGCAGTTACATTTGCATTTTCTTTCCCAGCTGCAGCTGCGCTATCAAGAGAATGAAAAGAGAGGAACAGCAAGGAGTCACAGCTTCCGGGGCTGTTGATTTACAAGTGTCTTTCCTTCAGAACTTTTCACTTAATGTTTTAGTGTGTGAGGATCAGGGAAAAAAAGGACTGATCAATGGCTATGGACTTCAAGATGACAACAAAGTAACACATTGCACTGCTGTGCAGGGATATTCTGTTTCATAGAGCCAGCTCACTGCTGTGGGAATTCACTTGTCAGTTCACTAGATTGTGACCATTGCCATACTGAGCCTCCTAACTACAGCTTGACACTGGCACTTGCAGTTCAATTTGGCAGAGGCATATTAGCTGTTGATGTTATTACACTGGAAACAAATAAACCTATTAAAGCTGTTCTGTTACTGCAAATTGTAAAACTCCAAAACTCAAAAGTCTATTGGTGTTTTGGCAAATGGGAATGGAGTTATCTAATTGCATTTGCAAAACTGCAAGGACTCATGCATTTATATCATTTTTCAGTGCAAGAATTCATTTCTTAACTGGAAAGTACCTTGATGAGGGAAAACTCTTGCTAATGTACACTGAAAGAGTAAATGATAATGCTATTTCTTTAGGAGAACTAATTTGGGGTTTTTTCTGTTTGCAGAAAGTCTAATTTGCCACCACTATCACATCAACACAGACATTGATGATAAAACTTCTTCTACTCTTACACAGAAAAGTTAGCCAGTCTGCCCGCCCTGTTGTTTATGAAGTATATTAGTGTATTACAAGGTAGAACAAATGGTTGTTTGTAAGATGACAGTAGAATATCCACTTCTCTGATCTTTCTATTTATACCTGCTATATCTGAGAAGCTGTGAAGTTATGAGACCTTCTCTTTAACCATTTCCTGGTTGTAGCCCAGCTAGCAATCCATTCCACCACATCGAGGGAGGTAGGAGACATGGGAGATCCTAAAGGTTTTAAGAATCCTTTCTTTCACTTCTCTTATCGTAAGTCCAAGTGGAGCAATACCAGGTATCAGCCACAATTCCTTGGACCTTCAGGTAAGAGGGTGAGCTGTTATGATCTTCTACTTGATAGCCTTCAGTTTTTCATTCTTCTCTTCCATTCCAATTCCTCTTTTTTTTTTTCTTTTATTTTTCTATTGTCATCTACCACATCATCTGGACAGTCTTTGTTTTTCTATTACTCACAGAAAAAGGTTGATGCCTTTTAGGGGAAAAATAACAAAGGGCACAACTGTAAAAAGGACCATAAAGGAAGTGTTAAAATGTATCTGTCTATCTACAGCTCAACATAAACCCGTCATTCAGCTTTCTCCAGCTCAGAGATCTTTCTGGGCTGAATGTGCATTAAAATATTTGGTAAAAATTTTACAGGTCAATGCTTAATCTTTTCATGGGCCAGTGTGAACATTTGGCACCCCAAAACCTAATTTTGTCAAGAAATTACAGGTTCAATATTTTACTTTTTTCTGTTATTAATCTAGGTACTGCTCACTTCATTTTATGGCCACTATTTCTTGTACTTTCAGAAAGGATGATGCTGACATCCCTATTCACACTCTTTACTCCACTCATGGTTTTGAAGATTCTTATTACATCCTCCTTAGATGTCGTCATACTCCCACGTGATTTAATTTTGAATTCAAAAAAAAAAAAAGTAACTAAAATTATTAATTATTCATCACTACAGGTAAAAAAGCATGGAGCTCAGGGGAGACCTAGGCACAACGTGTGCATCTTATGTCTGTGATACTTGGCCTCAGAGTCAGAGAACAATCCATGGTACTTTGATTCATTAACCAGTCTTTATCTGGCTATAGAGGGATCCTGGAGGAAGGAATATTTTCAGCCTTGTCATGTCACCAGGTAAGAAGGAGCTACAAGTGTTGAAATAAAAAGCTTTCAGGTAGTCCCACTCCCTGCAGTCTGTAAATTTGGATTAGTCATACTGGAGATAGACACAGTAAGAGAGCAAAGAGAAAGGCAAGAAATGTTGACTGAACATCCCTTCCATTTGGGATACCTCTTCACCACTTCTGTCATCTATTGGTGCATCTGCTGATCCATTTATATAGGAAAGCCTCAGTCTACAATTGTATTCCTTTTCTTGCCTGCTCCTTTTCCTCCAATATCTGAAAAAGATGTGAGAAGTTCTCTCTTTCCCTGTTCTGTATTTCCCTGTCAATGAAAATCTGTCTCTCATGGAACAGCTTCCCTCATTCTCAGAGGCTCTCTGAAGTTCAACAAATGTTTTTGATTATCCCCTGTTGGAGGAGACCTATGCCTGTTAAAGAAGAAAATCATCAGGCCGTTAGAATCATAGAATCATAGAATCATTTTAGCTGGAAAAGACCTTTGAGATCATTGAGTCCAGCCTTTGTCCCAACCCTATCAACCACTAGACCACTAGACCATTTCCCTAAGTGCAACATCCACCTGTCTCCAGGGATGGTGACTCTACCACCTCCCTGGCCAGTCTGTTCCAATGCCTGACAACCCTTTCAGTAAAACAATTCCTCCTCATATCCAGTCTGAACCTCCCCTTTCTTCCATAAATGGGTCTTCCATATTGTCTAGACACTGTGATACTGAGTTATCTTTTTTCCTGGACTGAGTTATCTTTTTTCCTGGTCAGAATATGTCAGATCAAGTCTCTTAATAGCCTCCAAAATCCAACAAAATATGAACCTGCACATCTACTTCTGTCCCATATAATACAAAACTGAAAGCATTTTTTGCCTGTTTTTTACATGTCAAAATACTTAATCTTTCTAGAAGTTATAGATCATATAATGTTTCTAAGATTTTACAATGTGTTACGTAGATAGTTAGTCAATAAAAACACCTGACGATTATCTATCATTAGTTTTTCAAAGTCTTCTTTACCTTTAAATCATTGTAGTGACACTCTCATAAAATATGGCTTGTTTACTGTTACTTTTTTATATGTGCTGTAGCTGTCACACCATTACGATTACCTTTTATCTTTGTTATCTGTAAACAGGGAGAATTTATCTTCTTTATACTGTGTGGAAATTAATTGGCAGTGATATTCCAGATCATAACTGAAGGAGGATTTTTACATCATAACTTGATTGCCATCTAATTTCGTAATACAAATGTATTTATCAAAGCACGATACAAGAACTTATATATGTTACAATCATGATGCTGCTTCAGATTTTCAGAAATGAGGCCTCCCATCTGGACAATCACATAATATTTCAAAACCCTTAATAACCCTCTACAAAACAATATCATATCTTTATCACACAGATAACATGCACAGGGTCACAGCAACCTGAGGAAACGAAAAGTTGTTTGGCAAAACATTTCCATCATGTCCTTTTTAACGTGATAATAAAAACAGTAATTAGCAATAATGATCAAATCCCACTAGATTTGAAATGCTATTTAGCACAGATTAGCAGATGAAATTTCAGATATTTATCTGTATTTAGTCAATCTGTTAAAATATAATGATTAGTGATAGTAAACTCCTCCAATCTGCAGTTCAGTCACCTTGGGCAGACTCTTAAACATGCACAGAATCTCCCTGAGAGCAGTAGGGTTCCTCCAAGGGTCAAAGATTTGATCGCATGCATTTTACCACAGGAAGTGTTTCCTCAGCAAATTATGCAGGTATATCTCTTAACAAGTAAACCTTGAAAACAAGTTCTTTTGCAGCATTTTTCTCCTTGTCTTTGTCATCTCAGAACTGGAAGAAAAACGGAATGCAAACGAATATAAGAATGAATAATGTGAGGCAGCAGGCAGCCAAAACTTTCATACATACAAGAAGAACCAAGATGTTTCAACTTGAATGGAAAGTGTGAAGAATTCCTTGACTCATGACCAGAAAAAAGTGACTTTCAAAAGCCTGTGTGAAAAAATGTCTCTGAAAGAGTACTTCATATTTGCCACTGTAATGCAAGAAGGGAATCTACATCGTGAAAACACGATAAACTACTGACTGGAAAATTGCAAAAATATCCCTGCCATCCCTCAATCATAATTTATTGCCATAAAAGGAAACAAGTTCCATATTTCTGCATGATAAGAAAAGTGACAAATATAAATACCTATGTTTGCACAGAAATTCAAAATTAATCAAATTTTGATGCCTGTGGGGGGAAAAGAATCCATAATGCGCTGCAAACAATGTCAAAGAAGTAGGAATGGTCATGGATCAAATTTCTGATTAAAAAAAATTGCCCCTGGGAAATTCAGATATGTTTTCATGATAGGTTTACATCTTTATACAATGTAGAGACCCACATTTCATCGGATATGTGATCTATGGCAGCAAAATAAATAACTTTCCATCCCTGGTCATTATCTAGTACGGAGATTAAAAAAGGAACAGCAAAGCAAACATCTGCAAGAAGACTCCCTCATTTAAAAGATTAACTCTAATATAAAATTACTTTATCTTGTCTTGCAACTATTTGGAAACTCATTAAATTTACAACAGTCACTTCATATGGAAATTACTTCTTTCCCCTGAAGAGACTGTTAACTGTAGTCACGTATTTCATGGTCCATGATTAGATGAACTTACCCTGTTTCAGAAAAAACCTGAAATCCGTACAACATTAATGTGATGACAAGGCCTAAGTACAGAGCTCAGAGTGTCTTTCTTGCCTTTTCTTCACATCTGCCTACAGATAGACTGACAATGCATGTATTGCTTTGCTAATTGAGCATTAGATTAAGTGGACTGCTGTATTTGTTGACTGGATTTTAGCAAATAAGTGGAAGAAGTAATTGCCATCATAAGCACAGCAACAAATCCGCTTTACATTTTAATTTAATGTGTTTGTATGGGATCTTAATCCTTAGAACAGTTACACCCAACTGTAGCTAGCTATAAATGTGAGGCATAAAGTATCCTTCTAATAGTGTGTCATCAGCATTTGCATTTTCAGCTCGGAAAAAATCATTTTGGAATGGCTGATGCATTTGGAAATATTACGGTCAATATTTTGCAAGCTGATCAAATACTGTATTTTCTAGGAAGAAAGCTGCAATAACATTGCTCTTTATAAAAGGTGTTGAAGAAGGTGATGAGGGAATTTTAAATAATTGCTTCAATGTAAGGTAGTCATATATTTAGTAAATAAAACCATCCACTTGTCAGCTCCTTTAGGAACCAATATAATCTAATGTTTCTGGTTAGTTTTTGCCTATCAAACCTATTAAATAAACACAAACAAATTCTTGAACTTGGTTGTTTCTTCAGAATATTATTACTCTATAAGTATCTCACATAGTGCTTTCACTAGTAGTGAAATAATGTACTTATTTTTTGAGAAATTTATGAATTTTTTTACACAGACCATGAGTCCACATGCCAGGACCTGGAGGGCAGTGACGTCCTTGGGCAGCTGGCAGGGTAGCTGCACTTGTGAGCCAAGAAGCCCAGGGCAGGCTCAGGCTTGGGGTCTAGCCCTGCAGGCCCCGCTGAGATCTGTGAGTTTCCCTAGATGAACTCCAGACACACCTTGTGGAACAACTCCTTTCCTGCTACTCCCTGACATCACATTGTACAGCTTCTCACTCTAGCTGTTGTTGAATGCAAAAATTGATTAGATCTTCTTGCACTTCAAAAAGCTAAGTGTTGTCAAAGTACCATTTGTGAAGAATTTATGTTGTTCCATAGGGTATATCTCATCTTTAAACACCAAGCTACTATATTCATTTCCATAGTAGATAACTGATCACATAATGGTACTTAATTGCTCTGACAATTAGTCTAAGACACACAGATGAAACCAAGAACAATACTGGTTTGCAGTACAGAATTAGTATAGAATTGTAGAGCTAGAAAAAGAATGAGAAGTGCAAACTCCCTTTACATAATCAATTATAGGTTTAACAACAGAGTGTAAAAAGAATTGTACATAGAGGAGACGTAAATTGCTGGCAAGTAAACACACAGGTTTGCTGCAATTGAGTAGACAAAGCTTTAGTATCATTGGCCTCCTAAGTACTTCCCAAATACAGTTTTGCTCTTTTTAGGATTGGACAACCCTGTGCCTAAAAAACCTTATGGTACCCAGAGCTCCATCTCCTGAGAAACTTTCATAGGTTTTACAAATGTGGAACTGAAACAGGAATGTAACAGTCCAAAAGAAAAATTACAGTCTGGACTCAAATAAATCAAATATTATCACAGAATCTTAATGTGTGGAAGGGACCTCAAAAGATCATCTAGTCCAACTACCTTACCAGAGCAGGACCTCCTAGAGTAGATCACACAGGAACTCATCCAGGTGGGATAGAATCACCATTGCAAAACTGCAAACTATCACCCACAAGTATAAAGACTTGCATACTTGATCTTCATGGAGACTCTCCTTGAGTCCTCACAAAAAATGAAATCCATGTCAGAGATCACTCCCTAATGTCTACAGTTTAAAGCATCTCTTCCATGAATATCTTCTGTAGGGAGATACTATCATTATTTTGCTTTTTCTTTGCAAGTGGTTGCCCTTCCTTGACATGATGGTTGCAGTTTCCATTTTGGTTTTGGTTCAGTTTTGCAGTTACAGTACATTACCATATTGAAATTGTATTAAAAAAAAAAAATCACCCTAACTGTCCTAGATAGGATTTAGCTTCTGAGGCGAAAAGAGTTTTACTGTTGTTGCTGTTTTTAAAGTCTACTTAAATGTTATTATGAAAATGGCAAACTTTGAAGACTGTGATTCCCATCCTGGCTATTACTAATGAGTGGATAGACATAGTCAGTGAAATCTACTTTTTCTTTATAAGAGACCTACCAATAAAATCTACCCTTCTTCATATACGAAACACCAATCCTCAAGAATGCTTTTAATTATGTTGCATATTTACTCTGTTCAGTGGTGGGGTGGTACTGAACTGACATGTGTATCAGCTCAAGATCTAGGACAATACACTTTCTTACCTATTAAAGCTATCTTGTAAGTTAATCTAAGGTTATATTTCTTTCCTCAAGAGGTGTCCCATACAGTGGAAGGATCACATAATGTCAATGATTGATTGTTGAAATATACATTTCAACAGTACAACACTTCTGCCTGGCAAAGCCTTGCGAAGCTTACTTGATGCTGATGTCACATCAGCAATGTAGCTATCTGGTAAGTAATATCAAAAGATATAAGCATTGATCATTCAATGTAAATATCTACAAGTACCTAAATGAGCAGTTGATTCAAGAGGCTATTACAGACAGTAGACTTGGCAGTGTAAGGGCGTTGTTGGATATAATTATCATAAAAGTCTTTTGCAATCTAAATGATTCTACAGTTCTACAATTCCACAATTCTATGAAATAAAATGCTGAAAAAGTATAGAGGCTGACAGATGCAAATACAAATAAGCAGGCACAAAAGAGAAATGGACAGTGGGGAACAGTGTGTGTCTGAATAGACAGATTGATATGCATGTGCGTGAACATGCTTTTACACATACATACAAATACTGCTTTGAGTGGGAAAATTCAGAATACAGTAGAAACCTACTACCCTGCAACTTTATACTTATTTAAGCTGTTTATACAGTGAAATCAGTAATCAGACAAAGATTGCAGACACAAGCTTAATTTCCCAGTTCTCAAACCTAAAGATCTTGTACAAAGACATCTCTTTTGTTGGGTAAATGCTTAAAGCACTTTGAACCACTGCTCAATGTGCAAGCAGACCAGACACTTGTAGACTTAATTATGAGTGACAACCCAAACCAGAACTCCAGTGCTGGCTCACTCCACTCCTTCATCTGTGTACCCTCAGGGATTACAATTCTAATTCCTCTTTCACTGAGGGTATTACATGATTAAGCTAGCGTTCATGGGGAAATCAATTACTCCTCAAATGTTTAAGTTTATTTTTACATCCCAGAGCCATCTTTGGGACATCATATTGAAATGACACATCTAAAACGTTATTTAATATAATTTTCATTTTTCATTTGCTTCAAAAAATTGTATCTACTTTTCCAGGCTTGCCCCTCCATAATATACCCAAAATATGCACCTGAACATTTTCACTTTATGATTCACTTTAATGACTGTGATAAGGTTGATGTTCCACTTACATTATCAATCTGTCCATACACAGATAACAATTATTTCTGTTCCGGAAATGTCATATTCATTTATGTATCTTACCATTCATTTTATGAACATTCTTTCAGTCATATGATTTTGTATGTGTGTGCACACATGTAGATATGTTTGTGTTTAGGTGTATATATAGGTATATAATAAAATTTTGTTTCTTTGCCTGGTTAAATTTTCTTATGCAGTTCCAATTGATCCTGTCTAATGACACAGCTTCTAGCAGCAGTCATGTTGACAGTAAAAGTAATAGCTTTACAAAAGCAGTAACCTGTTGCTGTACATTGCTATATTGAAAAATGAATGCTCTGGTTTGGAGCACATCTTTTTATTGAGCGACTACACTCCATGATGGAAGATACTTTTGTGAGAAGAGCATTCCTGATGGCCAAATGTTCTGATAAAGAGGAACAATTAATCTTTGTCTATTAGAAATGAGGATAGGAGTTAGCTCCTATAAACTCACATGAAGACAAAGTTAACATAAAACTTAGCAATATTTAAGTCCTCTGCAACTCTCATACTCTGTGCAAATTATTTTATATTCATGTCAGCCTATGACTTAGTACAATTTCTGAGCTCTGGTATATAAGTAATGCTGAGAAAAGCCGAAAACTATAAATTATCCTGGAAATGATTATTACCCAAACCCAACTGACTAGTTGCATTTAAATTAGTTCATCTTTTTTTGTTGTGACCTTTAGGGAATTCACCTTAACACAGCCAGCCCTGTGAGGAAGACAGCTATCAAACACGAAGCTCACCTGCAGCTCTGCTTGCCCTAGCCACTCATGCACAAAGGACTGAGAAAAACCAAAATCTCATAGCCTGACCTGTAGCAGGTCCTAAGTGCAGCCTTTTGGATAACCACACAGACTGTTAAGAAGCTGTTGGTTCATTGACATTATAGTCTTAATCTGTGTGTACTAGACTGATGCAGAGTGCTTTTCTTTGACCCTCTTAATGCCACAAACAAAAGTCTTTCACTTATTTGCTGTTAACACTCTCACAGTGTTTCACAAATCATGAGTAATGATTAAATACTCTGAGTAAAGCCAGTTAATTGAAATTTTTAAATCTCCTGCAATGTTGAGCTTGTTGTCATTCACTTTAACCACTATCTTCAAAGAAAAATAAAAAAAGAACAAGAAATTCTCTCTTTTGCAATATGAGGGATTCTTTAGGTAACAATATTACTGGCTAATTAAAAAGACAGACCATGGATCTAAAACATCCATTAAGATCAGATGCAGTACAATCCACAGGTGAAATTCATATCACTTGCATGAAGTCAGTAATGAAGCTATCATTTTATCCTTCCAACCCACTGCCTAAACTGCAGCTTACCCTAGAGCTATTATCTCCTACCTGCAGACTAAAGAGTAGTAGTGCATTACCCAGAGCCCTGGGACAAATGGACCTGCATAAACCTGCCTCCTGCAGCATCCTTCACACAGTCCTTCCTCCTGTGCCTCTCCTGGGGATACACAGATAAACACACACACACACACAGAAAAATGTAATGTTAGCCTGGAGGGTCTATCATTCCACTTCCTACTAGCAGACATTTTCAGCTAAGAGAATTATTCTCAATTGTGGGGTAATTTAGGCCTCTTTTATAAAGTAACAAATTATTTAGAGTGGATTAAGAATGCAGAAATGCTGAGAAAGTCAAAATTTTATGTTGTCTGAAAAAAAATTATTGTTACTGTAGATTTACAAATTATACTAGAGACTTTTTTTTTAAGCATAGGTAGCATGAACAGCATTATTCACATTGATCAATACCCACCAATCTTTCAACTTATGAAAAATATTTTTTCCTCCAATATTTAGTTGAAAATATTTGCCATATTTTGAAAGCATCACCAGTCACCAAAAGAACAAACTGACCACCTTTTTCCTTTCACTGCCATGAGAGAGAAAATATGAGTTTTGATGCAATACTACAGTTTCATCTAAGTTTTGCTTACAAATCACAGCAAAATTCACGAGTCTAAAAAGAAAATCCTTATCATGTGGTAAGTCCTAGTCAATGGTATGTCATTCAATCTGGGTCTCAATTTAGTTTTAAAAGGCTTAACAATTGTCAATGTGAAGAAACAAGTTTGGAATAACAATGACCATCTCAACCTGTTTATTGATTTTTAGCTGTTTTATTATGTTTTATCCAGTGTACTGAAATTCAGAGCCTCCCCAATAGCTTTCAGATGTACTTGTAGAAAAATATTAACACAAGGAGATGGATTTAGAATAGATTTTTCCTGGCTAACTAATAACAGAAAGAAATGTTCAACAGCAGTTGCTTCTCCTTATTAGAAGCATTTTAAACTCTGAAGCAGTAGAAAAAAGATTACAAACAGTCAGTATTGGCTTTAGAAAGAAGATTTCTCTTCAGTAAATAACTGGAAGGGAATGGTCTTGGGATTGACCTGAATTTCTGACCTGTTTCTCAGTATCTTTAAACTCTCAACCTAGAAAAAATTGTGACTTTCACTTAAATATAATAAATAATTTTATTCTGATTTTCCTGTTGACTGTGTGTTTGCATTATTTATTTTATCCAATATTCTTTGTTGTGGTCAGAGATCTCAATTTTTCTCCCAAGTTCAATATAGACCTTCAACCTCCCATTGTGGTCTTGTCATTTTCATAACAACTTGTACAATGGGAAAGTGCAATAGAAACATCATTATTCCTTTACCACAGAGACTGAACTGTTCTGGCCATTTCGTTTTAACAGCAGAGAAGAAGGGGTATCTGTTGGACTGTTGGCTTTGAGAACTGACAAAGTTACAATGACAGAAGGAAAAGTCCCTGGGAATGAGAAGCCAAACAGCAGAAAAAGTAAAACAAAATGAAAAATAATAAAGATTTCAACAGATTCCCAAATCAAGATTGAAAGTGCAAAACTCAGGAATAACATAAAAATTCACATCTGCCAAAAGGGTTTAGCCTTCTTTTATAGCTAGGTGAAATCAACAGTACAAGCTCAGCTGAAAGCAGCAGTTATATGTTTGCCATTTAGGATTTATGTCAAGTTGTGTCCTATCTATCAACTTGGGTTTGAGAGCAGCTGCTATGACATAAATCCACCACAAAATGTTTGCATAAAAAGTAGGAGGTTTGTTTTTTTTTTCTTACTGAGAGAGGGACTTAAGAGGAACAGAAAGTGGATGAGATTTTAAAAAATGAAAAGAAGAAAGAAATTAGTCCTTCAAATTTTGTGTCATTCTCAGCATTCAGAGGAGAAGGTTTATGTGCCATTTAGCATTTTGAAACCAGGAAGTAACAACTGTGCAACCTCTGTTCCAAAACTGAAAACAGTCTGGGAAGAGCATATGGAATTGTTAATGAATCATCCTTGTTTTGTGAATAGTGTCTATGTCACAAGCATGGCTAATATTTGATAAATATTACAGAATAGCAGCAGGAAAATATTTTGTTGTTGTTATCATTGCTACATAAATACCTGACCATGTTACAGTATATATTCACTCAGGCTCTGACTCTTTTCTTTTTGTTACTGTTGATTATGTTGTCCTTATCTCTGTTTTGGTTTCTGTCCTTCTGTTCTTGTTGTATGTAGCAGAAGAATTTGGAGCCTGTGTCCTATACATCTGTCCCAAATATCCCACAAACTTCTTATCTGACATGAACTTGATAAAAATGTTAGCTCTTAGTTTACTGCTGTCTTTTGTTTCTGTGCTGAGTTAGAAGTACTTTGACAAAATGTATGGCCTCTAAGCTAGTAGAAACTGATCAGAATTTCCATCTGGATTTAATGTGTCTTGGGTTTAATTCCCCTAGTGCTGCCTGAAAGTCAGACAGTGTGAGATAGTCATTAGTCTCCCTAGGTGGCCAATGGACAGAGATGAGCACCTTCCTTCTATCTATCTTCTTCCACTAACTCAAGAAGACGATTTAATTTCTAGGTGGCTAAGTTAATGAGATGAAGTTCATGCTTTTTGGTCATTTGTGAAGACCACTGTTTAGACAACTGCTTTTACAAGGCACTGAAAGAATTTATAAATAGTCAAGGGTAAAATGTACCAATAACATCTTCCATCTCTCTGTCTTTGTAGTTAAAGTATTGGTAGATAACTTGTATTCCTGCTTATAATTGTCACAAATTTATTCTATTTATTACTAAAAAAAAAAATTTATTTTAATTGTTAAGGAAGAAGACAGACGATAAAACTGCTAAAGCACACTTACAAATTGCACTGTTCTATGTGTGTCCATAAAACCTCAATTGTTTGTACTTATTTAGTTCTATCAATAAACATCAAAACAAAACTATAAATAAATATAAAACTATAAATAAACATATTTGTATTCAACTAGGAGAAAATCAAACAAGTGTTGCTAAGTATTTCATTACAAATGAAGAGACTTGTGCTGTAAATTATTTTTTCTCTAGACTCATTGAGACTTTCATCTAGACTCATTTAGACTATCCTACCTTTTAACAGACAACAAAACTAAAATAGAAGTCTATAGTTGCTAACTTTTGGCAATGAATTAAAACTGAGATATGCCTTGTCCAAGAGTGAGGTAGGTCCTTAGTTCTGTAACATGGTAGAAAGTTGTATATAGGTGTTTAATAAAGTTTTGGCACATTTAAGACAGTTTTGATTGATCTGTTCTAGTACTACTATACACTTATTTACATTTAGGCAATAGAGTTGTTTTCTTGAAACTACAATACCCCTTTCTCTCTTCTTGTAGTAATGATTTCCCAAGTGTGACTTTTCCTTTTTTTCTTCTTTCTACACTCCTATAACTCTAATTTTCTTGTTTAAGCATCGGCATGATTTTAACATTAAAATATTTGAAAATTTGGTTATAGATAGAGGAGTTACAACAAAAGCACTGTTTCCATTTTCCTCATGTCTCAATCATCTTGCTGTTATGTGGGCAGCTGTGACAATGACTAGCACCCAGACTGCTGAGTGCTAAGTGCTCTCTTAAGCATGGTTATCTAATTGCATGACTTCAGATATGAAGTTTTTTCTATGGTCTTAGCAAGAATGGCTCTTCAGACTAGAACCACTTGGACAGTAGAACTGCATTTAGTTGCAGGAAGATGCTCAGCACTTCAGATTTTTTATACAGCTGAATGTCTTCTAAATTGAGTTCTTGAAGAGTGCTATAATAAAGAAGAAAATTGCGATAAATGTTCACAAAAATAAAAGGTTTTTGTGGGCAGCAATGGCAGGGGGCAGAAGAACACCTTATGTCAAGTAGATCTAAGACTGAATTCAGCAGCTGGCTTCATAAAGCATATATAAAATATGTGGGAAAACATAGCATTCCATAAGTACCACCACGGGAGTCCAGCATTGTTTAGCAGAAACAGGCTATTTAGACATTGTTTCTACTTGGGAGGGAGGAACAAAGGAAAAGCCAAGACACAGTCATAATTTCCTGCTTTGGGTCTATTAAGCATTAAATATTTGTTCTTCAGATGCAAGAGACAGTAAGAATTCCATATAGATTTGCATTTCTTCCAATAAAATTTTCCTTTATTCAAGATTAAAAATTCAATTATATAATACTCTTTTTTGATTAAAAGAAAGAATTATAGGCCATTTGAGGGGCAGTATTAATCTTTCATATTTCTTTGATAGACTGAAAAATTTAAAAAGCTAGGAACCTTCTCAGCAATATAAATGACCCTTTTTGAGAATTTTATGTCACAGATAAACTGTGAAATTAGCCATTTTTTGCCTTAATCATTACTTCAGTTTGCCAACATAGATTAATACAACATCCTAATTATCCATGTCCCAGTAGCTTCATATCAGTTACAGAAGATCCATAGTTTAAAACAAAATTCTGATGATGAAATAGTCATAATTTAGCTTTATTAATGGAATGAGAGAGATTTTTCTCTTTGATACACATGAAGGGGTGAGAAAGATGGATGTGGACGATAAAAGAATACATGAAGCAAAAAATAATTTAATGGGCATTATATATCTATGCTTTTGTTTTTCATAGATGCTTCTCTCTGAAGCATCTACTTGAAAGTTAAGGCAGAAAGCTAATAAAGACAAAGCGTCAGAAAGGGTATTTATACAAAATTTAAGAGTCTCATGCCAGGAAAAATAAGCCATGCTTTCTCAAACACGAGACATGCTAAAGCTCCTTGTCTCTGAGTGTTTTACTGCTGTTCATGACCAGCTGAATCCTTCCCTTTGCTAAGCCAAATTTCTCAGCCTTCATCAGGATCTATTTGAAAAGCCTTAAGGTATCTGACACTTTCATACAGGGATGACAAGCATAATACAGAATTTATGTACACCATTTTGGAGTAGCAGCTGAAAGCTAGGCCAGGACATTGCATAGCACCTGATATCTCATCTGCCACAGAGAAGCAATGCCCAATTAATTTGTGGAATATTACTACCATAATAAAAAATAGTGAGACCAGTTCTTTTACGTAAGGAGTTATGAATTTCAGTTGTCTTCATGTTTTTCAGAGGGACCTGGACAGGCGGGAGCAATGGACTGAGGCCAATTGTATGAGGTTCAACAAGGCCAAGTGCCAGGTCTTGCACTTGGGCCACAACTCCATGCAATGCTATGGGCTTGGGGCAGACTGGCTTGAGGGCTGTCTTGCATAAGAGGATCTGGGGGTGTCCAGTTCTCGGCTTTGCACTACAAGGACTTTTAGGTGCTGGAGCATGTCCAGAGATAGGCAAAAAATCTGGTGAAGGGTCTAGAGAACATGTTTTATGAGGAACAGCTGAGGGAGCTGGGGATGTTTAGCCTAGAGAAGAGGAGGCTGGGAGGAGATATGATCACTTTCTACAACTAGAGTTGGTAGTGAGGTGGAAGTTCATATCTTCTCTCTAGTAATGAATGACGGAACACAAGGAAATGGGTTTAAGTTGCACCAAGGGATGTTTGGATTAGACATTAGTTAAAACTTCTTCTCCAAGAAAGTTATTAAGCATTGGAATGGACTGCCTAGGGAGGTTGTGGAGTCATCATCCCTAGAGACATTAAAAAAATGTGTGGATGGAGTACTGAGGGATATGGTTTAATTTAGTGATCGGCCTGGCAGTGTTAGGTTAGTGGCTGGACATGATGGATTTTAAAGGTCTTTTTCAACCATAACAATTCTATGATTCTGTGAAACAATTATCAGGACATTTTCTAATGCTGCTATCAGCATCTATGAGGAGATACACTAAAGGAATCTACCCAAATGCATGTTTGGTTTGTTGGGAGACATTGGCAGATGATATTGGTTTTGAGTGTGGTATGTGAAATAAATTCCAGAAGAAAGAAGCAAGCATGCCTCCTGTAAGATATAAGAGGTAATCCTTCAGAAGAGGATTGCACAAAAATGATGGAAGTCACCACACAGAAAGATACATACACACAGAGAGAATTCTGTTATGATCTATCTCCTATTTGCTCAGGACCTCAGTATTTTATAATCTGCATCTCACTCTGATCCAAGAGTTAGGTCTGGCCATGAGAACAGAAATGCTGCATTCAGTTATGGTTGATGTACCCTTGACATGACTGCAGAATTCAGACAATTGGACATAGTTCCCTGTCAATAACAATAATTTCCACATTCTCTATTACTATTATTATCTGAAAGGAGAATTATAGTCATGGATGCAAGTGATACCTCCTCCAGCAGAAAGTATTGCATTTTCATTGTACTTTACCTTCACTTCTGATCATTGATCAGAGAAAACAGAAGAAATTTAAGTCCTTTATGTGTATCTTGAAGCTGTTATTTGTAGTATCCCAATGAAGCATTTGACTTGAATGTAATGAATACTTTCAAGACAACCAATGTTTTCACTGATATCAGAGAAAGATATAATACAAAAAAAAAGAAGATGTAGATATATAAAGAACCTACTACTCGGAACTTTATTATTGTAGCTATACTACAAGTGCCAAACATAGTTGCCGTGGTTTAGGTGCACCAAGGGACAACCACAATTAGATTCAAGTACCAGAGACTGAGAATTCCTAAAGGGCAGGGAGGGTGTAATTGCTGATTATGGTCCTGGACAAAACAGACCAGGCTACTTGGCTTGGGGAAGAAAACAGAAAATGGTTTAATCCACTACAAACTAAAATATAACTAGAAAACTCCAAAACGTAACAAACAGAAAACAACTCAGAGTGGTACAATGATGAAGAGCACAACCAGCCCTTTAAGACCACTTTCTCCCCACTTCTCCCCTCTTCCCAGGCTCAGGGCCCTGATCATGGTATCTTTATTTCGCCCCTCCATGATCAGCTCAGAGGGGCAGGGAATGGAGGTTTCAGTCAGTCTATTCCTGATGACTTCTGCCGTTTGTTTCTCCTCAGGACAGACAAGTTCCTCACCGGGCCCCTAACACATGGGGCAGCCCTGCACGGGCCACTCTGACGTGTTCATCTCGGAGTCTGCAGCTCCTCTCTGCCTCTCGTGTGGGTCTGCTCTGCAGCCCACAGGCTCTCCAGCACGGCCTGTGCCATAGCTGCCTCGTCTCACAGTCTCCTGCCTGTCCAGGCATGCTCACCTGGAGCTGCTGGTGGCTCTCGGTCCTGCCATTGCCCTCCATGAGTTGCAGAGGTACAGCCTGTGTTCTCACCATGAGTTGCAGATGGGTCTCTGGTCCAGCTCTCCTCGTTCCTTCCTCATCTCTGACTGTGAGGTCCACATGGTCACCTCCATCTTGTACCACTCCTACACCTCCTTCCAAACACTTCAAATCCCATCCTTAAATAGTGATGGCAGAGGCACCAGATTGGCCCAACTGGACTGGAGATGGGTCTGAACCCAAGAGCAGGGGGAAAGTCTGAGAACTCTTTACCAAGTCTACACTGCAGTCCTCCTCCCCGTTACCAAGCAAAAGTGGCTCCTTGCTAAACCATGAAATCAGTAAAGATGCAGAAGGCCTATCTAATGAAGACTTTGATGCAGAGGATACAAAGAGTTAAAGTGACTGCCTCAAGTCCATGGGGAGTTATTTGAAAAGTGAGTACAAACAAATACACCCTGCTGCAGTTTTTCTGTAATTGTGTCTCTAATGTGTTACGTTTCAAAAATTCCTCTTACCCTCAGCTCATAGAATGAGACATGAACATTTTTCCTCTTCTTACTCAGATTCTTTGGCATTTTTATTTCATGTTTCCACTTTCTTTAAAAAATGTTAGATAAAATGTACAAAAGTTTATCGTACTCCCCTATTTTAGCATTTTATACATTTTCATAACGTAACCTCAAGGTTTCCTTAAAAAATGGTTTCCAGTGAATTTGTAAGTTGTACTACAATGCTTAGGTCAACACTGATTACAGCTGAAATTAAATGGAAGGAGGAAAAAAAAAAAGAAATCATCACTAAAATAATAAGTGTTGTCCAAGGAAATGATATTTGTTGTCTTTTGTTCTGTCTTTACAATTATGCTTCTAAACCAACTCAGAAAATAGCCCATGACTCAAAACTCTTCATTATATCACATGCCTTCATTATGTTAATAGTTTTTCCAGAAGAAAGAGATTTTAGTGTTTCAGAGTAATATAAAAAGTCTTAAAAGTCTTCAGTAATAGGAAAATGTTAAAGTTTTAAGTGTCCAAACCCATTCAGCACATCATGAATCAAATTCTTAAATCTTTCCTTTATGAAAGGTATATGATGATTATCCAGAATGAACAAATAAAAAATGACTTAAAATATGGAATTTTTTTTTCAGTGTTCTTCAACCTATTTCTTTAATTTCCAACTAAATTCAGTACACAATTTTTACTGATAGCAGCACTGGCACAACAATTATTGCATATGAGACTTTCACAGAAACTCACAGTTTGTACGACTTCCAGAGACATATTTCACATGTCTGTACTGGGTTTCTATAAATGTAATCACTACGGATCAGACAGTGATTGCAATGATGCTGCCCTGAGTAATGAGCAGCCTTTATGATGACCACTGAGGAAATTGAAATACAAATCTCTTGATATTTCTTTCTTCAACTTGAACACGGAATCAAAAAACTTTCAGGGTAGCAATCATTTATCCTTCTCACTCTCCTTTGGGAAAGGAGTAAATATACTATGTAGGATCTGTCTCTTCATCATCACTACCCAAAACACTTTTAAAGTTTAAAGCCTTTATAAAAGATTCACTGCTTCTATATTCTTCATAATCTTCAAGTTTCTTGAAAGTCTCCAGATGGAAATATTTTTAGCTAAATTTACATCTGCATCAGAGATTCTTATTTTTATTGATAAAAGATTTTTTTTTTTAATTTGGAATGACCTAAGAGGCCCCTAAAATTTTGCTATAAAGTTTGTGTTTAAATTAGGTAGACTAGATTCCACCTACTTACTTCTATGGATTTAGCCAGCTATTAAGAGAATGAGTGCTGGTTTAGCCAGTTATTAAAATGCTAATTATATAGTACAATATTCTAATCTATTACAAAACTACACTGATATATTATCTTTTTCATTTGTCCAAGTTTAGTCACTCGGAGTGTGATACTATCATCAATGAAAGAATATATTCTTACAAATTTAAAATAAGTAAGCCAATCTGTTTCCACTAAAAACAATGCATATCTCAGGAAGACATGGTACTCTAGAGCTGTAATTTGTTTAATTCAAAACAGTGTTCTATATTCATATTTTCTTACTTCACTGAATAAAGCTTAGCAACTGTACTCTTCGGCTAATACAAACTTTATAGTCTATTTACTGAAATTTCAAACATTTTCATACTTTCTCCTAGTCTGGCCAGGCTTCAGAGGAACTCAATTTAAACAACAACAAAGCTCAGCATTCAACATTTCTTAAAATCTAAAAGTTTCTTTTGTTGACAGTTGTTAGAAAAAACAACAACAGGCAGTAAAACACTGACATAATTTCTATCAGGTGTTTTTGTCATGATCTATATTGCTTAGTTGATTTATATAAACCTTCAACATACTTATCTGTTTATATGCATCCTATATTTGTTCACTGAGATTAATGATACATTTCTTTCTTCAGATAGCGTGGCTGTGCTTTGTTTTTATACAGTGTCTGGTATTAGTCCATTAATGGATACCATTGCCATCAAAATTATGATAAATCTTTTACAACAGATGCATTTGGCCATAGATGCAGGAGGTGAGACTTTACTAGGTCTAACTCATTATATACTAAGCCAGAAAACGCTTTATTGAAGGTAATATGCTACAGATACCTTTTTCTTTTTTTTTTTTTAAGATTTTTTTCAGAATAGAAAATCCACCATTTGGATATCAATACTATGAATCTACTGATATCACCTATTATAAACGTCTAAGATGCATTTGTCAGCATGAAACCATAAATACTAGAGGTTTTTTTGTAGGAAGCTTTTTCAGATTATACACTAGACTTTAATTAAATCTATTAAGTATTTCTGCTCTTTAGGAAGTAAAGAAAAGTCACAGAATCACGGAATGTGAAAGAACATCTAGTCCAACACCTGCTGCCTTCCATTTATTTTCTGTCACTTGTTGAAGAAAAAGTTTCAATAAGCAACTCATATGATAAATATGTGCTAACGATTTACTTGTATTTATTTGCAATTATGTAATTCAAGAAGGCTTTCATTTTCTAATTGTAGTCTACCATTTAAAAGTTCTGTACTGAAATTTGTGAGATACTGTTAGTAAAATCTACCTTTTTACGTCATGTAATGCTGTCTTTCAATTAATGTGTCCTGCATTGTCATATAAGGAGGCATAACTAGATTAGGTGATCATGCTATGTCCAACTGCATAAGTTTGAGCTAAGCAGAAACTTCAATAAACCATTAATTTCCTGCCCTTTTCCTCCCTTCCAAAAGGAAGACCTTTCGGTCTTTGTAACAAGTGCACTGAGTTTGAAAAATATGCTCAACCGAATGTTCACAGATGTCCGGCTATACTCTTTAAAAGTAGTCAAAACAGTCAAAGAAATCATTCAACAAAAAGAAAAGATATTTGCTTTTTTGATCTGTATTTGCATGCATAATTGAGACATCTGTGTATTTTCATATACAGTGAAGAACATTGTGGAAGAGCTTTTAATTTATTTCAACAACCTGATTGCATTTGGAAGATATTGGGAGGAGATAAAAATAGGTGTCTAGGAAAGTTAAATCACAGAGAAGATCAGGGACAAGAGCTAATGACTGGTAAATGATTCTTTGAAACTCCCAAGTATCAGACTGTGACAGGCATAGGGCTGCAAAAAAAGGAAGAAACTCAGAAACCGATTTACTTTTTTACCGTTGTCACCTCAACCATTAAACTGATAACAGCTCAGATGTCTTGGAGTTACAATGAATTAATAATTGTAATAAGGTCACTATACACAAGATTTAGCTTACCCAATTTTAGGTACATAATAGTCAATTGTTGAGGCTCTTCGTGTAGCCATGGAAGGAGAGTTACTTCAGGGTGATTTGTTCTGTCAGCCTTGGACACCCAGATGGGATCAATCTGTGGGCACTTAACTGTCTCTGTTAAACAGAGCCTACATAATTACAGTATTTAGCCCAAAGACTTACATATTGGACTTCTTGATGAGATGAGTCCTTATATGATATCAGCAAGAGATACCATGAAAGCAAATCAAAATGTAAATGTAAGATGAAATAGTATTCCAAAAAGCCTTTTGTTGAGAAACAGATTTTATGAAAGATAAAACATTTCAATAAATACTTCCTGATTTCTCAATTTTAGTTTCTCTTTAGCAGAGGAACTCCTTTGTCCTAAGGGGATATTTGGAAAGATAAAGGGCAGGATTATAGCCAAAACTTGAATATAAATGAATCACACACATAAATTTGCCTGACTGGAATTGAGATTGGAGAGGTGAGGATAGAGCAGTGCAAGAAAACAGTTCTAATGAGGGATTATTAGCTGGGGAAAAAGAGAATTAGAATTAACTGATTGTTAAGTTCTTCATTGTCCCTGCCTCAGAAGAAAACTTGGAGCTTTTCTCTCTACCAGTCATCTAAAATATACGTGAACAAAAGTTCTGAAAAGATTGCAATCCAGACATTAGAATGTGAAGTGTAAGGCTTTTGCCTTAACAAGGTATGAAATCAATATTGTTTTTCAGCATCTTGGGCAAAGTATATTGCAGAGTTCACTACAGAGCTTTTTCCAAAACTTGTTTTTCTGGATAAAGATGCTCTGAGATATATATAAAAGCTTTGAAGGTAGTCATGTGAATAAACATTGTCATCGGGTACCTTAGTACTCCTAGGTTATCAGGTATGGTCAACACTACTGCTCTAAAAAGGTTCAGGTTCTTTAAGTTCAGTATTGAATCTTCCAGCTGTATATATTCTGTATACTCAAAGGTGTCTCAGATGCCATTGGCTGTCTATGTATTCAAAACTAAGTAATTCCTTCAGTCTCACAGAGATTTATGTGTTTAGCATATGTTTCTTTTGTCTGCAGTGGACTGACCTACAAGACAGGGAATGTATCTTATTTTAAGAACAGCTCTCTAAAAATGCCTCTGATTCTTATTGGCTACAATTAATCCTAGAACACTATTTTCAATGGACACTTCAGTCACATGCAGTTATGACTGAGGTTATTATGACTGTGGAATATATATTATCAAGCTAGATTCTGCAAAGTTCAGAAACATTTGAATGATGTTTCTGGAATTGACAACTAATGTTTGTGTGTCCTGGCCAAAATACAGAATTGTCTTCTTTCTTGAAAATTAGTCAGCTTTCAGCAATTAAAATAAATATAAAGCCTATTTTCACACCAATAGAAGTTACTAAAGCCAATATTGTAACAAATCCTTTATAAATTCAGAAACCAGACTTACAGAGCCCTCAAAAAAAATTGAAAAATGTTTGTTTCTTTAGGATGTTTTTGATTTAGTATAAGAGAAACAGTGTTGTATTCAGTATAGAAATTCTTTATCCAGTTCATTGCAAGCCTCATTTTTGAAACCTCTTCTAAAAGCTAAATGAATTGCTAAGACATAGGTTAGCATTCTATCACTTCATAAATTTAAAATACATTTTTCAATTTAACCTTCAGTCTCAGAAACTACTACTCTTACTATATTAATGTAATTACTTTTTATTAGTACTTTGTTCAAAGTAGAATGCAAAAATTTAGCCCATTAATTTTGCTTGTCACTAGAATCTTTCTAACTGGAGATAGAAACCCAGGAATCCTAGTTTTAAGAAAACAAAATCCTACAGAATGAAATGTTGGAAGTTAATTAGGAAGTGTAGGTCAACACTAGTGACAAGACAACAAACAATTTTTAAAGTTGAACCAGTATATAAACTGAAGCAGAAATGGAAAGAAAATCTAGCAAATCAGCTATTGAACTATTACATGGGATCTACATTAACCTCTGAAATGGGTAACATAGACTCTCTTTACTGTCATTGGAAAGAAACAGACCCTAAAACAATGTGAGTGGCCTTACTTATTTTAGATGTCTATCTTAGGATGAGGGGAATTGTTACTTAGAAGTATCTATTTCTCACTGTTTACGTTAAAAGAAGATTTGAATGACTGCTTCAGGTCTAGACCTTTAAAGACACCTTCCAACAAGAAAGCAACTAGCTAAAATTATTAAAGAAATAGTAGTCTTGACTTTATTTCTTAAATATCCCCACTTTGAAGGAAGAAAACACACACAAGAATAAAAAATTTTTTACAAAGATTGATACGCAATATGTTTTTGTTTATATTATTGAGGATATAGAGAGAGCAATTAAGTGATTTTGCTTAGGTTGTTAAAGTCAGTGGATTTTTGAAAGATTAATTCATTTTTTTAAAAACCCTGCCATCATTTATCCCAAATATTAGTGAGCTTACATCAAGATTAAGGGATATGGTAAAGGGAAAAGTACTATTAAAGCTGCTAAGTCATCAATGACTTGACTTGAATTGTAATTGGTATTTTCAGGAAACAAAGATATAAAAAGCAATAAAACATATACATGAAAGACAGAGTTTTTTAAGTTCACTTGTTAATTTTTAAATTTAAAAAATATTAAATAAGATGCAGGCTAAAGATTTTTTGTTGTTGTTAGATCAGTCTTTAATCAGGCTTGTAATTGTTTTGGAATGCTAACCATATGGGTCAGCAGGAGACATAAAAATAGATTAGAGGTAATTCATTCTGCTGAACTGAGAACATAATGTGTTGTGCTTTTGTATGACCAGTAAGCAAAGGGTAGGAAATGAAATGTCATTAAGATTAATGTTGAATTGCAACACGTGAAGGCTTTGATGCAGGCCTGCAAAAGGATCCTGGGCATATAAATACCATCCAAAAAAATCTAACACCCATTTTAAAAGAAATTTAAAAGGAGGAGGGAGAATTAAGAGGAAGAAGAAGATAATTAAGAGGAAGAAGATGACAATGGCAGCGACAGCTTCAATAAAATGAAAGGTTGCAAATGCTTCAGAGACAATGAAAATACTGTAGAATCTCTGGTTTAGAATGTAATGCATCTGAAATTGTTTTTAACATGTATTTAACAGCACAAAACACAAGCCAATACCTCTGTATCAGACTCTAGAACTACAGATTAAAAAGTCAATTAATGAAGGAAGATTAAAACAAATATTGCATCCAATATAAGGGTGTTTTTCAGTAATTTGCATCAACTATGTTGATTTAACTGAATGATAGTCAAACAGGTAGAGTTTCTCAAGCCACTGGAAACAATGAAGGAAATTAAAAACTGTGAGAGGTAATGGGACATTATCTACCACACAGAAAAACCGTTTATATATTGCCAAGTACAAAAATTACATCTATCCTACACAGAAATGGAAAACATGCTACATACGTCCTACATAAAGGGTTAATCCTAACCTCAACAAATCAGTAATTTTAGTGTAAAGGAGATAACCTTTGCTACAAAAGAGGCCTCAACCTAAAATTTTCAAATGTGTAAATCTCATAAAAATATCTCAGTAATTATTACTGACATGAGTAAATGTTACTCAGAACTGACTTCTGATATAAGGTCATTTTTCTAAAACCCACCAAAGCCCGTTTCTGGACATCAACAGATTCTCAATGAGGTCTTTAATGAGTACTGCTTGCTTAACAGCTCTGTAAGTAAGCAGAGAATAAATGTTAAGAATAAGAATATAAAGCATACATAGTAGAGTACCACCCTTGTTTTATAATCTAACTGGCATGAAATTTCACAATAGCTTTCAATGAAGAACAAGAACAGAGGTGATTAAACAGTAATGGCTTTGATATAATACTGCAGAGAAAAATCCATTGTTACTATGGGCTATTAACATCATTTTCCCAGACAAAAGATACTAACATAAAAAGAAAAACCTCATCACAATTTCTAATTATTAATAGGCCACTGCAAGTATTACAAAGATACACAGGTAGAAAGTGACCAAATAAATGAAAAGCAAATATTATAGCTGCAACTTTATCAGCTCCTCCTGTAATTCTCTCTACTTTTTAGATATATCTGCACTTCACTTTAATATCGCAGCCACGTATGTCCAGGAATCAGTTCTGTTTAAATGTTCAGTGGGTATATAAAGATATAATTATAATGCATAAAGATATCCATTGAACACTTTATAATGACAAGATATATTCTCTATATTACAGACAAGTATAAACGCCCTGCAACAGATGTTTCTAATAGTACAGTATTTTACATATGCTTACATACATAGATATATTCCCTAATCACTCCCTATACTGATTGAAATAACTTGAAATAACTTTGTGCTGACAAAATCCAAGGAAAGATGAACAGATATTTAGACTTTGAGCCTTAAAACTATATAAAGTAAGCATCACATAACTTTATTCTATTTGGAAGACAAAGCATTTAAGCCTGGCAGTTTAACACATTCTGCAGCTCTCAGTGAATGTTTTTGAGTAAGCTTAAGGTATAACAAATGTTCAGAAATTATATTTTCTGGGATTGCAATTTAAAAAGCAAAAGACCTTTTAAATATCTATTTACCAACCTTTGTATAAAAGCCTTTTCCAAGTTGAGATATTTCATTACTGAAAACGTCATCATCACAGATATTTTCTAATAAGCAGAACATTTCATAACATAAGAAATGAGTGCATTCAAAACTGTGGAGAAAAATATTACAAAAGTAATGCAAGCAAACAACACCATAAACTTACCTTAAGAGACAAAGTAGAGGTAGAGAGATATGAAGAAAAGTACTTCAGAGCATTATTCTTAAGATGTGATAAAAGGACCTAAAAGGTGTGGCAAATGTACAGTTATGTACAGAGATAGATAATGTATGACGTGCATGTAGGACTGAGGTAGTTAAAGAAAATTGCTACATGCTGCTAGAATAATAGACAAATACATGAATTTATTTTTACCTGCCTTAGACAACAAATACAAGCAACACAGATGAAAGAATCTCAGAAGGTATGTGTGATATCAAGTGATATATTATTCTCCTAAAGAGATTAATTTTGTTTATAATTTCCTTGGAAAAACATGTTTCAGTGACTGTGTCTATGCAAAGTGACAATCTCAATACAGTGCAGAGACTCTCAAGGATCTCACTAACCAGGAAAAAAGCTTGTCTTTCCCTCTGCACAAATGCCTGGCTGAATTTTTGTAAGACCGATTTCCCTTCATGTGAAAATTATTCTCTCTAAAGAGGGAAGAGTTTCCTTTTCATTTTCAAGACTTGCTAAAGCTCAACTTGGTGAACTTTTTATGTTGTATTATTCTTTTTTCTTTTTTTTTTTCCCATATGGAAGACCTCAGATCACAATAAATAATTTCTGAGCAATTGTCCTGGAAGTTTTCACTGACTGAATGTAATAATCACAACATGATTAAAACCAGGAGTCATTTTCTAGTCATGCCTGAGCAGGAGAAAGCAAGTCTACTCTCTTTGAGAGATTTTTATCCAACTGTGCAGACATAGTCATATACAGACAGTTTATAAATAATGTGTGAGAGCCATTCAAGTTCCAAAGACCTAACTTTTTCTTCTTTTTCACTAATAAAAATTAGAGAACTCCCAGTCTTCTGCCACTATCCATGAAAGCCATGCAGCTCAGTGAAACCCTCTTTGACAAAAAACAACTAATAAAGTATTAGTAGTTAAAATAGCTCCACTTGTCTCTGATACATCTTAACCTTTTTGGAACCATCTTGAGACCTTTAGTTGCATCAGAAGTATAAAATGTTTTGGTGCTCAAATCATACATAGGACATTCTGCTCTTTTATAAATAAAAGGGGACAAGATAACTTCAGAAGGAAGAACAAAGTTGTTTGCTAAAAGTTCCAGAATTCCACAAAAACTTCAACATTGCATTTTAGAAACTTGTCTTCTTAAGATTAGGTCACTAGCCAAAAAAATGTGTTATGCATAAATGAAATAGCTCTACATTTTCCCCCTTTGTTTTTGTTCTGGGAAAGAAGGTGGGCAGAGAACAGTTGGAGCTCACAGAACATATGTTGTTTCTTGCAGCATAGTGCAGCAGGCTATTAATTAAGAAAACAAAAAAATGTTAACATTATCATCTAAAGTTTTGCTGTATAGCTTTTTCATACTATGTTATCATGCTACATCATGCAAAAAGTTTCAACATTTTCTATGCAGGTTGCTAGAAACCCTCTCCCACCTCACCACATGTGGTGAGTTTCTGTGGAGACATTTCTGGTAACTGTGTAGGGGCTACAGTGGTGGCCCCTATACGAAGTTGCTCAAACTTCCTCCAGCTCTAAGTTGGACCCATCTCTAGGGCTGAGTCACTTGGGCAACTCTGCAAACATTTTTTAAGGAGGTGAAATTGGAAGAAAAAGGTGGAAGTAATAGAAGGAGTGAGATGAGAGAGAAGTGATATTGCAGTGAGGAAGGTGAGGAGGAGGTGTGTCAAAGCCAATACTCCCCTGTATCCATCCCACTGCCACCCATGGAGGGTAACAGTGGAGCTGAGATCTGCTGGGAGCTTGTGGAGGACCCTATGGCAGAGGGCGTAGCTTTGGCCAGGGAGGCTGTGATTCTGTGGAGAGAGCTTTGGAGCAGAATATGCCTGGAATTGTGCTGCTGGGGAAGAGACACACACTGTAGGAGTTTGTGAGGAACTGTAGCCTTGAGAAGGACTCATACCAAAGAGCTTCATGAAGGATTTTCTCAGGTGGGAGGGACCTCATGTTGTAGCCCCAGGAGAATGTGAGGAGTCCTCAGAGGAGTTCTCAGAGGAGTGCTAACACTCCTCCGAGGAGGAATGAGGAGCAGAGACCATCTGTGAGGGACTGCCCGCAATCCTTCTTCCCTGCCTCCCTACACTGCAGAGGGGGAAGAAGTAGAGATATCAGGAGCAGGTAGCTGAGCTGGGAAGAAGGAAAGGGTGGAGAATGGAAGCCTTCAAGGGCTGGTTGTATTCTTCTCATCATCTTACTCTGGTTCTGTTTTCTGTTTTTTTCTGATTTCAGTAGAGTAGGTGGCAAATTAAACTGATATTGTTTTCTTTCCTAAGTTGAGTAGTCTAATCTGTTGGTGAGTGAGCCTTCCCTGTGTCCTTGTCTTGATTCACAAGGTCCTTGGTTATCTTTTTTTCTTCTCCATCTCACCATGGGGTGGGTGTAGCATGGGGAGTGGGGAGCGAACAAGCGGCTGTATGGTGCTTTGTTGCTGGCTGAGCTTAAACCATTACACCATGAAAAGGACAGTGTGGTCATCTTACCAGCCTTGTACTGAGCCTTCATCGAAGATCTGACTTTTGCAAAGAGACTTTGGAACTAAAGTAGCCATATATATTAGGTCATGTCACTTGCAGAACTGCTTTGTTGAGTATGTTGACCACAAACTATGAGCTGCACTGGCTGCAGATCAAGTAGTTTGTGGCCTACCTGTAAGACCAATTGCAAGATTGTCAAGGACAGAGTTGTGAGGCTGCTGTGGTCCAACCCAAAACTTCCTTGCCTCCTCTTTCTACACTGAGCTTACCTGACCTGTTTTAGTGTGCTAACTGCTTCAAAACTATTTTATTCTCTTTTTTATCTATCATCTTATTTTTTTCAACAGAGCGTTGTAGCCAAGTCAAACACAGTTGCTGATGGTGAGCAGAATGAGAGCAGTCCACAGTCAGACTGTTCTGACTTTCCCCATAGGACTCCCTGGTTAAGCTTTAGTCCAATATCAGAGTTAGCTGTAGCAGGGCTTAAGGCTGTTTCTTCTCAAAGTTCTTTTTCAGAGGTACTGTAAGACACCTTTCCCTCTCTGATCTTTCATGCTTTTTTCCTCTTCTTAAGTTGACACATCAGGTGTGAGGGTAAAAGCAGTCTGTGCAGTTCTACACACGTCAGAGCATGGTTAAAAATAGTGCCCAAAGTCCTGGGTTTTTTAGCATGGTGCTATAGGACAAAGTTATATGAATGTCAGATTTTGACAGTCCTCCCACTGTCCAGCCTGCTACTTCTCATTTCCAAGAGGTACCTTAGGTCATCTATTTTATAGATAAGCTCCAAGCTGCTGTTCTGCACAGTTCAGTACAAGCCTAGAGCTTCAGTAATAGGGCAAGACCTGACAAAAAAAGGAGCAAGAGAGGGCTGAAGTGGCTTACACCAGCCTCATGTCAAAGGCAATGTAATATTGAACATTGCTGCTCATGCAGGCTTGTTTCTTACATCCATTTAAACAAATATAAATAATGGAGAACTACCTTCCCTTCTAACAGTTTCCTTGCAGAGTAGTCATCTCTGGTGAGGGGGTTGTGAAGTTAAACACTAAGAATATAGTATCCTACACTTATAAACAAGGTTTTTCTCTGTTTGCTCCTTGGAACTTTCAGGCAGTTTAGATAGAAGCTGGGATGGGAGTTTCAACATCTAAATTTTGGACATAAGGTCCTTAAAGGTTCCCAAAGGATCATTTAAGTACTTCAGTCTCTCTGCATTTCTACACCTCATTTAATAGGAAATACTCTTCTTCCTGACAACACCTATATGTAAGAAGGAGAGATAAAATTCAATTATTTATTTCTGACACGGTCAAGGTACTTATCTCTGACTTTTAAATTTTGACTTTAATGTTGTTATATATAACTAATATGAAGACAAACAAAAGATGAAAGGTCTAAAGGAAGTACTACCTTGCATCAAATAAGTGCTTTACATTTGTCAAAGTGAAGCAACACTGTAAAATTTTTTGGGGATTTCTGAAATAATATACATGGAAATTTTGTTGATCGGAAAACATTTGTTTGCATTCTTGCTTTCCTTTCTATTCAGCTGAAAGAAAATATCAGAATGTTGTGGTTTATTCCTGATTGCAAATTCTGCTATTATTTTAAATGTGGCTATATATGATATAGACAGTGGGCTCCACTTGCAAATAGCACAATAATAGAGGAGGTGGTGTTTCTGTTGCTATATTGTGGATGTATAGACAAGCTGCTGCTTTGAAACTAGAGGCAAAGCGGTTTGCTTCCTGGGCATATAGTAGAGATTGTTCTTCTTCCTTTTTTTGTATATAGTTTCATGATTTGAGATATTACAATCTGATGCAACCAGTTATACAAAGTATTAAAAAAAGAGAAAAGGAACATCACATGGAACAGCTTCTAGAAGAGAAATGCTCAATCGAATAAGGATTCATCAGTTGAAGAAAAGCCAGCTGATGTGAGGGATACTGCAGAGTTTATAAAATCGTGGCTGGAACAGAGAAGATATTGGAAAATATTAGTAGCTGTTTCTCGCAAACTTAATTTGTGAGTTCATTGCCTTTCAGTGCTTTATGTAACAAAAGTATGAATGGTTTCATAAATGATTAGAAAATGTCTCCCATGGAAGAAATGTATGTCAAGAGCTATTAAACACATCCAGTCAAATGCAACCTCTTTCTTGGATAGGTAAGATGATAGCTGGAAGCTGAGAGCAACTATATTTGGGAAACATTGTTCTGCAGTTAGATTATTCTCATTCTCTTTTCATAAGCACCCGCTACTAACTGCCAGAAGATTAAATGGGCTTATGGTTGCTAAATACGTTCCTTTCAATATTCAGTGAGAGTAAAGTTCCTTAATACAGAATATAAATTTTCAGTGTACCTATGCTTGCTGGATAACATGCAAGTATTTCAGAACCTTTCTGTCAAACATGAATGCTTGTAGTTGCTTTGGTTTGCTACACTTTGGTTTTCTAACAGCATGTCTGTGTGTAGCAATGATGAAACCAGAATATCTACTTTTTACATGAAGAAAATATTCACTTCTTTTTGCTTGCTAGTTCTTAGCTTAATGACTACTTTCCTTTTTGCATCAAAGCAATCACAGATGTCTCTTATGAAAGTATGCTGTTAAGTGCATGTAGTTATAGGATATTGGAAAAGAGAGTCTCCCTTTTAAAAGCCACATGCAACTATGTCTACCAAAATTAAAAGAATAAAAACTTTTCAGCAGAGATTTTTGTTGATAATTGTAGAGAAATTAGACATGCCGAGTTAGTGAGTAGTTTGCTGAAACTGTAAGAGTGTCCCTTTTCTTCAGATTAGAACTAGTACAGTGCGAAGTTCAGGGAAAAAAACCTTCCTGAATGCAACATGCTGTGCCAATTATCATAGCTTTTCTAACACTGTTGTAAGTGATATAATTAGCAGTGCTAACAAGGGTGCTGTCTAGGAGGTCATCTTAACCATGTTGTGGGTGTTATAATCACCACCATTCTTCTCTGAATATTCAACTCCTTGTACTGTCTTCTACCCCCTTCTACCCCCTTCCTTCTTCTTTCCAAGTCTGTGAATATGAGCTCTCTAGTGAGTGTGTGTACTGTTAGCTTTTCTGTGAGGACAAAAGCAAAAGACCTTCTGCCTACTTCCTCTTCTCTTTTTGTACAGGGGACTGAATTTTAGAGACACTAATGGGGCGTTTTGGACAGTAGAAACAATGGCTACAGAGACTAAGGAAAATGGCCCCATCACTGGAGCTAAAACTGTTTAAGGTACAGGAAAGTCTAATTTTCAACCTAGTTTTATTCAAGTAATAATTGTTTATTTTTAAAATAAGAACCAATTGGAGAGGGCAGAATGGCAGTGCCAGCAGATTCACTGAAGAGGTACAATTTTATGGTAAGAGGTTATTGTAAAATCTTCTGTACACAGCTTTTCTGTTTTCTTTCTGTTTTTCTATTGTTTTTCTTGTTTTGGTTAAAGTTGGGTTGTTTCTTTTTTTTTAAAATATTATTTTTCTTTTACCATTTATTGGGAAGCCAGGAATAAGCTACTACATTATGACCTTTCTGTAGCATTTTCCATTGGGACATTAATGGTAGGCTATTTATCATTTTGCTGGGAAGGAATAGATTTCCTGTCTCTTCTCTTGGGCAAATCTTGCTTTCACTTGTTTCATTGACTAAATGTGCTCATTATTTAGTCTCAAGTGTATGCCTGGGGTGCAGCCCCTGTAATGATTAAGTTTAGCTGGCAAATCAACACTATAGCAAATGTTTATGGTACTTAAATATGTCTCACAGTTCATTTATTTTTCTGTCCTCTCTTGATTAACTTCAAGCTTGCTTTTTCTTTTGTTTGTCTGTTTCTATATCCACTGGTGACATCTCAGCTCTAGCTTTCACGATTAATTGTCATCGTTGTGTTTTTATTATCATAAGCACTCAGGACACAGAAGCCCTTTAATGAATAATTTCCTAAGGGTAACTTTCACATGTTACTTGTCTTTCTATCATGAGCTTTGCAGGTTTTACAATGAAGCTAGTCATTTGAAATATTGCACAACACAAAAAAAAAGTCTTTCACACTCTTCTCATATTCCCATCACATGCACATTCACACACAATATGCATACAGTATGAATATAGCATTCAGATCCACCATTCCCAAGTACATGGATATTTAACTCCTGTGCAAAACTCCTTTAAAAAGCTAGGCCTCACTCTTATCCTCAAACCAACCTCCATTTTTATTCTTACAATTTCTTGGTTTGATTTAATGATGCAATTATTTTTTAATAATTTCATGAGCAATGTAACCATTATCTGTCTTGCAGTATAGTAGTATGCCTTCTAAGTTCCCAGTTATCCTTCTGTCTGAGGATTAATTGTGACGATTGTGGATTAGCTACAATGATCCCTGCTGGAAATGACTTTATAAAGACGAATCTTGGTTTAACTTCCCAGTTCTTTTGCTAGTGCTTTCCGCCTCAGATTGACATTCAGTATTCATCATTCTAAAATAGTACCAAAATGATGAGTCTTTCCTGCCTGTCAGCACAACTCAGCAAAACAGCCTGTAGGCTCCTAGCTCTACAGAGCAAGACTTCTGTGACATAAGTATATGTATTGGTAAATAATAAATCCTAGAATCCATAATTATCTTCACTATGTAATTTTTAGCTCCCACTCTCACTCTATTTGAGACCACCCTACCTGCTTCACTGGAGGATGAATTTCCTCCAGGGCAAGCCCACGTGGCTTGTCAGACCCAGCTCACTCATTCCACTTGGGCTCGAAGCCAGAGAGCCAAACCTAGACCTCTCCTGTTCAGTATTATATGTAAAGCACAGGTGATTGTAGGTGCACGCAATATTTTCAAGGATTCTAAAAGAAAAATTAACAAAGAAACAGTGTTAGATGGCAACGTAGTAAGACAAATGTAGAAAAAATAGGTTTTCTTTGTCACATAGAATGTTAAGAGGTTATGAAAGACTGAGACTGTAAGAACTGTAATAAGATAGTAAATATTGTTACAGGAACACAGAACAGAAATGTTCTATTCTCCCTTTTTTGCTAAAGATAAACTAATTTGAAGGGGAAAATTTAAAACTAATAAATATTCAACCAATCGATAGAAGTTGCAGCAGGACATTCGGATCACTATTTATTTCTAATTGTGATAGAAAAATTAGTAATGAACTGTAGAAAAGTATTATAATAGTGTATTTTTAATTTTTCAGCAATTAATTCATGAATTTTCTTTTATTTGAGACTGCATATTCTTTAGTTTTATCTTCTCAAAGCACCAAGATTGTTTTGGAAAGGAAATGTCAAGCAAGATCAAATCTGAGATTAAAACTTTATTGCTGGACCTAAATCCTTCCCTGGGAGTATAGAAAGAAAACGTATCTAATACTTTCAAGCATAACCTGCCTTTTGCTAACAAAGGCTAGGATATCTTTTTTTCTAAAATGTTAAGCTTCATTGTTTGTTTCTTTTTCTATAACAATTGCAACTTTCTTCTAAAAAAAAATTAGTGGATTGAGACCAGTATTGAATTTACATACACGGTTAAACCCAATCCCAACCTAGAGGTAAAGGAGAGTAAATCAAGTTACAGAACTGTGATAGGGCAGCTACTCTGGAGAACCAAGGTATGTCCCTCCCTAGCTCTGCAAATTATAAATAACAAGTCAGGAAGGAATAATGATCAACCTCATCCTATATGGCAGCTTCTGTATTTTCCTTTACAGTAGATAAAAACAGTTCAAACTATTAAACATGAATACAATCTAGATCTCCATCACTTGGAGTTGACCTGAGCTGACATTGCCATCATATGAAGACATCCCATATCTGTGCTGACTCTTTCTCTATACTGATCCTGATAATTACAATCATGTGGCAAAGTCAATCTGGACATGATCTTTTCAAAATCGATCTAGAGGAAAAATGTTTACGTTTTAGCCTGGGTTTAGCCTTGCATTCCATAGGAGTCAAGGCAGAAGTAGCGTTTTGGTTGGGAGACATGTAAAGTTAACCTGACTCTGAAACCACAGCTTAAGTAGTAGAAGGTTATATGGGTAATCAAGCACTGAAATTGACTGAAAAATTAAGTGAAACTATCTCTATATAGTCACAGTACATTCTCTTAATATTACTGTCTCTTGAGGAATCTCTTGCTTACTTTGGACAAAAAAAAAAAACAACCCAAACTATTGCTCTTTTTAAATAATATAGATTGATTTATTTCACTCAAGCAATTTGTGTTTGGGATATGGGATTCTCAAATCCCATTACATAGCTAATTCCTTAGACTTCTGTGGTTTTGGGGTCAAGTGAGACAGCATATTTAGCATGAAATGTAATCTTCATAAGGGTTTCTGAACACAAGGTGTGCTCTGGTCAGGTAACTCTAGAAAAATTTATGCAACTCTATGGACAAGAAACCTAATTTATCTAATTGCATTTGCACAGCATAGGTAACTATATTTATCCAGAGTCATTTTTTAAAAAAAATTTCTATCATATAAAACTTTTCCAAATAGGTTACAAATATTTTTAGTAAAAAAATGTTAATACTAGCACCAGGTTTTCTTTCTTGTAGAACTATACATTTGATTCAATATAATCCATGTATTAACCAAAAAGCTACATATATTAAAGGAATTGTTCAAAGAAAATAAACAGCTACTAATGGATAAATCGACTTCATAACTTACAGGTAGAATATATTAATTCATGCTCATCAATGGCTGAACTGGCCATTCAAAATCAAGAAATATGTTTAACAAGGAGTAAGATTTTTTTATCTCACTGCCAAGTATATACATTAAGGAAACTCCTTAGTGATTTATGAAGAACAGCATGAAATGGAGAATAAATGGATGTTTAAGCAATCATATAATTGTAGCAAAAAATTAGGAGGAAAATTTGCAATATAAAGCAGTTTTAGTAAAAAAGAACTTTTCCCAGAATTGTTTTGTCTACTTTACAAATTTGTTTTGCGTAAATTTAAATGGTAATGAAAGTGTCTTGTACATACTCAATAACTCATTTACAATCTGTCTCCATTTTGAAAGGTTTTACAATATCCTGTAATTTCTATATATTATTGTTTCCACCAGCCTTGTTACTTACCAATATTCCTAAAGAGAACTTGCCACTTCCTGCGTACTGCATTACAGGAACCGACAATCTAATGAATAGGGTTTACTTACTAAAGCATATGCCATTGTTTTTCTCTTCAAGTTATGAACAGTGTATTTAGCAAAGAGTGAAGTCCAGTAATGGATTTAGGAGTCTATACAGCAGGATTTGAATCTCCTTGCTCTTGAAACGTGGAGGCAGAATGTAATCTAAAACCTAGAGAGTTAAGCTTCCTCTGCAATACATTTTGTATTAAATAGTTCACAAAAACTAAAACCAAATTTGAAGAAAGAATCTTGAATCCATAATTTCCTCCTTTCAAGGGGCTAAACTAAGCAAGAAGCTACAGACTGTCTTCCTTTGGAAGTCTTGAATTAACTACTAAGGATATAAGACACAGGAAAGAGATGAAGACTGTGATCTGTTCTGTGGTCTATTCTGCCCTTCAGCCATCATTATCTATTCTTTAATTTAGAAATCAAGTGTTCTTCAGGAATGCATGGAACTCACACCATTCATTCTAGGGAGGACACTGAACCCTGGTATCCAAGTTCCTAAACAAATGCCCTTTCTCACATTTAAATAGATAAAGGTGGCTAGCATTTTCTACTAACATATTAAACACAATCTGACTACATGACAGGTTTCAGAAAAAAAAAAAATCAACCTCTGATGCAAGCTTTACTTGCTTGTATTAAGTTTTTCCTTAACATGTAATTAAACAGATGATAACTGTAGACTATGTTTTTTCAACAGATTATTTTGCCATTAAGCTTTTAAAAATGCAGAGATAAGTCACAGAATCACAGAATCTTAAGGGTTTTAAGGGACCTTGAGAGATCTAGTCCAACCTCCCTGCCAGAGCAGGAGCAACTAGAGTAGGTCACAGAGGAAGTCATCCCGGTGGGCTTTGAATGTCTCTAGAGAAGGAGATTCAACAATCCATTTGGGCAGCCTCTTCCAGCGCTCCATCACCCTCACAGTGAAGAAATTCTTCCTTATGCTTCTTTGGAGTCACTTGTGTTTCAGCTTGTACCCATTGCCTCTTGTCCTGTCATTGGCCATCATTGAGGAGAGTCTGGCTTCATCCTCCCGACACTCACCCTTTACGTATTTCTAAACATTAATGAGGTCACCCCTTAGTCTCCTCTTCTCCAAGCTAAAGAACCCCAGCTCCCTCAGCCTTTCATCATAAGGGAGATGGTCCACTCCTCTAATCATCTTGATGGCCCTATGCTGAAATCTTTCCAGCAGCAACCTGTCCTTCTTGAACTGAGAGGCCCAGAACTAGACACTATATTCCAGATGTCTTACAAGGGCAGAGTAGAGTGGCAGGAGAACGTCTCTCGATCTGCTAACAGCAGCTCTTCTAATACCCTCAAATATCATAAGCCTATTACTTTTACACAGTTTTAAAAAGAATCAGGAGTACATTAGTCTGAGAAAAGTTACAAAAATTAAACTTTTTTACAACACCTTTTTTTGGTGACAGATTTGACTTGATTGAAAGTCAAATACTTTCCATAAGTATAAGAGCTCATATTAATAAAAGTGAAAAACACATATTCTGTTCATACTTTCATATAGATCCATTATATTGTAAGTGTCTATTGTTTACAGGAGTGAAGAAAGAGATAAATATCTTGAAAAATACATATCTGCAAGTTTACATGACAGACCTTGTGGAGTCCAATAGGGAAATTAAATTCAATGGCATGGACTGAACAGTAGGTAAGAAAGAATGTGGAAAATGGTCTTTTTCTTCTCCAGAAAATGTCTAACTATCAAGAGTAACTTCTTCTGTATAAAAATATTTTAGCTGGAATGTGGCAAAGTATTGTAGAAGATGTTATCTTAATTTTGATTTTCCTAGCCTCAGAGTGTTAAGGATAGATGTCTTTCTTTATCCCTGACCCAAGTAAATTCCAGGTTGCAAGACAGGAAAGAAAGCTCTGTAATAACAGCCTGAAAGAAAGAAACTTCTGTCAAGAGAAAGGTATGTCAGTTACTTCAATGCAGTTTCAGTAAAGCATGCTCTTCTTTTCTCTCCTCTGCAAATAGGATTTCTATCTGTTGACATCCAGATATGAGATACTCGGAGATAAATGTCTTTGTTAACTTATTTTACCATTGTATTTCTTTGTGTAGATTAGATTGTGAATAGGAATATCTGCTTTGGGGACAGATGTGAGTATATGTTTTGGGCAGAGTAAAGCATTACAGACTTTTAAGCTTGGCACATGAGTGATTCACACCATCAATTACTATTGAATATACTCTGTTTCCTAATACTGTAAACATGGTTCAGACTACAAATGTAACAAGAAGAAAAAAAAAAATACAAAGAATTGAGATCCAGCGTTTACATAGAAATTGATTAAAAAAAAAAAAAAAAGCAAAAAGCTCAAGGAAGTTCCCAGTGATGTCCATGAAGTTTGGCTTTGATCTTTTGTGGTCTGCATCAGTTGAATGTGAGGCACACTGACTTATTGCAATTTTTAAACACTAAATTAGTACTTCTGTTTTGCCTACATTTTCATATGCTAGGCAAAAAAAAAATACAATACGTGATAGAAAACTATGGAATCAAAGCAATTGCTTTTGAAAGTGGACTGGAACTATCTTTTGCTACTTCTTGTATTATATTATCATCATTTCAGTTGGATGAACTATGTACACACAGGAGCAGAGAATCTGCAAGTCAGGTTGACCTTCATAGAAAAAGGTGTTATGTCCTAATACAAAATGAATTTTACTTTCTTTGCATAGAGAACTGAATAATTTGCCCTTGGGCAAGTTTCTTTCCAAGGCACTTACAGAAATCAATATAATAAACTTATAAAAATAGCCCTTTAATATTGAAAGTACCTATATGAAAAGCATTGACAGCTTTCTTTCCTTGATTAAAGGTGGATGATGGGATGCACAACTGAAATAAGTGTTATAAAAAATATCTAGCTCTGGAAAAGGAGCAAAGAATTGGTAAAATGATGTAAGTGCAATGGTTGGTGTCAACAACAGAGTCTAAAATGGATTTAGCTTCTCAGGTTTGCTTTTTTTTTACTTCACCTGGAACAATCTAGTGCAGCAGCTGAAACATGCTTCAGAAACTTGAAACTACTTATTAGTAAGATGAACAATAGGTTTTCCAAATCATCGATGCATCAAATTACCTACCAAACATTGCACAAAGCTATCACTGAAGGTCACAATCATCTATCCGGTCATGCCAGGTGAAATAAGGCTCCACAGATTCTTCTGCATGTGGGATCATTTCCAAGTGGCTTGGACAGAGAACTTATTTCAATTTAGAGCACAGAAATGAGAATCCCTAGATCTAGGAATGCTCTATTAAATGTATAGATATGAAGAAAATCTTACATACTTGCTCTTTTTCTAGCTGACATGCCAAATGAAAGCAAACACTCTGAGTGAAAAGAAATTTATTAATCTTAATTGCTAAAGGACTACCTCTATTTTTCCAATCTGCATCACAAAAGTTATGTATTCTTGTCTGCCACGTGATATTTGTCCCTTTAAATTTAAGGGGGTTTAATGCTTTTATTTTTTTTTTTCAAAAAAAATTTTCTCGTATTTGTTTTCTAAGATAAACCACGTCATAAATTTCTGAAGCTGACAGTAAGACCCAATTGACTATGCTATTAATTAAATAGTTTAAGGGAACAGATATGAGAGACCTCATAATCAATGTAATTTGAATCTAGAAAAAAAGCAGACAAAACTAGGAAAGTGGAAAAACAAGTTAAACGTATCCATGATTTTTCTTCCCAACTTCAGCCCTCATTTTTGTTTGGTTGATTTGTTTTCACTATTATTCTGCAACAAAATTGAAGACAATTTCTATCAAATTATTAAAAATTATTATATTCTGTTGCGGATCTTGAATTACAGATCGGAAATTGTCATATGAGACTGAGTTTTTAAAAACTTGTATTGTTGTTTGTAATAACAGGTGTGTGTTTAGGTTTTCCATAACGTATAATGCCTTTCAAGTTGTTCCATCCCTCAGCATTTCTATTTTTCCAGGTCAGAGAATTTGATTTAAAAAAAAAAAAAAAGAAGACAGAATTCTCCCCTTTGTTTTAAAGAGAACTTCCATGGATATCCCACAGAAACAAAACACACTGAGAAACCAGAAACGTTTGAATGCAGGCAAGGCTCAAAATAGAAAATCTTGGAAAGCAAATTATGTTTTTCATTTAACAAAATTGCCTATATTGAATAGCAATTGTTTGAAGCCTTACATCCATGTGTTGCCATAAGAGACTTGCTCAATTTGGAAACATAAACAACAGTTAGAAAAATTACAGGACATTTTCTATAAATTACTTTGAAGCCAATGGATCTGGAAGAAAAACATGTAGTATGTATGTAAAAAGAATTTCTGAAATCGTTTGTGGGATTGGATAGTTTTCTTTACTTAGAACAATCTCTTTGTTCTATATGCATCTTCGAACCTAATAGTTATGCAATCCTTATCCAGTATAGCAATTAAAACACCTCTCCTCATCATGCAATCATGTGCCTGGAGACAATTGTGAATTCCATACTTACATTTTTAACCTTGAATATAATCCTCTGGTTCATGTGTCTAGGTTTGCATAATCTTCAAGCTTAAATTGTTTTATCCTTGGAAGTGAGTAACAGCAGTGACATTGCCTGAATAAAATGTCCAGCACATGTACGATAAAGTGAACAAAGAAAAAAAGAGTAGTACAACATGAAAAATTACTCTTCTGTTTTGTGAGAATTTTGTGATCTAATCCACAAAAAAATCTACAGACATAAGCAGTTACAATATTGTGTTTATTTTGCACAAAGTTGATGTATGTGAGAGAAATCATTAAAGACATTGATTGTATCAGAGGACTTTTGTTTTATTGATTCCAATTCACTGTACAGAATCCACTACAGTACAAAGAGCAGCTTGGACTTCAAAAGTGCAGAGGTCAGAGTATTTAAGAACTGCATCCTACCACAGAAACAACTTCCACAATGACTTCCAATGGAGAAAATGTTCTATACTCTATTTCTTTTTTTAATGATCAATTAATTATTGACCATAGAGATCGTTTAGTGCATGGGTTGAACAGATTTTGCTTGGACATTTAACAAAACATGTAAAGTAGAAGGCAGGTAAACACCCAAAAGACTGCTGTTGTAAAGTGTACATTGTGATAAGAGGAAAAGAAAAAAAAAAAGAAAGAAAAAGACAATAAAATTACTACAGAAAAATAGAAATTAGACAAAACAAGACTGTCAGAAGTGATGGTGGAATCATAATAATTTCTTTTGAGACCAGAGCATGCTCCTCATTTTAGCAGCTTCTCTTTCTACATCAACTTCATGGCTCAGCAGCACACATAGTACTTTCTTACCTTGCTCCTTCTGGCTTATTTGAAACCATTGCAGTAGGCAATGTTACTCTGGTCAAACATTTCCGTACTGAACTACCTGATCTGAGGAGCTGGAACAGATGCACAAAGGAGATATAGGAAAAAGGTAGAGGCTGCAGTTTGCTAGAAGTGAGATAAAGATGAGTTTCAAAAGTTGTTTTCTTTAATAGTAAAAAATAGGATATATTTTAACAACAAATTACAGTTTGCCTGTTAAATTAAGCTTAAAAGACTCAACAAAATGTTTCACATTGGCAACTGGGAAGTATTTGTAATTTTTCCAGGCTTTTACAATGTTTTTCTAAAAGTCCTTTGAAAGTTCTGTTCAGAGAAATATGGTAACCTCCAGTTGACATATGACATAGTTACTAACATATATTATAACACAATATGGTGACATATATATTAAAATTTAGTTATAGCGAAGAAATTAAAGATAGGAATACATGTCTAATTCTCTGAAAATATTTTTTAAAAATCTGAGATGCCTTAGGATTAGTACCATAAATATAATAGAAATCATCTTAAATTTATCTAGAGGCATACACATAAGAGATATTGACATACAAGGACTATTCATGTAGAACCACAACGGAATTTAAAATTCTCTTGAGTTCATATTATAACTGCTTTCATGAAATAACTATTGTTGTCCAAATATTTATTTTGTTAATGATCATAGAAGGTTTATGTGAATTTCCTTTATATGCCCCTATAAACTCTTTTAAGTTGCTGTTTCCACTGCATTTCAAGGTTAAGTGTGAGGTGACCTATATCCACAAACACAAGTCATGTATCAAATGTCATATAGCATATGGCTTATATCTCTTGAAATCTCTAAAAAATGTCAGCATAGTAAAAAAATACTTTATCTTTAAAAAGATAATTCAATTCTACTGGACATGATTTCTTGGTGGAAACAAGAAATCACAGTGGAGATTTATATTTTTTTCCTTTCTGTTTTGAGACCTGACTTTGTCAGTGACATTTTACAGTGTTACAAAGATAACATTACAGCAATCAACTCTCAAGAAGTTATCTGAGATGACATCAACAAACAATAGAGGAGAAAAGAAGTACCTTATCCCTTTTCTCATCGAAAACAAGTATTAATAACTGCTTTAAAAGCATCTGTTCCATGATTGTTACTATCTCTTAGGATCAATCAATAACACAGAACAGAAACCTGTGCATGGAAACAAAGATGGATTTGGCGAAGAAGGCTTAGCTTTCAGACAAAAGATTTATAGAAGCTCGCTAGAACATAGTCAGAAGTAATCCAAAAATCATTATACACAATAAGTTGTTGTACCCAAGCTACTCTTGTCAGATGAGAAGGGGGTCTGAGATGAGACTATCTTTCAAGTTAAATGATAAGGATCACCTTGCTCACAGAACAGTCATGAAGCATTCAGAAGTTTGCATGGAGTAAGTATCCACAGAAAGGGCACTGGTATGCAAGGAGACAAGTTAACTTTTTTCCCAATATCCTAACAAAAACTGAGGAAGCTATGCGGTTACTGGGAGATATTCAAGTCAAACTGACTAAGAAAGTATTAATAGAAAAAAAAATGGCCTTGGACTCCTAATTTGTGATTTGTAGTTCATGAATACCTACACAAATGATGATTTGGATTTGACCTTATACACATTAACGTAGTCATGGTCACTACTTAATGATAAAAGGTGTATCTAACACGTTAATGCCACAGATAAATGAATAGTAGAGGATTCATGTAGATGTCAGGAAGACTGACATAATTCAGAATCATGATGACAGTGGAAATTCTCCATAGATAAAATACAATGCATGCATAATCTTCTTTAATCTAGACTTTCTAAAGTGGCTGTAACAGAATCATAGAATCATTTAGGCTTGGAAACACTTTTAATAGCATGAAATTCAAATGCAAACTTAACACCAACATGTTCAACCCTTTTGGTGAAAACCTTTTTACCTAATAGCCAATCTAAACCTCCTCTGGTGCAATTCAAAACCATTTCTTTCTTATCCCGTCACTTAATACTTAGGAAAAGAGACCAACCCCCACCTTGCTACAATCTCCTTTCAGGTAGCTGTAGAGAGTGATCACGTCTTCCCACAGTCTCTTCTTCTCCAGGTTAAGCCTCAGTTCTCTCAACTGCTCCTCATAAGATTTTTTTCTCCAGACCCCTCATCAGCTTCTCCAGCACATCAATGTCTTTCCTTTAGTGAGAGGCCCAAAACTGAACACAGCATTAGAGGTGGAGACTCACCAGTGTCGAGTACAGGGGAAAAAAAACTTTCCTGGTTCTCCTGGCCACACTGTTTCTGATTCCAACCAGGATGCCATTGGCCTTCTTGGCCACCTGGGCACAATGCTGGATCATATGCAGGCAGCTGTGGACCTCTAGGTCCTTTTCCACTAGAAAGCTTTTCAGCCACTCTTTCCCAAGTCTCTAGCATTGCATGGGGTTGCTGTGATCCAAGTACAGGACCCAGCACTTGGTCTTGTTGAACCTCATACAATTAACCTTGGCCCATCTTTTCAGTCTGTCCAAATCTCTCTGAAAAGCCTACCTGCCTTCAAGCAGATCTCTGCACCTGCCCAACTTCATGTCTTCTGTAAACTTATTGAGGGTGCATTCAATCTCCTCATACATATCATTGATAAAGATGTTAAACAGAACAGGTTGCAACACTGAGTCCTGGAGAGCACCACTGGTGACCAGCTGTCAACTGGATTTAAATCCATTCACCACCACTTTCTGTCCCTGGCTATCCAGACAGTTTTCCACCCAACTGAAAGCCCATACATCTAAATTACAAGCAGCCAGTTTCTCTGGAAAAATGCTGTGAGAGATTGTGTCAAAGGCTTTACTAAAATCCAGGAAGACCGCAGCCTTTCCTTCAGACACTAAGGTGGTCACCTTGTCACAGAAGATCAGGTTGGTCAAGCAGGACCAGCCTTTCATAAAGTCATACTAGCTGGGCCTAATCATCTGGTTGTCCTGTATATGTCATGTGATGGAACTTAAGATGATCTGCTTCATCTGATCCTAATCACCAAGGTTAGGCTGATAGTTCCACAGATACTCCATCTGGCCCTTTATTTAGATTAGTGTCTCTGGTAGGCCAGGTGTCCACGAACTAATTCTATCACTCCCTCTCTTCAGCTACACAGGGGAGAAAGAAATATAACAAAACGTTTGCAAGTCAAGATAAGTAATTACTGTCATGGGAAAAACAGATTCAACTTTGGAATAAATATTTTTTAAGATACATAGGGTATGAAGAGGTGGGACAGGAGCTGGATATTTGCAGGGAGACCTGTGCTGGAAGGTGATTGGAGGAGAGGGTCTGCTGGATGAGTGATGCCTTTGGTGGGAGGCCCTTGGAGTGGGTAGTACTACCCTTGGCTCCTCTCAGTTGCACTGCTCTTTGCCTCGGTACTTCTGCTGGGGATCATCCACTTCACAGCCTAGCTATCACCTGGCCAGCTAGGACAGGAGAGGGTTTTTCTTATCAGTGTTGGTACCTATTTTTAACCTGTTGTTTATGGACAGTGGCAGCAGCAATTTGAATGGTATATAGTAGACACTAAAGAGACTTATTTTTTACCCATTTACTAATGAAAGCTAAAATTAGTACATTTTTGCAAAGGAAGTCAACTGAAATCCATAGTTGTTTCTGAGAATGCTGGAAACATCTCTTTCAAAGGGCATCTCAAGATGCTATGACATCGTAGAATCACAGAATCTTAAGTATTGGAAGGGAGTTCAAAAGATCATCTAGTCCAACCCCCCCTGCCTGAGCAGGACGTGACAGAGTAGGTCACACAGGAA
>WBNH01001355.1:8779-70864 GCA_013401255.1 Urocolius indicus
AGACCCCCCCCCCCCCAACTCCCCTTTCTCACCGTGGATCCCCAGCACGGAGATCTCGGGAGCTGTGTGTCCCCAGGCATGTCTCAGCAGCCCTCCCGCACGCCTGCCTGACCACCCCAAAACCCCCCTTCAGCCCACAGCTGCTCCGTAGCCAAACTGAGGTGCTGCCCCGTCCCTCTGCCAGCAGCCCAGGGACCCGCAGCAAGTGGGGACACGGCCCCAAGCCCAGGGGAAGCCGCCTGGTGAGAGGGGCTGCAGAGAGGGGCCGGTGAGCCCGGCCAGTGCCAAGGGGGGGTCCACGCCATGAGCTGGGCCGGGCTGAAGGCCGGGGGCTTTGGGACACCCTCCCTGGGGCAGCCGCTGTCCCACCCCGAGGCTGTGCAACAAGTCAAACAGGAGGCCGAGGAAGATTCATCATCATCATCATGGTTTTATTTGTCATGATCCCACTGTCCAACTAAGTGACGAGTTGCAAGTGACCCACAAAAGAAGAACGGACTGAAGGGGGTTTGTTTTTTTTTTTTACCGAAACGCCTCCGTGTTTCAAAGTCCCAAACGTCGACGAGGAAGGAAAAGAAAAAGATACTTCCAGACATTTGCAAACCCCAGAGATAAGAGAGCAAAGTATCTTAATATACATTCAACATACACTGCGCGTGTCGGGGACTACGGTACAAAGCCATGGTAAAAAAAATAGTGTGATGGCGCGAAACGGCGCGGAGCCTGGCACGGGGCCTGGCACGGAGCTTGGCACAGGCCTGGCACGGGGCCCCGCTCCGCCGCCTCGCCCACAAACTACAGTGTCATGTAAACAGAAGGAAAACCAACCAAAGGGACGAAGGAGCGAGCGGAAGGCTTCGGGGCTGCGCCCGAAGCCGTGGCGCGGGGAGGCCGTGGCGAGGCTTCGCTCCCGCCTGGGCCGGGGGAGAGGACAGCGAGGTCACCTCTGCCGTGCTGGTCTCACGCTTCCCGCGGTGCAAGTTCGGGAGGGGCTGCGTCGGTCGAGGTGAGGAGGGGGAGAGTCTGTTTAATCCTTGTTTAAAAAAACAAACCACATCCCAGAAAAGTGTCAGTAAGAAGGGTCTGAGCCGCGGCCTGGAGAGTCCCGAAGGCAACGGAGACGCCGAGGGCTGCGGAGCCCCGGCGGCCGGGGGGAGCCCGGGGAGGAGCGTGGGAAGCGAAGGGCGTGAGGGACAACACCACGGTCGCCACTGGCACGAAGAGAGAGAGAGAGAGAGAACCAGTCACAAGTACAACGGCGTGGGGGGGGGTGGGGGGAAAGAGAAATCAAATACTCGGGACGGAAGGTGCAAGTCACAAATGCATACAGAACAGAATCTAGTTAAAAATGTCTCTCAAACAGAAGTTCCTTTCGCCTTTTATTAATAACAATAATAATAAAACGACATTTACCAAAAACAAGTCCTACATGATCGGGAGGAGAAGCTGAGAAAACAGAGAGAGACCCGTCTCCCCTTACGTGGGAAGTCGGCAGAGATGGAGCGGAGCCCGAGGCGGCCGGGGCGCGGGGACGGGCTGCTCCCCGGGGCCCTGCGCACGGACCTTGGCGGCGCGGGATGCGGCTGCTCCGCTCGCCCTGCTGCTGCCCTCCCTCCTGCCCTGCCCTCGGCGGGGGTCTGTCCATCCATCCATCCATCCATCCATCCATCCATCCNGACGCCGAGGGCTGCGGAGCCCCGGCGGCCGGGGGAGCCCGGGGAGGAGCGTGGGAAGCGAAGGGCGTGAGGGACAACACCACGGTCGCCACTGGCACGAAGAGAGAGAGAGAGAGAGAACCAGTCACAAGTACAACGGCGTGGGGGGGGGTGGGGGGAAAGAGAAATCAAATACTCGGGACGGAAGGTGCAAGTCACAAATGCATACAGAACAGAATCTAGTTAAAAATGTCTCTCAAACAGAAGTTCCTTTCGCCTTTTATTAATAACAATAATAATAAAACGACATTTACCAAAAACAAGTCCTACATGATCGGGAGGAGAAGCTGAGAAAACAGAGAGAGACCCGTCTCCCCTTACGTGGGAAGTCGGCAGAGATGGAGCGGAGCCCAAGGCGGCCGGGGCGCGGGGACGGGCTGCTCCCCGGGGCCCTGCGCACGGACCTTGGCGGCGCGGGATGCGGCTGCTCCGCTCGCCCTGCTGCTGCCCTCCCTCCTGCCCTGCCCTCGGCGGGGGTCCGTCCATCCATCCATCCATCCATCCATCCATCCATCCATCCATCCATCCATCTGTCCGTCCGTGTGTCGGCCGGCGCAGCCCCCGGCGCCCGCCGCGCCCCAGCCTCCACCCCAGGCACGCTCGGGCTCTCTGGTTATTTCGGTGATCGCTGGAGTTACAGGCAAATATGGCAAAAAAAAAAAACCCCAAAACAAACTAAAGAAACCAAAGGAACAGCACACTGGGCGAGGAGGGAAGGGGCCATGGTATTCCAGTTAGTCAGAAATACTACGGCGATTTGGCGCGATGCTGCTAGATACTGTTGGTTTAAAATGGACCTTTTCGTTTCGAAGCTGTACACGGAACCTGCGGGAAGGGAAGAGGCGGCACGGCGTCAGGACACGCGCCGAGGGAAGGGCGACTCGCTGCCACCCGCTCCCCGGGCACGGCCAGGGCAGCGCAATACTCACCCCCTCCCGTTACACCCCCGCCTGCTCCATCCCAAAGGGCACCTCCGGGTGCTTGTAGCTCAGCAGGACGTCCGTGATGCACGTCGACGGGTAGCAGGAGGTGTTGAGGTGCTGGCTGCCCTCACCTAGGTTGGGATGCTCTTGACCTTCCAAACTCTCCCCGCACTCTGTAAGGCCAAGGAGGAGCGTCAGAGCTTGCACAGGGAGCTGCATGGCCGTGGGACGAACCCGCCGCCCTGGCTGCCTGCAGGAAGCCTCTGTTGCTGCTGCCACGGGTGCCCGAGGAGCTGCCCACCCCTGCCCTCCCCACTCCCCGGGAGGAGAGGTGGCTGTGGGCTGGGCACCCACCCCATTCCCTCAGGAGCCCCCCGGTCCCGGGGCAGGGCCTCACCCTCGCTGTCCCTGTCGCGCAGCTGCTGACTGGCCATCAGCGAGGACTGGCTGAGGACGGCGTCCGACATCCGAGCGGAGCTGAGCGCTTTCCCCGCCATCAGACTCATTCCTGGCAAGTTATCCAACTGCACCTGCGGAGACAGCAGGACACGAGTCAGGGGGGAGCTGAGGAGCGGGCACCCCGCTGCTGCCCCGGCTCGCTGGCAGGCTTCCCAGGGACCTCCTGCCAGTCTCCAACAAGGGCTTCCACGTGCAAGGCCAAAGCGTGCGTCAGGGGCGGCTTTGGCGCGGCCCATGTGCCACGCAGACCTGTCCTGGACTAACTAGGGAAGGGAGCCGCGGCACAGAGCCCACGGCTGCTCGGGGTGGCAGTTCCCGGCGCCCAAGCCCCAGGGGAAGGACGGCAGCCACGCTCTGCTCCTGGCCGAGGCCCGGCCTGCCGTGGCACACAGGCTCTGGGGTTAAAACCAGAGCCTCCTTGGCTCCAGCAGCCAGCCCCGGGGCAAACTGTGAGTGGAGGAGGAGCCCTTCCACACTGGTCTGTGCTGAATGGTGTCCCTGGGTGAGGGCTGGCACAGCAGCGGAGGCCTGAGGGTGTGCTCGTGCCGCAAACCTACGTAGGCATCGTCGCTGTTCTGGATGGTGTGGTGCCGCTGCAGCGTGCGGGGCCGCGGGTGCTCGCCGGAGCCGGGTCGCACCGGGTAGCCCAGGCCGTTGTGGTCGGGCACCTGCATCGCTGGGCCGGGGGAGCTCCTGTCCAGGCAGTTCCCTACGATGGACTCTTGAAAATCAGACAAGACAGAGAAACGTCAGAGCGGCAGAAGGAAGCTGCGGCTCCCGGGGATGTGAGCTCTGGGGGGGAGGGGGCTGCTCTGGCTGGGGCGATGCGGCACCGCGGCCTCCCCAACAGCACTCGAGATCCCAAAGCCCTCGTTGCCCCCCTCTTTGTGTCTGCCACAGCAGCCTGTGAGCAGCGGGGGACTCGCCAAAGCCTGGCCCTGGCTGCGCTGCCCACAGCCCCAGCTCGTTACACAGCAGAGGGGGACACATCTGCCCATCCTGCCCCGCACGGGCCGTTCCAGAGGGGCCCCTCGGCAACCCTGGGCAGCTTCGTCCCGCTGCGACACTTGGCCGGGCTGTTTGGCTTTTATCAGATGACTCCTCTGTGCCCTCCTACAATCTGCCTGCGGGAGTTCACGAGTCCTGCCTGGCAAAGTCCATCTGCGCCGCAGCTCTGGTGACCGGGGGTAAAGGCCACATTCCTACCCAGCAAAACCTCCCGTCATCAAGAACACGATGTTTTGAATAAAGTCCTGAGGTAAGGAGAAGCCTATCGGCCGGGGCCGCAGCTGGTAAACAGCCCCCTCCCGGCGCAGGGCCCCGCCGAGCACAAACAGCGCGGCGAGGCCAGGAGCAGCGGGAGCTGCCCCGAGTGACGCAGCCGCCGGGAGATGCCCCGGCGGGAAGCGGCTCCTGCCGCGCCGGCTCCGCGGGGCGCCGGGCCCCAGGCTGCCAGAAAGAGACCCCCAAAAAGACCCGGCCTGCGGTTACCCAGCCGCAAACGGGACCCCAGCAGGGGCAGATGGCTCCCCGGGGGCCCGTCCCGGGGCCAGGCGGTGGGCCGGCCGGCCCTTCCTTTGCACAACCGGCGAGGTTACGGGCGGTTACCAGTCAGCGTTCCCGGAAAGGCCAGAAGGAAAACATGAGGGAACAGATGTTGGCGGAGCAGAGCCGCCCACGCGCCGCTCGGGACGCGGCTCCAACTGTGGGAATGGTTCCTGGCTCTGGCAGCCTCCCGCTCCAGCCCCACAAACGGGAGAGTTCCCAGCAACGGGCCCCGGCACGGCGAGCTTGGCGTGACCGGCCCGGACCCCACAGCCGTGGCACCCGTGGGGCTGTGGCTCGGGCTGAGGGATGGTGGCCTCGGTCCCTGCTCCTCTCCTCACACAGCCCGAGCCCATGCCGGGACAGCCTCTCTCATCCCCACTCCTCAGGCTCCTGCGCCGCCCGGGCGGCCTTTGTGCCGGCGCAGCATGTGACGCTGGCACCGTGGCAGAGCCGCTGCCAGCCCCGCTGCCCGGGCTCGGCACAGGCAGTTTTCCCACGGGCACAGTGCCCAGCCCTGTCCGTGCGACAGCTCTGCTGGAGCAGAACTGGAGCAGAGCTGCTCGGAGGCAGCTGGGTTCGGTTGACGCTCTGCGCGGCCCCGGCAGCGGCTCCGTGGGCTGATCCCGGGGGCACAGCCGCTGCCCGGCTGCTGCCGGGGAGGGACACCCTGCCCAGGGAGAACTCACCCCACGAGCTGGGGCAGGAACGGGAAGCCCAGAGCTGGGGCTGAGAAAGGCTGGTGGGCAGCACCATGGCTCGGGGAGAGGAGCCACGCTCCCCACTCGGTGCCCACACGCAGCGTGCCGGGCGAGGCCAGTGGCACCGGCGGCGAGGCCGGGCAGGGGCTCAGGGAGGCTGCCCGGGCATCGGCTGGCGGAACTGGGACGGCACAGGCCAGACTCCAAGTGGGTTCCTGGAGCTGGGAGGGAAGCGGGACGAGCAGCTGCAGCTGGGAGCAGGCTTCAGCCCCCCCAGCCCTCCCCGGAGCGCTGCACCAGGCCTTACACAACGCTATTTGTAAACATTTGCTTGCTTTTACTCATTTACAAAGTCTTGCTGTCTAAAGTCCTTTTTCCCTCCTGGAACCGGTTCCAGCAGCACCGGTACGGCGGCAGAACCTCGGCTTCTGCCTCCAGGCACTCCTGCTGCTCCCCTCACGCTGCCACCAACCTCCCCTCCAGAGCTCCCAAACCCTGCCTGAGCCAGGCCGAGCCTTCCCCGGGCACGGCAGGCAAACGGAGGCCCGAGAAGCCAAGGCGTTGGGAAGCCCAAGTTGCAGCAGGCGCAGTCCCAGCCCCCTGCCCATGCCCGGGGGGGTTGCCAGGCCTTGGCCAGCCCGCCCTGCCGTCCCACACAGCCTCTGCCAGCACCTCGCTTTCCCAACAAACCCACGCTGTGTCTGCGAACAAAGCGGCTCCCCCTGTGCCCGGGACACTGCTCCCCAGCAGTGGGGTCTCCTGCCAAGGGCAAGCCGAGGGCTTCGCCCCAGCGCGGTGCTGAATACTGATCCTTCCAGCTCGGCCTGGAAACCTCTCCTCAGTGCCCTCAGCCCGGGGCTAGCGGGGTGTTTTCACTCAGAGAAGGCTCCTACATACAGCTCCCGAGTGCACCGCTGCCCGTGCAGGCACCCAGCAGCAGAGGCACGACTGCTGCCAGCTCACAGAGGAGGCCTCCAGACACAGGCTGGCACCTGCTCGTTTCAGAACCGACCGACCCCTTCCACCTCGAGCCGCGCTGCCGCTCACCAAAGCGCCGGAGGAGCTGCTGCCCGGGCACAGGGCCCTCGGCAGCGGGAGCTGGGGCTCAGGGGGCTGCTACTGAAAGAGGGGGGTTCCCCCAGCAGCTCAGCTGCTCACAGCCTGCTCTTACCACAGGACAGGGAACGTCCTTGGCCACGCGCAAGCGTGCCAGCGTGTCCTTTGCATGGGCACAGCACCCCGAGAGGCTGGCGCCGTGCCCCAGCCTCCTCCCACCCGCACAAGTAGGTCAGGCCCCAAGGAGAAGTGGCCCGGTGGGCTCCCCTCGTGCTCAACAGACTTCATGGGAGGGCCCGTGCCAGCCCCGCAGCGCGGCGCCGAGCCGCCTGCCCGCGGCCTTACCTCTGCTGGCCACCTTGCTCCTGCTGAAGCCCGGCGCGGGCGCGTGTCGGTACGGATGCGGCCCCAGCTCCTGCGCCAGGGGAGCAGTTCCTAGCAAGGGCTCTGGGTCCCCGTGGCCCGCGTTTACGAGCAGAGGGCTCTCCTGGCAAGCTTTGGTCAACGTGTTCGAGCTCTTACTGTCTGGAAAGCCGTCCCTGGCGCCGTCGCAGGCGCAGTCCTCCTCCATGCTCTCCGAGTGGAACAGGGCGGGCTGGTGCCCGTAGCCGTGGGGCGGCAGCGAGGCGGGCACCTGCTGGATACATTCCTGCGCCCTGATTTTCAAGAGGTGCTGGGGGCTGCTGTGCGGGTGGTACGTGTCAGCGCTCTGATAAGGCAAAGACAGCGACTGGCGCTCCGAGAGGCTCTGTCCCACGCTGCCGCCCATGTTCCCAGCGTCCCCTTGACTCATGTGCCTGAACAACTCTTGGAACTCCTGCTGCTGCTGCTGCTGCTGCTGCTGCTGCTGCCGCCTTTTGATGAGCTGTGCAAATTCTGCCTGGGGCAGCCGCATGTCCGTGTGCCCCGTGAGCGAGTGCCGGGGGGAGAGCAGTCCCTGGAGGATGTGCGGTACCTGCTGGTGTCGGCTGTAGTCGGGGGGCGTCGGGGACAGCAGCGCTTGCTGTAGTGCCGATGCCGTGTAGTGCTGCTGCTGCTGCTGCTGCTGCTGATGTGCGTTCGGAGGGAAGCTGGGGTACTGGTCGAGCTGCGGCACCTTCAGGGCTTGTTGTGCCGGCGGGAAGCCGACGGCTCCCGAGGGGCTGTAGCTGCCGGGGGACACGCGTGGCTGCTCCGGGAACAGGTGGGGGTGTAAGTGCACCTGGTCGTAGTTGGCGGGGGGATACCTGCTCACGTTCAGGCTGCAAGGGACAGAGAGCAACGAGTGACGCTGCTGCGGCTCCGCACGGGAGGAGCAGAGAGCCCCGGGGCCGGGGAGGGGAAGCCGTACCTGTGCGACTCGGCGCTGTCGGCGCTGAGCTGCTTGGACAGCTGCCTGTGGCCGTAGGACAGCGAGGCCATGAGGCTGGCGCGGTGCTGCAGCTGCATCTGGCCGGCACTGGGGCCGATGGGCATGCCCCGCGCGTGGGACGCCAGGCCCTGCCCGCCCACCGGCGCCCCTGGCAGGAGGTTGCTGCTGACCATGTCGCCGGGCTCCTGCACTTGGATAGTGACCTGCTGAGGCTGTGACTGCTGCTGCAGGCCCAGGCACGTCAGCCCCAGGTTTGGGGGAGGGGAACAGTTACCGGACTGCGGGAAGATTGCGCTGTGGGACGGCATCCCTTGGAACTGGGACTGGGAGGCAGCGCCTGCGAGGAACACAGACCCTCCTCAGGCCTGGGGATGTGCCGCTCCCCTGGGCCACACGCTGGGACTCCCAGCAAGGGGAGCCACCCTGAGCAGCCCATGGCGCCGGCAAAGGTCGCAGCTCCAGCCCCTTTTGCACAGAAATGAAGTGGAGCTGATTTGCACCCGCCCCCGAATATCAGCCCTTCCTCCCACCCGACAAGTAAGGATCTCACGAGGAGGACCCTGACATCTTGCTCTAGCTGGCAGCTCCTCACAAGCTCTCCACAGCACCAGCCCTTGGTGCCAGGTGGAGGATTGTCTCCGTGGCCCCGGCCGGCACGGTGTCCCTGGCGCTTACCGTGGGGCTGGAGCACGCTGCTGCTCACAGGAGGGGGGCTGCTGTTTGGCTGCCTGAACAGATGGTTGTTGGGATGGTTCGGGGGCGGGCTGGATGGCTGAATCCGTAACCTAGGCAGGGAAACGAGCACCTTGTCAGCACGCCTGCACCTCACCGAGCTGCCTTTCCCACTGCGAGGGCTGGTGCTAAATGTTGCCTTTCTCTTGTTTTACAGAAACAGCACAAAGCCCTTGTTTGGGACCTCGGGCTCCTCACAGCCAGGCTTCTCTCCCACAGCCACTTGCCTTGCCCAAGTCACATGGGTATGGAGCAGAAGCCGTGGCTATGACACACACCTGGGGCCAAGGTCAGGCAGGCCGGGCTCCTGACTCACAGTGGCCAGTCAGAAACCTTCCCTTCTCCCGTGCCACAGCTGGGGCTGGCCCGTGGCCAGGCCTCGGGGCGCTGGAGCCGAGGACAGTCACCAGAGGAGAGCCCGAGCAGGCACCAGGCAGCAGCTCCCGGTGAGGGCACACGAGGAACTGGCTGCTGAAGGCAACGTGCTTTCAAGGGGTCCGAAGGCAGAGCCATCAATGGCCGTTCAGAGCGGCTTTGTGCCTCTGAATCACATGTCTCTGCTTCCAAAAGCCCTTCACAGTGCAGCGAACAGGACCACCACACACCTTCACCTGGGAAATGGCTCTGCCATAATCACTTCACACGCTTCCAGTCTGTCCCCAGAGTCCCGAGTGTGTGAGCTCAGCCCTGGGCTTCAGTAAAACCCATTCCCCCGAGCTTCCCCGAAGCTGTTGGGTTACCTCTGAAGCTGGTGAGTGAGCAGAGCTGGCTGGTTTTCACACGCAGCTTGCAAGGGTGGAGAAGGCTGAGGCGGCCGGATACAGTCCTGAACCAGGCAGCGGGAGAAAACAACAAGTGTTTGCAATCAACAAACGTTCTCGACTAGGAAATGCAGAAAACATTCAAGGGTGAAGATTCATCCTCCACATTCACCCCGCTGTCAGTCCCTGAGCGCAGCTCTGGCTATCGCAGCAGCTGTGCAAACATCTGGCTGGCTTCTCCGGCCAGCGAGCCAGGCAGCCCCCACGCCCCAGCCCCCCCGGCCCAGGCATCACGAGCTCTGGCTCAGGCACCGCTACCTGAATCTGCTGATGGAGGATCTGGTGGTGCTGCTCCTGCTGGTACAACATGTGCTGCTGCTGCGTCTTCTCCAGCGTCCTCTCGTCCATGTGCCCGCCGTACATCTTCTGAAGCTGCTCGCACTCCTGCAACAAACCCAGCGCGCGCTCGTGGGGAACCTTTCGGCGCGAGGCAAGAGGCACTCTGCAGCCTGCCTGCCTGGAAAAGCCACCGAGGAAAGCCTCGTTGGTTTAGGCTGACAGACTCAGGTGTGTAAGGACACGGAGCCTCCCGTTACCTGCTGGAGCTGTTTGATGCTGCTGTTGTTGCCCATCTTCTCCAGGTGGGCTTTGAAAGCCTGGATGCTGGCTGCACCGTCGGAGAAGCGCCGCACCGGGGAGAAGCGTTCCGTGGGGAGGTGCAGGGTATTGGAGTCCTTGTAAATAGAGCTGAACACGTTGGGGAAGGGGGTTAGTGACGCCAGCTCACACACAAGCTCAGGTGCAGAGACATTTCACTTATGCCAGCCGTGCCAAGTTGTCCCTGCCCACTCACCCACCAGCAAACACCACTTACACCAAGACACAAAGTGCCATCGTCACCGGGAACGGCATTGCTGGGGATGCCAGGGGTCTGGGCACAGCAATGTGTTCTACCCGGCCACAAAGCAGCCTCTGGATGGGCAGCAACTCACTGTCCACCCACAGCACCCCTCCCATGGGAAAAGGTCTGCAACAGCCATTCAGCACCCTAAAACTCTAACAGCCACCTCTGCAGTGGCCCCTTTGTGAGCCTCCTGGCTCCCCAGGGCCCCTGTGGAAAGCAGGAGAGAGGAGCCCGAGGAGCCTCTGAGGAGGAAGGTGAGCTGCCCCTCGTGCTTACAGATGAGCTGCCAGTGCCCCCTGAGCCCCCTGGCTGCCTGGCACTGTACCATCCAATGGCTACACACGGCAAGGAGACACGGCCAGTACTGAGGCAACTGTGCCCAGGCTGCTCCGAGCCCTTTCCCTTCCCAAGGAGGTTTCTTGGCCCCGCTCAGAGGGAGACAGATTGATTTTTCTCAGGAGCCGTTCTCTCCCCGAGCTGAGGCTTCTGTTACCGAAGCCAAGCTCCATCTCCTGCCGTGCCCGAGGTGCAGCACAGCTCAGGTGCCACACACCTCAGCACTAATGCTCCCTGCGCAAATGCAAGCCATGAGACCCAGCAAACAGCCCTCCTGCTACAGCCTCTGTCTGTGCGGAGGTCACAGAGAGCTGGTGTGGGCAGCACCTCTGACACCCTGGCACTAAACCCCACCGGAGCCCCTCTGGCTGCTGACTGGGGCTGAGTCGTGCTGCCCGGGCTCCTGGAAGGTGCAGTGTGTAGCCATTGGCTTGAAGCTGTGGCCAAGGAGTGGAAGGCCGTCTGCTGCATCGGCTGCTGCTTATCAGGTGAGCAATGCTGGAGCGTTTCCAGCTGCTGGGTGCAGCTCCTGCCCCTGGGCCTGCCTGCCCTCCCGCTTCGATGGGTGACACACAGCTTCCTCCCAAGGCCAGAGCTGTGCCCCTGCCTCGTGATGCCACCCTGCCTTTACCCTGCTGCAGGCACGGGAAGCAGGAGCTACAGATAAAGCTACGCTGAGGCTCCCAGACCAGCTGCTGCACTTGGCTTCTGCTTTGGGATGCCCCAAAAGCGGGTGCTCCCTGAGACGACGGCTCTCAATATGTCAAGTGCTAAAATAAAACCCCGGTGCCCTCCGGCAGCCTGTGCTGAAGCAGCCTGTGACGTGCCGAGGCCGGGCTGCCGACGGCCTGTGTGCCACACACCCTGGACACGGCTCGGCTCGGGGCCATGTGCTCGGGCCAGGGTCAGAAGGAGTTTCCCTGAGTGCAGAGGTGAAACATGAGGCAGGCTCGGAGCCTGTTACAACAGCGGGGGTGGAACTCAAGCAGATCCCACCCCGGTCACGATGCAACGGGCTCAGGATCCCGGAGCCAAGAGGCAGAGGTGACACCAACGTGTTTACAGGATAAACAGACTTCAACAGCCCTGTGGAAAAAACACCAGCTCCTGCAGTGCGTGAGGGACCCGGCTTACCTTGAGGATTTGAGGCCATCCTGAAAGCAGGACACAGCACATTTTGGTTGTTTTGCAAGCTGCACTCCTCCTCCTCCTCCTCCTCCTCCTCCTCCTATCAAGCTGTGACCCTAGGAATCTGTCCCCTCCTGCTCTTCCCATCCCCCAAGTAACTTGAGGGCAGAGAGGTGCTTATCTGGGTTCTCTCGGGTTCCAGCGTGGCACTAGCACTGTCTCGGTCTGCTCAGAGTTCACCTCTCTGCTGATTACATCAGTGCTCAGCTCAGCAGGTATCTGGCGCCCATAAAAAGCGCTTTGTGGAGCCTGCCAGTGTGAGCTGGCTGCAAGGCCGAGCACCAGCACGCAGCCAGCCTGGTAGGCGACTGCTTTCTCAGCACTGGAGACCAACAGGCACCGAGAATCCAGCAGCTGGAGGCTCCCAGTGCCGCTTTCTGAGCTCCCTCCGTGGCATCACATCTCTGCTTTGGTGCCGTGGAAAGGACTCTGTGTGGAATCCACACCTCTGTCTGCCAGCAGTGTCCCATCTGCACATTTAGGGGCTGTTCTGATCCAATCTGAGAGGTTCTCTCTTTCCCAGACGCTGTGATTTCTCCCCCCTGCCCCGACTTCCCTTCCCCACGCTGTGCCCATCAGGGGTTCAGGTGGGAAACGACTCTTGAGGAGCTTTGCAAAGAGACTTTGCAGTCAAAACACACAACTCTGGTGCGGAACAGTGAGGTTTTTCAAGCTCTGGCATAGGTGACTCTTGCTGCAGCCTTTTGCCTGAGTCTGCCTCCAAAAATGTTCTGTGGACAAGCTGCTCCCTGCTGCTAGCTCGACACCTGCCACTGCAGCAGGGGAAAGTCTTCCCCTGGAAGGAACCTCATCCTGAACCTCCAGCTGACTGCAGCCACTGTGGCAAATCGCCCTCGCCCGTGAGAACGGGGCTGGAGGGGAAGAGCTGGCGGGTCCCTGCTCCTGTGCAGCCTTTGCTCTGCTCTTGGAGGGGGGGGGGGCTGCTGTGCCCGTGTTGCTCCTCCTCAGCCCTCCCTGCCAGGCGGGTGTCCTCAGAGCTCCATCGCAGGCGCCGTGGGAGCGGGTTTCCTGGCGCAAAGCTGCCCGGCCGGCCGGTGCCATTACTCACCGGTGCTGATCGGGTACCAGGTGTGGAGCCCAAGCCCGGGGTCGGAAGGACTGCTGTCCTAGCTGCCTCTGCAAGTCTGGAGGGATTTCAGCTGTAGGGTTGGTCATTGCCAGAGTGTGCCTTTTTGACCTATTTGCCAAGTATCTGCAACAAGCAGGAGCACATTTTATAAGAGACTTGAGGGGAGTACTCCGAAAACAGGGAGCGTTAGAGGATCCAGAGCAAACGGGGAGCGGCGACGCTCGCTGCGGCACCGGGAGCCAGCGGGGAGGGCAGCAAGCCGTGGGCACGCTGCCTCTGCCCGCCATACCGCGGCCCCTCGCCGCCCCTGCCCGCCGCACGGGCACTGCTGCCAGCCTCGGGCAGGAGGAGCAGCCCTCTGCTCTCCCCAGGCCTCACGCCTCGGCGGCAGCGCTGGTATATCCCTTTGGGGATAGCCAGGAGACTCCCTGCCTGCTGCAGCAGCTCTGCCCGCCTCTCCCCGGCCCTGCAGCTCAGCCTTTACACACCAGCCCTGACTCGGGTGGCACTGGCCACGAGCAACAGCCTGTCTGCTGCCACAACAGCCTGCTGCCACAACAGCCTGCTGCAACAACAGCCTGACTGCCACAACAGCCTGCCTGCCACAACAGCCTGCTGCCACAACAGCCTGACTGCCACAACAGCCTGCTGCCACAACAGCCTGCTGCCACAACAGCCTGCCTGCCGTGGCAGGCCAAGGCTGAGCGGGCACCAACCCCACAAATCAGGGGTCACCGAGCCTGTGGCTGCCAGAGGAGCTGGAGGAAGGTGCCCAGCCCGGCCCCAGCGCACCATCTAGTCCCTGCTCCTTGGCACAGAAGTGGAGACGGCCCAGCCAAGGAAACCGGGCTGCTGCCTTCCCCTGGAGCCACAGGCAGCGGCGCTGAGGCTGGGCCTGCCGCTTGCGCTAATGCACCCTCTGCCCAGCAACCGAGGCACTGCAGCTCTTGTGCAAGCCTTCTGAGGACAAGGAGAAGCTGGGAGGCTCTGCTGTGGCCAGGCAGCTCCCACAGCCACTGCCTGGAACTGCTGGCCACTGCCCGCAGCCATGCTGGAGCTGCTCGGGGCCAGAAGAGGGAAGGGACAAAGTGCCTGCCCAGGCGAATGCCCGCTCCTGCACGTGAGCTGTCTGCACCCTTGTCAAGCGGGAGCAGCGAGGCTGCTGTGGCATACCTCCTCCTCTCTTCCCCTGCTAAGGCTCCCTGCAGCCTCATCTGGTGAAGCACAGGAGAGCAGCAAGCAAGAGAGCTGCTGCCCTCTCTCTGCGAGCTGCTGAAGCCACTAAAGCGGAAGGCAGCGAGTTAAAAGGAGCAAAGAGCGCCCGGCATCGTGGTAACTTGCCAGAGTCCGTACCATTAGCTGTTTAAGAATCATTTGATGCAGACAGGGAAAGTCTCCCAAAGAGCTCTACAGCTGTGGTTTGCTAAGATCTTTTTATTTCAGGCCTCCGGGGAACAATCCAATCGTGAGCTATAAGAGCGTTTTGGGAAGACGGCTTCCCAGAGCTCAAAGGAGATGCGACTGCTCCCCGGAACACAGCAGAGCCCAGGCTCTGTTTCCAAGGTCGGGCTAAGGAGGGCAGAGCTGCTCGCTGGTGGCTGCGTTCAGGGTGTTCCGAGCAGTGTTCTCACAAGCTAAATATTTGCATCTGTTCCTGATGCAAAGGCTGTTTACCCTCCTCCTCTGGCGACTACTGACACGTTGCAACATAACGGGGTGGAAGCAGGTTAACACACAACCTGGATGGGGCTGTTTCTGGGCCATCTGGTGGGAGAGGGACACGTGGTAGCAGAGGACTAAGGGCAGCACAGCTGAGAGCAGCAGTGACCCATGGGCCTAAGGCAGATTGGCCTTTCTTTCAGCACGATCTGAACGTTTCCCTGGCCGGCAACGTACAAAACGCCACTCAGGGGGCTCCAAAAGCATCCAGCTGAGCTTTCACTCTGGGACTCAAGGGAAACCTTAGGTTCCACAATATGCCTGCCCAGGTAAGGTGCCAAAGCATCCCCCTTGCCAAGGATGGGAGCACCAAGGTGAGGGTGGTGAAGAACTAGAGACAAGGCTACGCAGAAGAGACAAGGTGACCTCTAAGGCAGGGCTGGAAGCGAGTCCTTCCAGGTGAACCAGCTCTGGCTTTGTGCTGGGCTCGGGCAGGCGAACGGAGCCTGAGCTCACCCTCTGCACAGTCTGCCACTGCACACCCCCACTGCTCAAATCCCCCCTTCACTGCAGAGCCCTGAAAGGAGCTGAGCTGGCAGAGACACGACCTCCTCCCAGCTGTGTCCCCTGCCTGCAGCCAAGCCCTGAGCCGGGGAACCCGGAGCCCTTGGCGGGCTGAGGTGAGAAGCAGGAGCGCTCGGCAAGCACCGCAGGTAGTGCACCAGCCCGTTAGCAGAGAGGAAACCACGCAAAAGCCACTCAGGAGATGTTAGCAAGGACGTGGTTAGTGCTTCCACAGACCCAGGAACTACAAGCACGTTCTACCCGCTTCCTAGGACGTGTTTGGAGCAGACAGAGACAGGTTTCCAGCCTGGTATCTAATACTCCTTTCCCTATTGAGGCAGACTACTTGAAGGCCTACGGCTAGAATCAGAAGCTAGAGGCAGCCTTACTTCCAGCAAGCTCACTTTAAGGCATCAGAGTTGGATGTTTACTGCGTGTCTTGATACAAAAGCTGCGTTGACACCCAAGGCCGGAGAGATCATCGTCCTGCCTCCGTCACTCGGCAGGGAGGGGTGAATCACTCAGCACTCACGCTGCAGGTTAGTGTGGGTTGCATGCTGGTGCACGCCAAGCGAAGGAATTCAGCAGTCTCAGAGTTTCTGGAGAACCTACTGCTCAATTAGCTAAACCCTTTCAGGGGGGAACCCAGCTCTGTAAGCACCTAGTAGGGTCAGAGGAGCCATTGCCTACGGTAATCAACACCCACGGGAAGGAGAGAAACGTGGAGCCTTCGCTGTCATCCACTCAGCGGCGGAACACCACGGGCTGCAGCCTCGTGGAGGTGGGAAGGGCAAACGTTAAGGGACTGGGAGTTACCTCTGCACAGCCTCCTGGTCTGGCTCCCCGTCCGAGCTCTCCTCATCCACCGGGGTGACAGCTGGCACGGCCTGCGGACACAAACAGAAGTTCCAGAAAGCAACCCAGCCACATGGCGGATGTCTGACCTCCCCAAATGAGCTCTCCCAAGGACGTGTGTCAGCTCCTGGGCCAAGAAGCCCTTCCAACACTCCTTCCCCAGCCAAAACCGCCTGTTAGGAGGCTGCTGCTGCTTCTGCTGCCACCAGGACGACGCACCGGTGCAGACACAGCAGGGAAGGAAGGATGTGCCTCAGTGCCCAAGAGGGACGACTTCGGTTTGTCCTTTAGGTCAGCGGCCGAGCAGCAAAGCAGCCGAGGAGAAAGGCCACAGACACTTTGTGTCACAGAGCCCCAGCGCCTCAGCTGCCAGCTGGAAGGCAGCGCCGCAGCTCTCCCCGGTGAGGACCCAGCACCTCGCTGCACGGGAAGGCAGTGGGCACACTCCCTGCCCCGCTGCCCGAGCCCTGCACCCAGCCTGTGACCCACAGCCACCACCTCTCTGCCTGGGGAGGAGGCGATGGCGAGCTGTGGCTACTCACTGGCGTCATGGTGACGAGCGGAGAGGGCCCTCGCGGGCGCTTCAGCAGCTGCTGCGCGTGGAGCTGGATGTTGGCCCCGCCGTCCGACGCGCGCCGCCCCAGCGGGCCCATGCCGTTCAGCAGCTGCAGCGTGGGGGGCTGCAGCAGGGACTGCTCCTGCCGAGCACAGGGACCCCGGTTACCGACCCCCAGCCACGGCCCTGCGGCACCTGAGCCCCAGCTCGGCACCCACACCCTGCCACGGGAGGCCACCGGCCTTCGGGCTGCGGCCAACACGTCGGAGCTGGAAAGGCAACGTCTCCCTCTCCATTTCCCTGCAGCCTGCTTTAAAATGCCAGCCAGCCCTGCAACTTGCAGCTCCCCAGCCTGGCTGCAACCCTGCAGCTCCCCAGCCCCTTAACTACTTTCATATTGCACTCTCCTTGCATTCTCCAGCTTTTTAAGTGATCAACTAGGATGAAGCCTGAAGGGTCTCTGTAAGAGGGTGAATGCTGAAGCCGATGGAGCCCGAGGAGGTGGCAAACAGAGTGAGCAGGGGCGAGCACCCCCCACCCCCCGTGCTGCCGGGGCACAGGTTGCAGTGCCAGTACCTTGTACTCCAGCTGACCCGTGGGCTGCAGGTTCTGCCTGGGCAGCACGTTGTGCATGAAGTTGACGTTGGGGGTCACCTGCAGGAAGGGAGCCTGAGGGGTGACACGGGGGTAGCCAGGCAGCAGCTTCTGCAGATCTTCCATGACTTCCGTCCTGTGCAATCACATTTACAGGCAGGTGAATTAGCAATGGCAAAAGAGCCCCCTACAGCTGCCCTTCACAAAAAGGCTTCTTGCTGCTCTGGAGGATGGCTGCAGAGAGTAGCCAAGCCACTCTTGGTTTTGTTTCTCCCTTTCACCCCTCTGAGTTGAGATTTGCCAGAACTAGCTCTTTGCATTGACCTCAGTCACGTTCCTCCCCAAACCTCCACACCAAGGATATGACAGCAGCATGGCTTGGGCAGAAAGTGGCTGCAACACCAGCTGGTCGGGAAGAGGAGGAGAAAAGCATCTCATCCTCAGCTGAAATGCTCAGCAAGTGGTGCAATGGGACTAGGATGTTTAAAAGGACACTTTTGCTAAAGAAACACCTCAGTTTCCTTTCTCCGTGTAGCCAAAAGCAAGTTTGCAGGAGCAACTCCAAGTCCCTGACAGCAGGAGCAGGAAAGCCAAGGCTGGGTACCAGCCATGCCAGATCCACGTGCCCCATCACCACCTGGCCTGGCTGCTGTGAAGCAGGGCCCTGGGGCCCAGGAGCACACTCTGAAGTGCATCTGCCAGCCCAGAAGGTATCTACTGCCACGCAGACCACAGAGGAAGCATCAGCCTCTCATCTGCCAGTGCAGCCCCTGAATCAAGCTGTGGCATCTCAGAAGGAGCCAAGGCACGTGGCTGGGAGTGCAGGCTCCCTCCCTCAGGCGGTTCCCGTGCAGCACTGACCGTGGGTCGGCCACTCCAACCGTGTGCCTCCTCATCGACAGGTAACGGACCAGAGCTTCGGGTGACGGCTCCTCCCCTTCGTCACTGTCCAGGTTCATCGTCCCGTCGGTCTGGGCAGACAAAACATCGCAGGTGTTGAAACACAACGTTGAGAGGGGACGGAGCAAAAGACTCTCAGGTGAGCCCGGGGAAAAGAACCTGCAGGAGTGGCCAAAGGGGGCACCTCACCTCCACTATTTGGTTTTCGGGGTTGATGAGCTGGACTTGTGGCACGTTGATGCTCATGGTGTTGCCTGCCTGTTCTGCCTGTTGAGCAGAGAGAAGGAATGGCACACACGAAGCTACCGTCTGCAACAACCCCTCGCAAACGCTGCTGGATTAACGCCGGCGCAGACCTAAGCGCTTGGGAACAGGGAGGCTGCCCTGGAGCTAGGGAAGAGCTGCTCATTCTGGGTTCTCAAGGGGCTGCCTCCTTTCCCTTCCTCCCTTCTGTTCAGGCAGGGTCAGCATTGCTTCTGCTTCCCTGACGAGCTGGCCTCTCAAAGCAAACATTCACTTCTTGGAGAGCAAAGGGAGCAAGAAGCACGGCACGGCGGTGCTGGTCTGTAACCCTCTGGTTCCCAGCCAGGGACACCCTCAGGCTGCCTTCACCAAACTCACACGGGATCTGCCTGCTGCAGGGGGCTTGGCAACCCACAGGCAACAAAGCAGCACGTACCTGGATGCTGGGGGAGGGGGGGAAGGGGATGGTGCGCGGCACGCTGGGCGCCGCGGCGATGCGCAGGTTCTTGTGCCGCTTCAGGCGGTCGCAGAGCAGGCTGTAGATCGCGCTGTAGTGATCGTAAGCGTCGGCTCGTAAGGACTGCAAGGGAAAGCCGGGAAGAGCTCAGTTCTCCTCCTCGGGAGACAGAAGGTGCCCCACGCTGCGCTGAGCCACGGCCGTGGCCGTTTGGCCTCGGGAGGGAACGGGCCGCGCTGTGTTACCTGGACGGTGCGCTCCTTGTCCAGCCCCATTTCTGCCATCGCCAGCAGCACGTCCTCGTTCAGTGGCTCCATCTGCCTCTCGGTCTTCAGGTGCTGACACTCTGAGATCAGCTGCAAGAGCACAGACACGGGCTTCAGCGCTGACGTTCCCAGAGGCACAGGGGTGAGTCACGGCACTCCCCGCTCCGGCGGCAGGCTGCCACGAGCCCGCGAGGCTGACGGCACCCCGGCTCAAAAACATCCAGCCTCAGGCACCCAGCGACAAGGGGGTAGGCACGAAACCACGCCGGTAGGTGAGGAGCAACGTGGCAAGAGAGAGCAGGAGACAGGGGAAGCAGAGGGGCAGCACAGCAGCCCTTGGAACCAGCAGCCCCCCGCGCGCCTCCGCCTCTCACCCTATCGAACTCCGCATCCGCCTCCCCGAGCTTCATCCACTTGTGCTTGCAGATCTGCTCCATGGAGAGCCGCTTGCTGGGGTCCAAGACCAGCATGTGGCGGATCAGATGCTCACATTCTGCGGGGGAACAGAGGGGCTGTGCCACCCGCAGCAGCCTGCGGCAGGAGCAGCCTGGCGCCCGCTCCTTGCTGAGGGAGACGTTTCTCCCTACGCAGCAAACGCTGCTTCTCCCTCTGTGCTTTGCACCCAGTCACTCCACGAGGTGCCACTTGGCTGCAGGCAGCTGCTTTCCCCTTGCTGGGGAGGAAGGCAGCCGGCCAGGCCGCTGGGCCCCTGGGCTGTTAGCTGGGGCCCCGGCCCTGCCTGCCTCACCGGTACTGGCCAGGGCCCACGGCTGCCTTTGGGGGGCTGAAGAGCAGAGCATCCCCTGAACGCCCCCTGCCCAGCTCCAGCTCACTGTGAATGGCTCCTGCACCGTGTGACGTGTGTGCTGTCACCGTGGGGGACTGCCGAGGCTCTTCCCTGTTTGGGGTGCGAGCTAAGCTTGCTTTCAGTGCACCACGTGCTTTAGCAGGTATTTTCTCTGCATGAGGAGAACCTCTTCCCCTAGGAAGGTGGCAGGTGAGGGAGCCTTCACCTGGGAAACTCCACACACTCCATGCGAAATCATTGCTTCATCTGAGAGCAGAACCACCTACCAATGACTCGCTCTTGAGTGCAGCTGGTTTTATCTGAGAATTAATTGCACCTTTCCAAACCCAGACTCCTTACTAGAGCATTTTTTGCCCCAGAAGGACATGGACATTCATCTCTGATGGGGCTCCTGCCAGAAATTCACGTGCCGTAAGGCTGTGTAAAGAATGCTACTGCACAGATCTACACCTGAAGGCTGTGATTTTTAACTGAGAGCATTCTGGTTTCGAAGCCATAGGTTCAGGCTTCATTTCAGCCCCGTCCTGGGGACAGGCTGCCTGGCTTCACAGCACACAAGTGCAGGGGTCAGTGCTGCAGAGAGCGGGCGAGCAGCGGCAGCGCTTACCTGTGGACATGAAGAAGGGGATGCGGAACTTGCCGCTGAGCACCCTGGCGCGCAGGTTCTGCAGCGTGCTGCCGTCGAAGGGCAGAGCACCACACACCAGCACGTACAGCACCACGCCGAGGCTCTGCGACAGACAAAGGGCACGTCAGCGCCGGCACACGCCGGCAAGCCGCAGCCAAACCACCGGCCACGGCGCTCAGACACCATGAAATCACCATGAAGGAGGAAAAGCAAATCCCGTTGGAAGGGATTCCTCTTTCCAACCTCAGTTTAGACTCTTTGGAGCCACTGCAGCAGGAGGCTCTGGCCAACCTGCACGTCCGGACCAGACTGCTCAAGCCGAGAGGAGGCTGTTTCAAACCCAGCCCTTCCCTTCAGGGTGCCAAGGAGCCCGTGAGGAGAGGGGCAGGGCAGTGGGCAGCCCATGGCAAGGCTGCAGAGCAGGGCAGAGCAGGCTGGTGCCGCAGAGGAGACCGTCCCAAGCCTGTGTGCCCACGTGCTCTCTGCAAAAGTCTCAGAGAGAGGAACTGGAAGGTCTCTCTTGCAGCCGTGCCAGATGAGCCCTCCTGCGGTGAGCACTCTGCTGCTCAGCACTGGTGGAGAGACCCAGAGTTGTGGGAAACTGTACTGAAATGCGTTTCTGGACGACTAGTATCTTTGGCACGATGCCTCCCAACACAGAAAGCATGTGACACGAGTAGCCAGAGGAACATTTTTATAAGCATTTCTCTGAAAACCAGTTTTTGCCATACTGGAGGCTTTTCTCCAAGGCATGTTCTAAGTGTTCGGGGAGCAAAGCCAAACGAACAGAGCAAAGATGAGAAAGAGGTTGGTCACATACCCAAATGTCAACCTTCGGCCCATCGTACTCTTTCCCTTCAAAGAGCTCTGGAGCAGCGTAGGGAGGGCTCCCACACCACGTTTTAAGCAGCTGACCAGGTGTGAAGATGTTACTGAACCCAAAATCTGAAAGACCAAAGAGAACCGATGAGAGGAACCCGATCCGTTCCAGCTGCCCTCAACAAGTGGCACCGAAGCCATTGGCTGAGCCCTGTGAAGTCCTGTACAATCCCATCACAACCAACCAGTGGGCAGAGCTCAGAGAAACCAGAGGAAGAGCAAGAGAGATGCTGAAAGCACCTGGGCAGCGTGCAGCTTCTCTCCGTGCCGAGACAAGGGAAGAGAGAGCATGAACAGCGGCCACGCGACCTTCACAGGGCACACAACACACCCTGCCCTGAAGTCCAGGGCTTAGGGCTGCTTCACACACTGTAATCAGCGCACAAATCTCTTCCCAATAGTCTGCTCTCCCCCTTTTCACCCCTGTGAGTTCCATGCTGGAGTCAATACCTCAGCGGTCACGTAACCAGGGCTGCAGCAAGGCGGGTGGCTGGTTTGGAGCGAGGCTTCTGTCTCACATTCACACAGTTCCCCCAGCAAGGACAGAATGCAGACAAAGGGGAACAGAATGGGCAGTTTTCATTTTCCACAGAGCCCTGGACAAGCCAGGCCAAGCCATCCCCCAGCAGCAAACAACGGATCCCGAACGAGGAATCAAACAAAAGGTCTCGACCTCAAGGGCAGGGAACCGTCAGCTGACGTGGGCACAGACGGCATGCTCTGCTAACCAACCTGCCACCCTGGCACACAGCTGGGACCTGCCCTGCAAAGAGGAGAGGAAATAAAGCCTGGATTCAAGTCTTCTCTTATAAAGAAGAAAGAGTCTTCACTAACAGTTCCTCCTGTGTGCCGGCAGGAGCCGCAGCCACAGTCGCGCACGGGGCCGTTTCTCCCAGCCTCTCCTTGTGCCAGCAGCAGATCCTCATGGCAGGCTTGCAAGAGAAGAACGTGCTGGATACAGCCAGGAGGGTCAGAAACACCCCGTTTGCAAATTCTGCCTGATTCAAGCAAAAAAGCATGGTGGCAGGAATGTGTGCTACACCTGCAGAAAGCAAACGTCTCCTCTGAAGAGCCCAAGGTGCCCTTGTGCCGGGCCACAACTGCAGCGTGGCTGGGCTCATGCCCAGCTGCCTGCCTGCCACTGAAACACCAGATCCCACCGTCCCGCAGTTCCACTGGCGTTTGGGACTCGACACCTTTCGAGCTGATTACTCCTTTAGTAACTTTTACTCGCCCGGGTGAGCCACGCTGCCGTCTCGGTGGGGAGCTGCATCCCGGCGGCTGCTCTTACCCTCCGCACTGCTCAGAGGCTGGGAACAGCTTCCAGCACACACCTGTGCTGCAGCAGCCGAGCTCAAGGCTGGACACAGCACAGCAGGCTGTTTGAAAGCCCCTCCAAAAGCTGAGGGAAGGGGGACTTGAAAGACTTTCAGTAATAGAAAATCTAAACCAAACAACCCCCCCAACTACAACTCAGGCAAGTTCGCTCTAAAAACCACGGCAAGTCACCCCAGGCCAAGGGGATGGAGACACCCAGATCCCCAGGGAGCAACCAGGGATCGCCCCACAAGGAGAGGCAGAAGGAAAAGGGCATTTTGAAAGAGCAAGGAAAAAGCTGCCCGGTGATAAGGGGAAAATATTCAAAAGCTACGTCTCCCCACTCCCAGAAAGTGGGCGCAGGCCCTCGCGTCTCCTCAGAGCGGAGCAGAGCCTCGGGGTGCTGCCTTCGGCATCTGCACAGCGGGGACTTTCATCCTCAGAAGGTGAAGGAGCAAGCAGCCTCTCGCAAACAAATGCAAAGCAATGCATAGATCAGATCCCTCTCTGAAACCATACCCCGGGAAGGCCGGGGTGTTTAGCAATCATCTCACCTCCTGGCTGAACTCTCTGACTGGGAGCACGAGGGAACAGAGTGCCAGAAGCTACTGACTCAGCCCTTGAGAAGGTAACACTGGAGAAAGAGCGTCCATGGGAAAAATCAGAGGGCTCGTGTCTTGCTCTTTATGGAACAAGGGTACAGTGGCGACCCACCGGGAACCCCCGCAGCCCAAAAGCACACTTGGAGCCACGTGGAACGAGAGGAGCAGCAGGAACCCGCCCGGGGTTCCTGGGAAACCGCTGGGAGAGACAGCAGTTGCTGTCGCTTCTGCTTTTTTTCCCCCCGGGCTGTTGAAACAATGGAAGAACTGGTGTCAAGCGGTGACTGAGCGGTTGTAGGGACTCAGCTGCACGCCTGGAAAATGCTGTACCATAAATTAGCTTTTCCAGGCCACCTTTCCAAGCCCTGCTCCAGCTTCCTGCCAAGCAAAACACTCCTGCTACCAGGGTGGGACCTGTCTTCTGGAGCCCGTTCTGCGAGCAGAGATTTGGAAGGAAAACGGTTTCCAACTCCCTGAGACTAAAAATCCCCCGAAGTGTCCAGGTCTTGCAGGCATTTTGCAGAGCTTGTGAGTTCCTCCCGTGGACCCTGCTGGAGCAAATCCAGCTGCATTCCGGGCCTTACCCGGGTTAGCTTGTAACTTCTTTCTCCCAGGCACCCTCCCCCTGCTACACAGGGATTGGATTTTAGCCCACGAACACAAGATGGCCTCAAACCCTCAGCTCATCTGCTCGCCTCAAGCGTGCGCCAGAAGGTGCTGCTGCCAGAGACAAAGGCTGGCAGCCTGGTGCCGAGGAGGAGGAGGAGGACGCGGCTCCCGCTATTCACTGTCCAGAGGGAGCTTCCCACTGTCCTTCTTCCTATTCCTTCCCCGTCCCCTCCTCACAGCGAGATGAGAGACAGCTGAGGCGTTGCTCATCACGTCACTGCGAGTCAAACGTTCAGCTCTCATCTGACACCTACGGGCAGGCACCGGTGACACGACAAACCAGACTGCTGCCTCTCTCCAAGATGGTATCGAGCTACAAGAGCCTTCCCCAACTCCCAGCATTAAAACTGCTCACAGCCTGAAAAGCCTTGTAGCCTTAAGGGTTTACTTTTCCGCTTACAGTCAGGTTCCAACCCTTGTAAAAGCTCTCCAAAGATGTCTAATCGAGAGAGGGGGCAACGCAGCGCCTTCCCAAAGCACTCTGCGTTGGGCTCCAGGACAATGACAGGCTAAGAACGAGCTCTTCCGACTCAGAAGGCCGTGAAACGAGATGAGCAGGGTGCCATTAAGTCCTGTTTCACTCGGCCACCACAGAATCCCACAGAGCTAAACGAAGTCAAGCCTCGTTGGTGCCTCCCAGAGCTGAGCAGCCACGGCTCAGCCTGCGGGGCAGGAGCATCCCAGGCACGGAGGCCTGGCCTCGGTCGGCCTCGCAAGTGCCCAAGCTGTGAGCTCTCTGGAAGGGCAGCTGTTAGCCAAACGGCCCAGTGGCCAGCAGAACCCTGGCAGCAGGCAGTGGGGGCTGGTTATTTATAACCCTGCAGCGAGTAACAAGCCCAAAGCACCGGTGCTCACTCTCTCTTGCTGTGTCAGGCAGCAGAGTGAAGTGACTCGGGAGCGCCATTTCCTCTTCGCTGCTCTACCACAAACGCTGCCACCCCTTGCCTTCCATTCTTTCTCTCTCACCCAGCCTGACCTGCTTCAGACTAGTCCTAAACTGGCAGCAGGACTGCAAACAAGGTCCAGGTTTACCCCTAGTCTCGCCCCGTGTGTCGAACGCTGTGGCACCTACAGCCACGTATGTGCCCACAAAGCCCTATCAGTTCTTTTTTATCCTTCTTTTATTTTGCACTGCTCGAAGGGAGATAGAAATCCCCCGGCTACAGCCTGGCAGTTCCAGATCTGGGCAGCAGGCCACGTAGAAATCCAAAGCTTCCTTTCGCTGCACTGTGCTTCCTTCGTTCTGAATACCTGGAAGCAGGCAATGCCTCCATTTATTAGCTTCTGAAAGCAGCTGCCTTCCTCCCACACTGCTGCTCCTAGCTCACCTGCTATTTTGATGTTGAGGTTGGCATCCAGCAGCAGATTTTCTGCCTTCAGGTCCCTGTGGACTATATTCCGACAGTGGCAAAAGTTGACGGCGGCCACTATTTGCTTGAACTTTCTCCGGGCTTCCTTCTCAGCCATCCGTCCGTGGGCCACCAAGTGATCTGCAGGGCACGAAGGGAACAACAAACAGGTTACTCACCAGCCAGGCAGGGGCTCCTCACCCGCTGGGAGACGGGCAACTGGGCAGGCACCAGCCCCCTGCCACAGAACGAGGCAGTGCAGGCGCTTCCCCACACTCATAACTGGTCCTGGGCACTGGCCACTGGCCATTGCTTTGGTCCCGAACCAGACTTGCAGTATCTGACAATGCACTTCATTCTGAAAACACAGCTTGCCTCTAAGGTGAAAACTCTGAGTGCTCTCGGATACCTCGTTGAAAAGGTATCCCTTGGCTCAACGGCAGTGTTTCTTGCCAGTTAGGCTTTCCTTGGAAGCCAGCACTGCGCACATGGACAGGAAAGGTCTCACAGAGGCAGGCACACAGCAGCAACCCAGCTTAAATCCATCCACTCCGAACCTGAGAGTGCCACACTTACAGAAGCCACTCATGGCAAGCAGGGAGGGGGCCAGGCAGTAAAGCTGGCAGAGAGAGGACAAGAAAAAGCATTCCCCCTGAAAGCATGAGCAGGACAGGCAGCAAAGCTCAGCCAGGAAAGTGTAAAAGTCAAAGTAAGTGGCAGTTGAATGATGCAACACAATTATTAGCCTTTCCTAACACCCCTCTGCCCTACAAGCAAGTGCAGCTAAAACTGATGTAGAGCTGTGGGTAGGAACAGCAGTTCGCAAGGTGACGGAGCCGAGGGCAGTGCCACAGAAAGCCAAGGGGACACCCCAGAACCGCTCTGCAGAGCCCCCAGTAACCAGAGGGCCTGACCCACACGAGGGCCAGGAGGGCTCCCCAGTTGCCCCAGATGGTGGGAAAGGCCTTGGAGAGGCTTTCATGAGCCCCTTCCCGTTGCTCGAGGCAGCAGAGGCTGGTCTCCTCGCCCATGTCAAGAGGCCACTATTTCTCAACTGGGCCACCAAGTTGGCCTCAGAAAACTTCTGGGTGAAGTGACTCGTTTGACTCCATAAACCCCATGACACAGGAGGGCTGAACAGAGAGATCTGCTCTTGGAAACAATCCACATCAGTCGCTTCTGAAGGTTTCTCACCAGGTGGTTGTATTTTGCCCAGTTACCCGTTAATTAAAATACCTGCGACATAATTGACTGGCAGTAAATACTAATTACCAAGCTCCACCAAAGCCCTTCTGCCGGCTCCCCACTGCACAGCAACCTACTTCTCCACCTTGGGCTGCTCGTCTTGTGCAACAGAATGAAGTTGTCAAAGCTTTTCTTCACCGGATCAACTGGCTCCCTCCAGCAGCACAGGTGAAGCAGGGCCAGGGAAGGGGATCCCTCAGCCGGTGCAGCGCGAGCCTCCAGCCGCTCGCTACCTTCTCAAGTAGCCCCGTCGTATTTCACCGAGTCATTTGCACGGTCATCAATCGTGCACGAGCTCGGGAGACTGACAGGCAGAGTCAGGCAAGGGCCTGCTCCCATTTAAGCATTACCACCGATCAACAGCTAGTAGCTCAGCTCCTAAACAAGTCAAGGTCATTCCCGTCTTCTCTGCGGACAGGGCAGGAGCTCGGCAAACCGAGCGTGAGCCGCCAAGCTCAGGAGGGTTTTGAACACATTGGAGGGATTCTCCTGCAGGTAAGACATCGAACCCAGCTGCTGCTGTTGCAGGTCCCTTGCTACAAGGCTCTCCTGAGCCTATTTTTGCCCAAGCCTGGCTGAGCTGCTCCCCACGCCTCATGCCGCTCGGGCCTGTGCGCTTTGCAGAGCCCAGCTCTCAGGGGCTGCCCCGCCACGCTCCCAATCCAGCAGGAAAACGCTCTCCTGAGCCTTTCATTCCTTAGTCCTGCTTTGGCAGTGAAAAAAAATCCTTTGAGGTTAGGTGTCAAATCTCCCCTTTCATGAGGAAACGTGAGTGGAGGCCGGTCCCCAAGCCCCGCACGTAGGCACGGCGCTTGGAGGCCGCTGACATTTCTGCACAAGCTCCAGAGGAAGGGCAGAAACAATGAAGCTACAGAATGCTTCACATACCACCCAGGGCAACTGTACGCCAAAATTAACCATTGCAAGCTTAGTGTGCACGGAGCTCCCATGGAAGGGGAGGTGACAGAGATGGCCCGAATGCCCAGCTGGGAGCCAGCACGCCGCTCTGCAGCGCGACAGGCCCGGGCTCTACATGTGCCGCCGTGCCTCGGGAGCTGCAGGCGCACGGTGCTGCTCCTTGCAGTGTTTTCCGGACAGGAAGGAACGCAGGAGCTCGTTTCACAGCCCCTAAAACCATCAGTCGCCCTACAGAGGTGCCGTAGGAAGCCCCTGTTGCTGCCCTCTGCATTAAAAACATGCAGCAAAACCCTCCACCAGAGAAAAAGCCTCTTCTGGGTAAGAGATGGGACTGCTGCAGCAGTCCCCACCGTCTGCCTCTGGGCAGACCCCTCGTGCCTCTCAATTGCTTTCGGTCTGGAAAGCAACCGCTGCTCGAGCCTCCCATCTCGTCCCTGTGGCAGCCGAAGCACCGTTCCCAGCACCTCTGGAGGTCCCAGAAGCAGCCTGCCCTGACCTTCTGGAGAGCGGTCCCACGGCGCCCAGCGCTGCATCCAACTCCTGCTCAGGGAGCTCAGGGCAGAGACAGGGAGTTCGCTCACCACGTTACCCAGGTGAGGACGGTGTCACCTCTTCTGAGAATCCTCATTTGTCAAGCAAGTCGCCCTGTTCTCGTCAATGAGGCCTGCAGATTATTTACAGGACTCAAGAGTAAGCGGCTGAAATCAAAACAGGCTGCTGGACTACGTTCCGCTTGACCTCAGAGAAAGGGCACTCGAGGGACCTGGAACAAAGAGCACCCTGTGCTTAAAAGGAGACGCTCGTTTGTTCCTGATGTCAAACCCGACCACACACCAAACACGCACGGGGACAAAAATAACAGTTTCCATTCTGCTGCTGCAGCCCACAGCAACAGGCAGCCTCACGCCGAGGCCCCGGCGCCGCCACGCGCGGGCCACCGTCATGGCGCTTCCAGGAGCCACGGCGTGGCCACGGAACAAGCCGGCGGCTCTCACTGCAAGGTCAGATAAACAGGCTGCAAAGGTCTCCCAAGGGCTGAGCAAGGAAAGGCCAGCGAGGGACCAGACCCCGCGGCCCAGCACCGCCTGAAGCTGCGGCCGCTGAGGGAAACCACCATTCCCTCAGCTACAGATTCCAAGCTACGGAATAGTTACGGTTGGCCGGTAGAGTTCAAGCCTTTGAAAATCCTTTCAAAACATCGAGGGAAACAACTTTGATTTGCTTCTAACAAAGCCTCGCAGCTCCCCAAAGCCCGGCGCCGTCACTCGGGCTCACACCGAGTGTTCAGCACCCACAACATCGGGGCTTCTGCAGCTCTTTGAACGCCAGCTCATGCACGTGTCAGGAGATGATCAACGTTTTATCCTGAGCGACAGGGAACCTCCAGCTCCCTCCCGCTGCGGGACCCCGGCAGAGCCGGAGGCGTTGTCCCAGCGCCGCGAGGACGTGACTCTGCAGCGCCGGAGCCGCGAATGACCGCGAGGAAACCTTCCCGAAACCGGCCGCCGCTTCCTCCCCGTAAATTGCTTCCGCTGCCAGAACAAAGTCTTCGTGGCTCCTCAGGAAACTCTGATTACAGAAAGCTGAGAGCGGAGCTTCGCCCCCTCTGCTGTGACGCCGGGAGCGCGCGGGGCCTCGTGCCGCGCCTGCAAGTGCTCCCGGCCTCCCGCCCTGGCTCCCGAAAGAAGCCTGGCTGTTACATCCCTGCCTGCTCCCAGCTACTCAGGAGCAGAAGAAGCCGGGCAGTGTCACGGAAATCAGCCGTGCTAATGAGCTGAAATGTGCCACAGCAGAAAATGCTGCAGAAAGCAATTAGATCTTCACTCCGACTCGTGCAGAAGGCTATTTTGGTACGCCACAGAACTCATTCCAAGCTCCCATATGAGCTTGCACATAGCTCTGCGTTTAGCAAAAGATGAGCCCATCTCTGCCAAATTCAACAGAAGAAGGGGAAGAAGCGACAAGTGATTTATACTTTTCCTGGGGGTGCACACACGAGCGAACTCCAATACACGTCGTGGAGACTTTGCTGTAAGTAGCACACGAGGGAAGAGGAATTTCAGGAGCCTTCGAACTGCTGAGCGTCCTGCACCACGGTTCCCGTCTGAGGAAACCACTGGAAGACTCAGCTGGAGGAGGAGGTCAGGTCTTTCCCTGTGCTTCCCAAAGGCACAGGCAACGTTGAGAAGAGCAGAGAACCATCCACAAAGGGACTGCTGTTAGATTATGTCACTGGAAACTCTTCCAGCTCAAGCTGTCCCCTTTTCCTGCATTTGGGGCCTCCCTCTCACTTCACCTTTTACTACAAACCCAGCTCATCTCCCAGCCAAGCGAGAGGCTCTGACGTCAGCAGCGAGTCTCCTCGAAGGACCTAAGGGGACAAAAAGGAACTTCCACGTAGCTGACAGGCGCTGTGTGTGTGTGTCCTCACAAGGACATTGCCTGGAAGCAGACGTGAGCACCAAGGATTTCTCCTTCCCGAGGCTTCTGTTGGCCAAGCCAGTACAGACCAACCTGGCAAAACTGTAACTCAGTCACCTGGCACAGAGTTGCAGCGTGTACGTAAATGTCTGTTTCCACAACATTTCTTATTGATGGTGGCAAAACAGCAAACAAAGTAACACCCTGGTCAACAGTTCTTGCACTTGTGCTGCACAGACACTGGTTTTGCTCCAAAGAATAGCTTCTGTGGTCAAGGACGCTCAGCCAAAACACTCTCAGCAGACAACACAGGTTAAAAAGCATGAGAAGGTAACACCAGATGTCAAGAGGGGAAGAAAATACACGGTTCTGAGAACAACATCCTACAGAAAGCTACCAACAAGCACCAGCATTCCTGCTACAGCCACCAACTGCCGTCCGACTCGCTGGGCAGCAAAGCATCCAGCAACACCTTAAAGCCCAGCTGCAGGACTGCTGCTGACACCTTTAATCTCCAAGTGAGCCTCAGAGAGGAGAGGCAGCACCTGTCAGTGAGACCCAAAGGAGAAGCAGAGGTTATGGGAATTATTTCCCCATCAAGCTGGGGTCCTTTATTTCTTTCCTCCCCTCGCCAACGGAAAGTGTTCTGGCTGAAGGGCATCTCCCAGCTGAAACAAGAGAGCGTGGCAGCTACTGTCAGGTCACTGTAGCTGAGCAGGTGCATGATCTGATTAAAGAGGGCAATCAATGTACTTACCAAATATCTCCCCTCCGCTCGCATACTCTGTCACTAGGTAAATCATCCTCTCGGTCTCCATCACCTGCACACGAGGACAGAGGAGTGACACATCAGGAGACTTGCCACGTGTAGAAGGAAACACAGCGACCAACCCTGATTGTTTCTCTGAGACATGTGGCTGCTTCCCTGTGTTTCACTGAAACAACCAACACCACTGTGCCAAAGGGGGGGAACGTGGCTTCCAAACCAAGCCGAGCTGGGGCTGGGCCTCGGGGAGCCTGCAGCAGGGTAACAGCCCATTTATGAGCTTCACTCAAGGTACACAGCTCCCACGTACTGGTGGTGAGACATGTGCTGAAAAGCCTGCTTTCTAAGGGCAGTTCTGCTTCCAGACCTTAGACCACCGTCATTGCACACACTCGCTCCCTCACTCACACCTGTTAAGCTTTAGAAGCTGAAGGAAATGTGACTTTTAACGTGGGATTCCTGTGAGAAAGCTGTGAAAGGCTCTCAACTCCCAATGCCACCTTGGAGTACTTTAAAAAGGAGTGTCACTGCAAGTACCCAGAAAGAGCAGGCAGATGAAACACACTCCAGGGTAGGTACCCTTTCTCACCTTGGCAGAGCCAAGCCACAGTGGCTCCCGTTCAGCATCAAAAGCTTTAGGTGGAATCAAACAGGTTGGAAAAGGCCTTTGTTAGGCAAAGAAAAAAAAAACCCAAACCCTTTAAAGAGTCAGACTGCAAAGCAGCACTCCTTAGGTACCTTCTCTGCAGGGTCTGCTGCAAGCACCTCACACTCGGCAGCTTGGCCAAGAGAGCTAAACATTAACCCTCTGTCACTTTTACTGAGTTTTAACTCTTTGGAGTCCAGATAAAGACTCCCATCTGTCAGGCCCAGAGCTGGTTCTAGCAAACACGCTGCAGGTTCTGGTTCAGGATGCTGACAGAACAGCAACTTCCACTGAGGGTTACCACAGCTTCTCCCTTCAAATGCACACGTGAGCAAAGGGAAATAACCCCAGCACATTCCCCCCAGGATTTCAAGTCCTTCATTAACGCTCTGGTGCCTGCCATCTGAGTCAGGCAACACAAATAAGGCACTACCCATCCTATCCAGGCAGTCCCTGAGTACTGCCCCATGGCTCTGGCAGAATCCTGGGAAGAAGCCCCTGTCCCACAGCTGCCCAGAGCTGGGACTGCAAGCAACAGAGGAGAGCTTGCACAGAGCTTAACAGCACTTGGCTGTAAGTCACTGCTCAAGCCCTTGTATCACAGGCCCGGGGAGGGAACCTTTCATCTGTCCAACAGCTTATTGCACCAAGGTGGTAGCTTTGTTTATCCCTCTGCTCCCATCACTGTGCTGTGTGCTGGTCTCTGGCCTCGCTGTTGTGTTTGACCGGAGGGGCACCAAACGTGTGCGCAAAAGGCAACACACGTGGACTCTGTGTCTGAGGTTTTGTTTGCAGAGTGAAAATGCCAAACAAGCTGGAGAAAAAGTCCTCAAACAACATTAAAAAGCAGGTCAGCTGCTGCTATCGACCACCTTCCAGGAAAGCACAGAGCAGATCGGCCAGTCCTCGGGGCCACGGGGCACGTGGGCAGGGAGAGGGCAGCAGGGGAGCCGCCTGCCAGCTGCTGGCATTCTGTCCCTTCAATTGAGAGAGGAGCCCACATCCCCTTACAAGTGGGAAACTGAAAAGCACACAATAGCCATAAACAAATGGCAGGAGGCCAGGCCACAGTGGAAATGTGATGTCCCAGCACAGAAAAGGATTGCCCATGCTCTCCCCTGCCACCCCTCTAAATCAAGTCACTCGAGAACATCTGGGACCTCCCCAGTATTGCCCATAGCCGAACAGGAGGGGTAAGTCTAGAGAAAGCACCTCTGCACAGCGAAAAGCTGTAGTGCAGAGGGATGGGGAACCCCCTGCACAGAGCTCCTACCTGGTATAACCTGATGATATGTGGGTGGCAAAGCATCTTCATGATCTGAACTTCTCTGAATATCTTCTTCAGGTTCTCTTCATCCAGTTGTGTCTTATCAATGATCTTTATAGCAACCTTAGCAGAAGGGGGAAAGCAGAAGAGAGGTTATTGACTCAACCGCTTGAAAGAAGCAGCTTCCTCGAGCTCACCACCCAGCTTTGCCCTTCAGCCTTGAGCTCCCCACCAAGAGACGTCAGTGTGAGCGCGCAGCTCCAGCATCCCAGCCCAGCTCCAGCTCTGTGGGCTGCATTACCATCCCCCAGCAGGTTTTCTCGCTCAGAGGTGGCACTCTCCCTGGGAAAAGAACCACTTCTACAAATCTTCTCCCGGCTGCTTTGCTACAGCATAATTTCCAAACCTTGAGTCAAGGAAGGCCGCAGAATCATGCAAAGGCGTGGGGAAGGGCATGCAAAGCAGCACTGCGGGAAGAAACGCTCACGGGGCACAACCAGAAAGATCTGCCACAGGAGCCCCGAGCCCTGTGACACAAATGCCTGGCTTGTGACAAACCCCAGTGCTCACAGGGGTGAGCAGAGACATGAGGGACGGGCAAAGGCGTGTCGTGCCCACGGACCAGGCACCACCGTGGGCCGCCACAGCAGCAAACCCCGCAGGCAGCGCTAAGTGATGCTCTCACTGGCACGGGGCTGCTTGGAGAGAAACAAACCAAACCCGAGATCTTTAAGGGAACGATCTGAAGCGCATGAAGCTCCCTCTGCTCTGCTAAAATCCCTGCCAGGGGAACGGCTGCCCTGCATGGAAGCAGAGCGCTGCAGAAGCCCGAAGAGGCACCGAGTACAATAAGCTGTTTCTTTCGACTGAGACCTTTTAATTCAGAGAACAGGAACGATTCCAGTCTTCTAAGTCACGGAGCTTGCTTCCTACAGCAGGAGCAGGAGCTGAAAGGCTGCCAGGTCTGGCACTCGGCACCAGGAGCTGCTGGCAGGAGCGGGGCTCGAGGCGAGACACAAGGTGAAACGGCCGGATCAGGCCCCGCTCCGTGAGGCTGCCAAGCACTAACGGGTGGTGATTAATGGGGTGTCGGGCTGCTGCTGCCCTGTCCTAGGCTGGCAGTGTTCCGGGCTGCAGCTCACCCTCTGCCCCGCAGCAGACAGGCCAGGAGCCCGTGTGTCACTGAGGATGGTTTCGGTAGATCTGCACCACAGAGTTTCAAGGACAACGCTCAGGAGGGGACTGGAACAGTTAAGAGGAGCAGAGCGAGGCTGGAGGCACTCAGTGCTTGCTCTTCACCAAGGACTCTCCCTGCAAGAACCAGCTTTGGTGAAGCTTAAGCACAGGTAGGTATGTAAACAACTAAGAGAAGCTTCCTCAAAGAGTGAAGTCAAGGTGTCTACCAAGAGACACACGTTGCTTTCAGGCAGAAACACTTCAGTGAAAAAGCACAGTTGTGGGGGATTCCTGAGCTCTTTACTCCACTCCCAGCTCTGTACCTGCTCGAAGGAAACCTCATTTCTCAGCTTACACGGCCTGAACTGACAGTCTCGGCCGAGTTCAAGGTATGTGGAGTATCTGACTGAACACAGCTTGGTTCCTTGGGCCTGGCAGAACAGAACCAATTGACTCTGGCTTTCCCTGTGATAACGCAGGGCTGGGAGAACCAGGCTGCCGTCTCACCCGCCACACACTTGTCACCTGGCTGTGCCGTGGTGCCCTGAACCTCCACACCCACAAGACACACAATACCTGAGCCCACACCACAGGAACAAACACGACAGGCAGAAGACATCTTCCTGCAAAGGACCTTACCCTGAGTTCGGCCGAAGGGCTGGCCCTTGAGCAAACCTAAACCCATCCTCAAAGCAGAGACCTGGCCCTGCCGAAGGGCTTTCAGTGTGTTCCTCCAGCAACTGATGTAACACAAGAGGCCAAAAGCTGCTGGAAAAGCCTGGGGAAAGCACCTTGTGCTGCGGCTGCAGGAAACTCAGGGCTTCCTCCCGCCGCCGCGCGGGTGGCAGCAGGAAATCCCCCGCAGCCGCCGCAGAGGCCAGGCGCAGGCAATTCCAGCGCTGCTGCTGTTCCTCCAGGCCTTTGCAGCAGCTCTTCGCTCGGCTCCCTTTGCAGGATTGCTTGTTCTTTTTTTTCCAGAGGGGAGGAGTGGTTTAAAGGCTTTCCAGAACAGCCCAAGTTGGATGCTCCATTCCTGCATTTCCCAGCTGGCTAATGTTCCCCTTTCCCTTGGAAGATGATTCAGGATTTCAACAGAAAACAGGCTGGCTCGAGTCCTCCTGGTCACACCAGCCACATCCACTTCACCGCACGCTCGGTCGGTGGGAAACGGCCACAGCGGACCCTGCACACGCTTCCCTTCCTCTGGGAAAGCCCACCCTGCCCGACTCCTCTTCCTCCTGGGTTTGCTCCAGCCCCCGAGCTGCTGCTGCAGGTTCTGCAGCTTCTGGCCGCAGTTCTTCCTGCTAGCAGGAACTTGCCGTTGCAGTCACAAAGCCATCTTACCCCAGGAAGAAGCATCAATGGGCTTCCCCCTGCAGCCGAAGGGAAACCCTACAGCTGTGGCACCTACCCCCCACGCACAGGAACTGCAGTCTCTAACACCATCCTGTCCATCCACGAAGCTTGGCCAGTATCCACTCGGACTTCCCTGAGTCCACCCACCCCGCCAGCCAGCAGGGGAACACGGCGCGGGGTACCCAGGCAGAGGGGCAGCAGGGAGACAGGGACAGGACAGCCACCCTGCTCTTCCCTGCTCCAAAAGGTAGGAGCAAACAGTCTGTCTCCAGGAGCCAGCACACAGGGAATGTTTCCTTTTCCTCCTGTGCAGCAAACAAAGGAAAGCAGCTGAAGAGCCTGTCCTGGGCTAACATCTCTTTCTTCGTGCCACACGTTTGCTTAGATCTAATTATAACTATAATGAAGATTTGCTGCATGGCTGATGGTTCCATCAAGAAATCACCTTTTCCCTTTCAGCGCAGCCGTTTCTATAGCAGCCTCAGCCCAGGAAGCAGCAGCCCACTGCTGGGGAAGGTGCCCACGGGACTGGTGTGATCAGTGATCGCCGTAAGGGCGGAACCGTGCCAGGGAGCGTTCCCAGAAGCCAGCAACTGAGCTCCTCGGCGTAGCAGGAGCCAGGCGGCACCGACATCTTCAGTGAGGAGAAACACGTCTCCCACCACCCTGCTGAGCCCTCCTCCTGCTCCAAACTCCTCCTGGAGAAGCCTCGATGCCAGATGCGTTCTGCTGTAGGTGCCGTGCTGCTGCGAGGGCACACGGCAGAGCCCAGCTCACGGGCAGCTGCCCCCAGCACGCTGAAGAGTGCATCTGCAGGAGGCCGCTCTAAAGGCAGGGATGGGCACCTCAATTCCTTCTACACAGGCAGGTCACGTCAGCTAAGAAGCCCTCTCCTTCCCCTCTAGAGCCAGAGTCTTGCTGGGCTGCCCACGTGAGCTGTCAGAGGAATGGCCAGGGAAGAGCTTCTCCTTCCAGCTGCTCCTGCCTGCCAGAAACGCTTGGGAAGCTCGAGAACACGGCCTATTTGGATGAAGCAGCTGCTGGAGGGGTACAAATCACTCCTGTGAGCAGATACCGAAGCTGCACGAGACCTTCAGGAGAACTCCAGTAGCAGAGACCAGAAATAAGATGGAAGGGGGAAAAGAACAGGAAAAATAAAGAAGGAAAATCGGAAGAGGAAAGTTGATGGCGACTGCAGAGCACAGCAGCACCAGCCCAGCCCAGCCCACGGCGCCCCGGGCACGGACAGACTTCCATGTCACATACAGCATCCCCCACGCTTGCTCTTGCTGCACCACAGAGGCCGAGCACTCGCTGGCTGCCAGACACCTCCCAAGGGCTGAAGCTCGGCCGCTTACCCTCTGCAGCTGAGCTGTCCCATCACCACGTGTCCCGTGCTGGACACCGGGCCCCGCCACCGCCTTTTCCCCCACGTGAGAGCTGCCGAGTCGGCAGAGCTCTGCAGACCAGACGAGCCGGTACATACAGAAGCTGATGTGCATGCTGGCTGCACGTAGAGGCACTTGAGCTGGCATACGGACGCACGGCTGCGAGAGCAAGCGAAGCTGAACCCTGGGCTGCTGTGGGCCGCGGCCCTTGGCGGGAGCTCTGCCTGCAACGCCGCGCTGCCCTACGGCCGCTCGGGTGGCACAGGCACGCGGCTCTCAGGCAAGCTGTCATCACAAGCCTGCTTGTGTGCACAGGGTCACTCAGAGCCATTTCCCTGGATGCAAACAGGCCTAGGATCTGTGGTCCTAGGAAAACGCTCAATGGAAATAGCTGCGTTCCAAGCGACGTTGGGGATACCCAGGCAGCATCTCGCTACTGCACCGGCGAGACTTCTCACCACGAGCTCACAGAGGCGGCTCCTCCTCAAGAATCCACTAACTGGCAGAATCCACCTAACGGAAAGCGATGTGGCAGAGAAAACTAGGCCATGCTGCAGCAGAAGCGGTGGCTTTCGGAGGTGTCAGCAAGTGAAGGCAGGAAACTGTGGACCAAGACGCGCACAGACAAGCGGCGTTTGCTCAGGAAGGAAGTTCTCACCTTGTCCACATCCCTCTGCAGAATCAATGCCGTGGCTTGTGTCCTGCCCCAAGCGAAGAAAACACCGATGGCGCTTGCAGAAAAGTCAGTATGTCCCAATCCTCTCGGCCTGCTGCGATGTTAATGCCCTGCCTGTGTGAACGCTGGGCTCTGCTACGACCTCTCCTCGTCCCCAAGGGAGCAGAACCCGGATTTCAACGACGGAAGCACAAAACCCACATTGAGGCCGAGAGCTTCGCGTACCAGCTAAACCCAGGTGGGAAAATCTCATCCTTCAGTGCAAGGTCAACAGCCTAAAAACGTGGTGGCCAGAGAAGACTCGTGTGCAACACGTGCTTGGAGCACAGCCCTTACCCGTTCTGCACAGCTTCTCCTCACCATTTTACCATATGGGGTAGCAGCGGGAAACAGCAAGAGATTCTAAGGTCCATTTGGCAGCTGCCAAGCACACCAACAGAAGCTCCATCACAGGCATGCTAACAGCACGAAGGACATGAAGGTTGCAGAGGAAGGCAAAGGGAAACCTAAGTGGAGATGCCAGTTAGATAGACAAACTATTCCAGTTCACAAAGAACCTCCTCCTGACAGTCAGAGTAGCTCCAAGAGGATGGAGGGTGAAGGCAGAGCAAAGCAGACTCTAGCTGGCCACGTGTAACCAATTCCGACACAAGTGTGGGATATTCACACAATTCCTGCCTCTTCTAAAGCCCACCACGGTTACCCAGCACTGTGTTTGTATTACCACTGACCTCTCCATCGTTTCATTTAGCACTCTATTTTACAAGAGAAGAAAAAAACCCTCCAGCTCCCCAGCTTCAGCTAACATTTGCGCCAGCAATTTGGTTCTAGTTCAGAAGCCTTGTAAAATTACTATAATGCTTAACAGATGCCACTCTGAGAAACTTCACAGGAGTCAGAACCGTGAATGAGAAGTGGTATGGAAAAGCAGTTCTTTATCCCAGCCAAGGAAAAAGACCAAACCAGCCCCCCAAGTGCCAGCCTTACAGTGATGGCTGTGCTGTGGTGTGTCCACAGGCAGCACTGAACGCGTGGTTATGTGATCTCACAGAACTCCTTCAGACCTGCACTACACGTGCAGTGTATTTAAAAGCTGGCTTTAGTCTAAGGGAGAAAAAGCTCACGTGAAAGCCAAGTAAGGGCCTCTCTCCCCTGCAGCCTTGGACCCCCCAGCACAGCTCTTCCTTGACTTCTTTATGTCTTGTCTCTGCCTTAGAATCTCTGACCCAAGGAAGGTCCTTCTGCGGCAGAGAGCCGTGGCCCCGGGTTAATTACAGGGGGATGTACCGAGGCAGCGCCGTCTGGCTTTGCTGGAGTGAAAGGAGGGAGAATGCAGCGAGGAGCAGCTGCCCACGCGCTGACAGGCTGCGGCGCTACCTCCGCGGGCTCCACGCAGACCCAAAGCCACCTTGGCACCAACCACACACAGACGGCACTTGCTCGTTAAAACCAGTTTTTGACCGAGCTTAATGAAACAGGCGCAGAACCTCACGGAGGTGCATTCGAATTGATGCAAAGCGGTGAGCTAGGCAAATGCAACATGAAAAGGCAGATCCCGGGCACGTAAGCTCAGCTGCTCTGCCAGGAGGCTGAGATCCCGTCACTCTGTCCAGCGGAGGTGACACGCAGCCTTTCTGCTCTTGCCTGCCGCCAACCTGCAGCCATGCCGGGCCTCGGGGTCAATCCAGACCTCGGCCACCTCAGTCCCCTTTCAGTACAGGTTACCCTCCATCTTCGGGCACCACGTTCAAGCTATTTTCTTAATCACTCTCCACTCATACACTTTGTTTATTTTATTTTATTAAGCAGCTGAACTTTTGTCCCAAAGCACAGAAGCAGCAAGGTCGGGCCATCTCTGCACACGGTTGGCCCTCGGGACGTGGCACCGAACTCGCTGTGAACCGAGCCGACAGCTTTCTGAAACCACGAGTGTCCATTAGATCTCGCCCTCTGCATCCTTCACTCCTTCTAACAACAGGAAGAAAGCCTGGTGCTGAGTTACAGCTCGGTGCACGGTGGAGTCCCCTGGGCCAACTGCAACTGCCCCAAAGCACACGGGTTAACCGAGGGTCACTAAAACTAAACGACCCATCGGTGCCCAGTCAGCAAAGCTTTATGGAGACGTATCACACCCGAGAAAGAGCGTCCCGCAAGAGCACAGGCACTAACTTCCCGGTTGCTGCTCATCTGGCGTGGCTGTGCCTGCAGCTGAGCAGGAGCCGGAGCAGCCAGTGCACCAGCAGCACAGCCAGGCCCTTGCCGCAGCCGGCGACGAGAGCTGCCTGCGAGGAGCCCGTTCCCACAACGCCGATGCTCGCGCTGCGCTTGCGGCCAGCAGAGCTGGAGGAAACCACCCGAGACCGCTCCGCGCCGGCGCTGCGTTTGAGCAACACGAGGGAGGCTCTTGGAACGAGTTGCCTAGCAGCGGAGTTTTGGAAACGCAGTCGCAGGCAGGAAGAAATCTGTCACAGCAGGCTACGCACCAAGAATGCCGCACGGCAGCGGCCGCGGGCCCGCCTGCTGCCCAGCTCAGCCGCGCGCGCTGCAGCGCGCACACCTCGCCTGACAGCACACGGGACACAAGCACACAGTCTACCTGCCAGGCTTTTAGTTTTACAGGCAGACACTCTCAAATATCCATAGGAAGTCTCGCCAAAGCTGCCAGGGTATCGGAGCAAATGGCTGTGGAAAGTGCTGTTGAAAGCTCCTCTGATCGTCTTTTTGCTCTCCTCGGTCGTGACCTACCAAACCCCAAACGCTCGTAAGCAGGAGAGTTAGCAGATGGTATGCACTAAGTGTTCAAGAAACACATTGAGCTTGAGGCTTGGGTATCTTTAAGCAATCTTTATAATGCCAAGATCTCTGCTGGGATGGAGCAGTCTCCAGCGAGAAGAGGGAACACCTCGACCTCGCCCGTGTCAGAAACACGTACAGCATCGGTGCACTGCAATGGGGCTCAAGTACAGAGGAATCAGCTGTCTTTTAATGACAAGAGCAACACGCACGCAGCAAGAGCACCTCTGGTTTGGCACACCAGTCTTCCATGCAACACAAGAAATCCTGCTGCCGTAAGCTGCCACCAGCAGAAAGAACTGGCACTGCACCAGGCCGTGCAGCACAGCCCTGAGGAGCCTTTGCACCGGCTCCTTAAGGGTTAAAGCAGAGGACTTCTGGAAGAGATTAAGCACTGATGTCTTGGCTTCCCTTCTGCAAACAGCAACAAGCTCCAGAGGAATCTGTCATCCCCTATAACAATCCCTTTCCCTCAAGCTTGGGCCCGCTCGCCCTGCCCGGCCGCAGCGGCGGCGGCGGCTCCATGCTGGGCGATGGCACCGAGCGGTGCCCGCATCCCGGGCAGCAGGCTGGGGGCCGCGGCAGTGCCAGCACGGCCCTTGCAACAGGGCGTCACGCCGTGTGCAGTCGCAGCCAGAAGCAGAATAGCTCCTGGTTACATTCACGTTGGCAAGGCAGCAGGATCGGAGCACACGCCAAGCGACAGGTAGGATGGAACGAGCCACGGCTGCAGCTCCTGTGCCGCCAAGTCCACGTGGGCACGTGGTGCTCCGGGCTCCGAACCACACGCCTGCACGGGGGCCTGGAGCGTACCAAGGGACAGGGATTGCGACAGGGAAGCGGAGCAGAAAGCAGAGAGCCAGATGTAGATGATGTATTCAGAGATTCTGAGGCACTGCTATGCCAGCAACAGCCTTTATTCGTTTGCCACGATCAGACGGCAGTTTCTATGGGAACAAATAAGCGGTGGCCCCGTCACAAGATGTGACGGCCCAGCCCAACACAGCATCCACTCGGCGCTGCCCAGAGACAGAGGCTTGCAGGCTCCTCCGCCTGACCGTGCTCGAGCCGCTGAGGGCAGCGTATGTGGGATCTGTGAGGAACATCCACTGCTCTGCAAGGCTGCACTAGCCGTCAGGAATCCTGTATTCCCAGCAGCAGCCAAGCCGTCCCACGGCTGCTTTAACTGGGGCAACTTCTGCCCGCACAAAGGCTGGTCCTGGCAGCGGCCCCTCTCCTTGTGAAGGGCACAGGCAGTGATGGGAGGGCTGTGGCTTGGGCACACACCAGCTGGGGGAAGGCGCCTGCCTCTGGGAAAGCTACAGCAAGGTGAGGACGAGCAGCACCGCAAGGCACTTCTGACCTTCTGTGCCACACATTCCACCTGGGTTGTCCTCCAGATCACTCATCCTCTTCCCCCACCATCTACTGGCTGAACTGGAACAACTGATGAAGCTCAAACATCAGAACCTTCACCAGCCACAAGGCTACGGCACACAAAGGCATTTTCTCCTTCAAAGCATTGTCTCCAGTTACTCTCTCCAGCTCTCTCACTTAAACCTCCTTCCACCAGCTGGCTGAGGGAGGGTTAATGTTGTGATGATGGGTTCCACGCTGCCCTGGGCCTGACAGTAGCCGTGGCCACCTCCACCCCCCTGGTGACACGGGAGCACGTTTTCAGCCCCAGCAGAGCTCCCAGGGTCCCTCCAGCCCTCGCTCCAGAGCTCTTATGAAACTGAGTGGAAATTTTTAGCAAGGGAGGCCAAAAGTGAAACCGTAAGGAATGTGGCCTTCAACACATTAACCCTCAACAACCGAGAGGAATTCCACTCGCTGGGGAGCCCCTTCCTCCCCCTGGCCTCGCACGGGCTTTGCAAACCAAACCCTGCCGCAGTGCAGCAAACATTAGCTTCAAATGGAAACGTGTTTCATAACAAAGCAGCTTGACAGAAGATCCCCCCCCGCAGCAGCAACTGCACAGGCCAACCTGTTGAAGAGTCACCTTCCACTTTGGTGTAGAACTGAATTATATAGCACTAGAGAAGCCTACGAGCCACTTCCAACAATAGTATCTGATTTCCCTTATCACTAGAAATGCCTTAAACCCACAGATAACACACTCGGGAGTTGAAAACCTGCTTCAAAGCCAAACCCTGACAGAGCAGCAGCCTTTCAGGGAAGCCTGGTACAGCTGGGTCCAGGCACGGGAGCTCCCAGACGGGCATCGGCTGTGCCACGGCAAAGGCCACGGGAACAAGCTGCCACGGGGTCACACGCTTCCACCCAAGCCAGATGGTGATGGCCACTTCATTATGTTTTGCCCTTCTGAGGGTGAAGTCCTCCTAGGAGGAAAGAGCCCTGAGCAAGGCACGTTATCAGGGACAGAGGGAAGATTTCATTTCCAGCCCGACTGGCACGCCAGGGACAGCATCACCCCTACTCCTGTATGAGGGAACCAAACCATCACAGCAAGGTCACAGCTCACGAGTCACCTTGCCATACAAGCTGAAGCACAACACAGCTCCTCAGAGCAGTTAACCTGGGGAGACACAGGTCAGTTCCAGAGCTCTGCTCTCAAGACTGAAGCCATCCCCTGCCTTCCAAATACCACCCACAGCCATCAACTCCAGGCTGGTGACAGCAGGTGGCAAAAGGCCAAAAATCACAAGCTGCAATGGGTGTCACGGCCTTATCAGCACCACTCCATCCCTGCACATCAAAGGCCTTGCCCTGCTCCAACAGCCTGGGGTGGGAGTCAGCCCTGAGCACCAACACACGCTCCTCACGCACGTGACAACCAACCACTGCTGCTCCCCAGCTCCCAAACTCCACGCCAGGGCCGGAGGGGGATTTTGGAGGCACAGAGAGGCCGCTACTTTGAAAGCAGAGCCGAGCACCGCAGCACCAAAACTCTCGTGTGGCTGCCGCTTTGCTTTGCCTCCGTAAATCCTGCTCCGAGGGAGTGAGCCAGCAGCCAACACACGAGCGTGGGCATTGCACGACCCGGCTGCTACCAGCACTTGGGGTGCAGAGTAACGTTCTTCAAAAGATTTCATTTCTAGGGACTGTTTAAAGGCTGCAGAGCAAACAGTGAGTCAGAGCCGCGCACTAAATACAGGTAAACGCAGGAGGGGCACGTGGACGCAAAGCCACAGCCTGGAATGCGCTCAATGCTGCTCCTTGTGCACGGGAAACCCGGGACCAGACGCAGGACAAAGCCTCTTTCATACGTGCAGCACTGCGAGGAAACAAACCCCAAACAAATGGAGCCAAGCTACAGATCCGTTTGGGGGTCTCGGAGCCAGGCTGCAACGCGGGGCTCGGCTCGTCTGAGCTGCTCCTCGCGTGTGAGGCGCAGAGGGCAGACAGAGAGCCCTACGCTGAGGTAACTACTGAGACAGCCACCATATGGGGGTGTGCACGTGTCCTACTGATTCTTACCAGCCACACACCACACAGGTACCAGCCGCTCTCACTACAGCCACCACTGGGCAGAGGCTCGGAGCCTCCCCGCATGGAACACGTCCTGGCACGGCACGTGTCTGCGCCCTTCCGCAGCTGCACTCCCGTCTCCAAACAAACCCAACACAGCTGCTGCAGCTGGAAGCTCGGGCCACCCCTGGCTCTGCAGGGCAGTGCAGCACGTTCCACCCAGGCAGGGCCCCGCTGCCCGCTCCGGGCTGCCCGGCACCAGCCGCCCTCTGCCAAGGGACAGTCACCTCCTCAGAAGGGGAAAGGGGCCACGGGAGGTTCTCTGCAAACTTGGCAGGCTGTGTGGGAACTGATAGGGCCAGAGTGGGCAAGCTGGAGCCAGGAGAACAGCTTTGGCTCCCGAACTGGAAGCCTGAAAAATTGGAAGTGGCACTCCATTTGTTTAAATTACCTCCTGAAACCACGCTCCATATGTGGGAATAAACAGTCACTCTGGTAGCCCTGAGCGCAACCAGGAGTAAATTGGTCCAAGATGCACATCTGCCTTCACCAAAGATTGGTGCCGAGTCAGGAGTGGAGTTTCCTTACCAACGCTGTGTTTTTCTTTTCAAGAACTCTTAACTGCAAGTGGCAGCACAGAAAGGTGCTGTCCATGGAACGGATCACCAGCACCCCTGCCTCCTTCAAACAAAGGCCTCAGCCTGCCCTGCTGCCGTGGGCAAGCAAACACCACCGAACGCAGCACGCCCCGTCTGTCCCTCTCACAACACACCGCCACAGCCCACGGCCCCCTCGAGTCCCTGACAGAAACACAACCTCTCCCTCCCTGGCCCCGCAGAAAGAGCGGCTTCAGGAGTTCAGTGTCACACTTGATGCATCCTGCCCACGTGAGCATTATTCTGAGGGCAAGGGGAAAAGAGCTTTCACGTTCAACCTGCCAAGCAGCTGAGTCTCCGTGGCCCTTGTGTGCCCACTCCCAGGGGAGCAGAGGTGCCCCCATAAGTCAAGTTTGCCTGAGGGGTAACTTCAGAAAGCAGAGCACACAGAGGGATGCTGTAGGTACGGCTACTCCTACGTTTGGGACTGGACTTTGCCTAATCAAGAACCAATGCAGAGAGTGGATTAACGATTAGCTGCTGCCAGTAGAAGGGCAGCAAGTGTTGATGCAAGCTCTGAGGCAATTCTCTCTCGCCGTCAGGACTGCCAGAGCCCCAGCTCGGGGGCAAGATCTCCCCCGTGCAGCCAGCCGCCCCGAAAGCAGCGCGGTGTCCGGGCAGAGCAGTGAAGAACGCAGCCTCTTGGTGCTGTACAGTCGGAGGGCGTTTCGGTGAGGAGCTCATACTGTACCGGGTATCGGGTGACACAGCCCGTGAAACCAGCCGCCGGCCTTCTAAACCTGGCGCGTCACAAGACCGCGGCATGAATGTCACCGACAGCCGCACGCTCGCCTGCGGCCGGCCGCCCGGCACTACCGTGCCATCCCCAACCCTGTGCCCGTGCAGAACCTGCTCCTCCGAGCCCAAGGCCCAGGCGGCCGCTCAGGCAGCTCCCACACGCGGCACGTGCCGCCGGTGCTGCCACGGCCTACCCGCACCGAGTGGCTGGTGCCATGGCACGGCCACGAGGCACCTCTGGCTGGAACGTCTGCAAAGCACTTTTCCCGGCGCTCTAACAGACTCGGAAAGCCTCGGCTTAACCACAGCAGAGCGGTGAGCAAACACCACGTCTGCTTTGGAGAAGCTTTTGGCGTCACACAACCAAACCTCGTGCCCCACCGGCACCACGCTTTCCGAAGCGCCAGGTACCGTTTTGCCAGAGCTGGGGTGGTGAGGAGAGAAACGTGGAGCGCAGCCGCAGAGGCGTGCGGGGAGCAGGAGGACTGGTCGGCCTCTCCAGCATCGAGCTCCAGTGGCGTGAGCCTGACTTGCTACGATTCAGGTACAAAATGAAAACGAGTTTCTACCCCAGCACGTACCAACGATTCCCAAAATGCAGCAGCTGCCTCAGGGAACACAACCATTGTTCCCTGGCTATGGAATGTGGTAGAGTCGTGGACAATAAGTAACAGAGACATCTGAGGTAACTATGACAGGCTACGGCCACTACATGCACCTTGTAAAGAAGCCACACGCCTGCCAGGGAGTAAGTTATTCCCATCAGCAAGGCTCCACAGCAACACGCTTCTCACAAGCTGCAGCTTCCAGGCCTTATGCATCACACTCCCCTTCTCCTACCCAGCCCCAGACATCTGGCTCTGAGGACACACCGTAGAACCTGAGCATCAAGCCATCAGCTGCATCATCACACCGCACCAATGGCCTCGGTATCCCAGGCAGATGCACAAGACACACAACTCGGATGGGATTCACAACTTGGAAAAGCCTGAGACACAGTGTATACCCAATGCTGCTTCCCAGCCACCAAGAAAAAAGCAGCAGCCGTGAGCAGGACTGGAGGAGCAGCCCAGAATCGACACGATAACCTCTTGCAGTCACCCCAAGGCCACGGAGGCTCTGGCGCTGGCAGCCGTAAGCCTGGGCTCTGCCTGGTGCTGTGCAACAGGCCTCGTGCCTGGGTAGAGTGTTATGCAAGCTGCAGCAATGCCCAAGGAACAGCTATCGAGGGACAAAACCCAGCTGCAGGAAACAGCCCTGGATCACAGATTCACAGTTACACAGAGTCTCCAGCTCAGTCCTGCAGCTAAATGTGAAACCGGCCCGTGGAACCCCACAGAGAGCTGACAGAAGGGCTGTTGAAGCAAACCAAACAGTAGCACACCACCTCACAAGGTGAGCATCCAACACCCCGGCTTCCACCGCCAGTCTCTTCGGTCGTGCTCTCCTCTCCTTCCCCCCTCCCACGCTGACCTCGCTGTGCCTGAGAAGCCTTGCTATGGTCTGTCCGAGGGGAAGCTGGCTAGCTGAGGGTAAACAGTTCTGCCTGGTCTCTCTGGGGAAAAAGAAAGGAAAAAAAAAAGCTGTCCAACGTCACCGAAATGGAATGTGAGGGAACTCGGTGCACTTGGTCGGGGGAGAAAGGCCAGCCTTACACTGCAGGCTGTTTATCCACAGCGCTGGGCCGCTCGGCAAAGCATCTGGGCTGGTGCTCGAGACCCTTCTCGCTCCGAGGCTCTGAAGCCATACTTCGGTTCGTAGAGAAGTTATGTTAATGAAATGAATCATTTGATAGGAATGTACAGTCACCCCGATGCAATGGAAAATCTGGAGATTAAAACGTTCGAGCTACGCATCCGGCATCAAAGGTTAGAGCAACACTGCTTTCAAAAGCATTACTCATCCCTGCTTCAGCTGTACATCACTGCACAGGCCTGGAGACAGGAGCATCAGCAGCATCAGGAACTCACCAGCCGTGGTACCAAACCACCAGGTAAGAGTCACGGAAAGCACAAGGCGAGACCTAAACCACCCCGAGCGCCAAACTCCCCGGCGCCACGCGGGCCAGCCCTAGTCCCTGACCCTTGGAGTGGATGATGCTCAAAGGCAGGTTCCCAGCTGCACCCTACTCTCCCTGCAGCCGATGTCACAGACGTACTGCTGCCATTAGCCTCTTGCTCCATCGCAGAATTTGCTTCTGAAAAGTCTTTGAGCCAACAGGTTTGGTTATATAAAGCTCAGACCCTTTCAACACGAGCCGACAGTCTTCCCGGTGGGTGACTGGTGCTCGCTAGTAAAACACTCATCCCTGCCCAGACATCTCATCAAAACAACTTCCCTGCCCCACAGCCTGCGGGTGGCCCAGCCACAGCTGGCACTGCCAGCTAATGCCCAACGTCCGCCAAACACCAGAGGCTGCACCAGAAGAGGTCCTGCTGCCAAAGGCAAGGGCCCCCCAGCCTGGCGGGCAGCCAGCCCTGGGGACTGGTGGTTCTACACAGGGGAGTCTGCTGCAGCCCGGCTTCCACGCCGAGCCCACGTCAGCCAACAAAACAACATTGTGGACACAAAGCCGCTTTCCTCTGGGGCCAGGCCCGCTCCTGCCATCGGGGCAGCGCCGCACGCTCTGCCTCCGTGCCTGATCAACTCGGCTGGCTCAGCGGGCAGCCGAGCACAGGAGCTCCCCCAGCTTAGCCAGCGCTTCTCAGTAACTGCACGTTACTGCCGAGTGCTCTTTCTATCTTCTATCTAAACAAAACGCCACAGGACTGGGCTTGTTTTGTGCAACGACGCCCTCGCAGCTTGTCCTGCAGCGGGCAAGCAGCCAGCTCTGCACGCCTCACCGAGTGCTCCACTTACCTGTGCTCACCTTTTACAAACCAATGCCTGAACGTGAGCAGGTATTCTGACTCCCCTGTTTGGTTTCCCTGCTAACACACATAGAGCAGGATCCTCTCCTACCCAAACACTCCAAGAGCCCGTGGTTCAAGCTTTACTGCAAGCCATGCCTCCTACACGGCTCTTTTTTCACGTTACCCTCGTGAAGCAGTTCAGACACCCAAGTCAGAAGTGAAAGGGAGGTTCTTAACGGTGAGCCCAAAACACAACTGGTCCTCCGTCAGCTCCTGGCAACTATCTGATCTCCTGCTCTAAGCTGGCTGACACGCTGCGTTATCTACACGCCTTCGGTTGTCTGCAGGTGGGGAAACAAGCGTGTTGTGCTTTCCCCGCAGAGGGCTGCTAGCACTCCTGTGGCTGCTCAGATGGGTCAATCACTAAGCTGCAGTAACTGGGCAGCTTGCAGTCAGCTGTGAATAACCAAGGTCCCTGGCCTCAAAGCAAGGCTCTGAAGACACAAGCCAAGTGCAGCAAGTGGTGGTGAGACACAGCTGCCCATCCCGGCAGGCCCTCCAGCACCTCGCCGGCTTCTTAGCCAGAGTGCAGCTCTAGGTGTGCTTTATCCAGCAGCTCTCAACACAAAATACATAAACAGTCCCTGGAGCGCAGATGGAAACCGATGCCTCTCCCCTCCCAGGGGAGTTCCCTCATCACCAGGCTACAAATTCATGTTCCCTCTTGCTCGCAGCCTTTGATGATACAAATCTTATGTGCCTTCCTACACAGCACCCCGGTTTCAACATGAGAGGCACAGCATCCCCTCCCTTATTAGGCCGTAGCTTTGCGATTAGGCCCCTCTGAGGAGCCAGAGTCGGGGCTGCCCCCAGGCTGCAGGAGATGGCTGGGCTCTGCTACGGCAGCCAGGGCCGTTTCCCACCCCCCTCTCACTCGGCTACGGCTGGCCTCGGGTGCAGCTACTGAACCCCACGCAGGCTGCGAGGTGGAAGAGGCTCCAGGAGCACGCTCACCCGCCCTGCCCTCTCTCACCCACCAGAGCGGGGTGCTGAGGGAAAAGGCCGAGCTGTTGGCGAGCAGAAGTAGCTCAGCTTTTCATCTCGTATCAAAGCAAAGGCGCACAACGGCATTTTGCTTCAAGAGACTCGAGGAAAGAGAGGAATCCCTCAACAGCCACCTATGACATCAACAAACACGAGACAGAACCGGCAGGCTGAGAAGCATTGTCTTCTGCACGGAGCTTTGTGATTTGAGCCCCAGCACTTGGAGCAAGATGAAACTCCACCCACCCAGCAGCAGCAGGTCTAAGTGTCTCTCCCACACGAGCACCTCAAGGTGAACCGGAGATCGGTGTCCAAGAGGCACACAGCTATTGCTCAAGGAGCTGCTCTTGCAGACACCCAAAAGCCCCTGCGGAGAGGGGAAGTGCCTGCAGAGCAGAGATCCTCTGCAGCTGCTGCAAGAGCTGCAGCACAAGCTGAGCCCAACTCGGAGCTGCTACCTGTGTGGAAAGAGGTTGGCTGTGATTTCAGCCGGAGCAGCAACAATTCACTGGAGAAGCTGCCTTGCACAGACACGTGAAACTGCCGTAGTGGTTCCAGAGCCTTGCCCTGGTGACTTCTCATTAGACTGCCGCCTTCTAATCCGGTTTTTATCAAATGAGGATCTAAAGTGCATCACAGGTGCACAAGGCAGCTTGCTGAAAGATGAAATTCCAGCCTGCACGCATTTCTAAGCGCGTTATCTCACAGCTGCAGAGCGAGCAAGAGCTTTCAGGAGCTCTGGCTGTAACCGTGACCCAAGCGAGATCTCAGGTGGAGGCTCTGCGTGTCCTGTGGTCGCACATCCAGCGCCAGACAACCAGCAACCTTCCACGGCTGAGGATAATGGGACACGGAGGCAGCCTGGCTCCAAAGGCCCCAGGAAGAATCCATCGTGGAGAGACGGTGAATCAAAGGCTGACTGATGTCCACGCCGACAAACAAGTTCACCTCACCCTTCCATTAGGCACCTTGTCCTAAGGAGTGACTCAAGCACTGGCAGCAGAAAACAAACAGCTGACGTGGGCAGTTATCTTGTCGGTCACTCTGTGAGAGCACTGCTCCAAACACCTTCCCCTCCGGAGCCACCCGTGACCACGCAGCTGAAGAGTCACGTGCACAGCTGCTGCCTTCCCCATCGCAGACACCTCAGCAACTGCAGGAACCCAAGCTGCACAAGCCGGGCTCAGCCTGTAATTCCCAGGTCTCTTGCACTGTTCCCACGCCTTTATTGCCCCGCTCTCTACTAACTCTTCCTCCCCTCTGGTGTGTGCTGCATTAATCAGCAGCCTGCGCCGACAGGCCTGCAGCCTGGGACGGGGCTAAAGCAGGTCCCTTCCTGCAAGCTCAGCTGGGACAGAAAACACTGGGGCCGGTGCCACTGAACCCTCTTGCGCTACACCACGAAAACTCTGAGGGCAAAGGACACGAGAGAGGCCCCGTCCTGGCTTTCTTGCCAGGACTCCCGCTCCGGCTGCTCGTGCCTCTCCCGCGTGGCTGACGTGCACGTTCCGCCTCCTGCCCCGCTCCCCCTGCCGCTGCAGGTGGGAGTGAAGCGCAGGCAGGGCACGTGCCCCCAGGTTACAGAAGCAGCACATTTAGTAGCACGAATTACACTTGAAAATTCCCCGTTGAAATTCAAGCCCCGCGCTGCAACCTCACACGGTCCTTCAGCCATTTGCTCTCTCCAGGGAAGACGGATCGGTTGCCAACCGAGGGCTGCGCTGAGGGATTAGCCAATGTTTATGAAGTGCTTTAAAGATTAGAAGTGTCACCTACGTGCTAAATATTTCTCTGGCACTATCAGCTTGAACGGCAACCGAGTATCTTGTATCTGCTCCTGCTGATCTCAAGCCGGTTGCCGGAGGCGTCAGTCAACCTGACTTCCAGCCACCGCGCTTGGCATTAACTCGAGGGGCGTTGCAGACACACGGCAGGAGAGGACAGAACTAGGCAAAGATTTCGACTGGAACTTCTGCAAACTGCTAGCAGAGTAACGACAGTTGATATCACCCGAGGAGGCCGAGGGATTTATTGTCCTTCCACCCTTCTCATCCGTGTGCATGAGACTGGAATACGTTGGAAGGAAGCCCAACCGTGCAAAGAGAGGCCCTCACTGTCACTCACCCAGACAGGGCTGGCTTGGCAACGTTATGAAAAGGTACTTTGTACACATCAGCTTGATAGGAGCTGAACACAGCCTCAAAAAGCTTCTTGCAGCGCTGAATGACGAGAGAGAGAGACACGAGTCTGAGCGCGCAGGACAGCGGCGCGGCACAGCTCGCTCCAGCCCTGCACTGCTCAGACACCAAGGGTACGCTCGTGTTCCTTCCTTCCTTCCTTCCTTCCTCTTGTTCCCCTGTCACCTCCACTTCTCTTCCAGACAGAATACAAGCAGGAGCTGCCCATAGCAAGACCTTCCCACAGACACAAAGCTCAGCCTTCCCTTCTCCCCGTGGGTTTGAAACCAACAGCGAGGGAATCCAACAGCCATCATCAAGCAGTCGGAAAAGGAGACGTTCGCTTCCAAGAGTTTACTCTGCACTGGAGAGAGAAGAAAAACCAAGCTGGGAACGCCTCGCTTCATAAACAACAGCGACTCCGAAAGCATTGTCTGTAGGAAGCTGTTGCACTAAACTGTCTACACATTGGGCTCACAATTTGCCAAGGACAAGGAAAAGGAGCTCCGTGGAAGGATTCCCTTAACGTGAGCTCAGCGTCACAGCCGGGGAGGTCACACACAGATTTGGAGGGCAGCGTGGCCTGACAGAGCTGCTGCATTGCAGAGGGGCAGTTTTTACTGTGCTGGCCCATCCTGCATCCACAAGCATTTGCTCCCACTCCCAAGCAACACAGTTCTCACTGCAGATCGTGCCTCGCTTCACAGGCTGTGGGCACCTGGACCCTATGGGCGGGCAGTCACCAACACCAACATGACCGGTGCTGCAGCAGGACCTCACCAGCAAGAGCTTATTGCATCAGAGCAGGGCAGAATTCTCCTCCCGGCTTCTCAGCAGCTGTACAACCCTCCATCAGCACCAGCACCCACTTGCAGCCGTGCAGCAGCATGCGAGCAGCCCACTCAACCTTGGGTTTTGGGAGCAGCCCTGGGCTGCCCCGGTGAGGTAGGGCAGCCCCAGTGACGCAGGGCTGTCCCAGTGAGGCAGGGCAGCCCCAGTGAGGCAGCGCTGTCCCAGTGAGGTAGGGCAGCCCCAGTGACGCAGGGCTGTCCCAGTGAGGCAGGGCAGCCCCAGTGAGGCAGCGCTGTCCCAGTGAGGTAGGGCAGCCCCAGTGACGCAGGGCTGTCCCAGTGAGGCAGGGCAGCCCCAGTGAGGCAGCGCTGTCCCAGTGAGGTAGGGCAGCCCCAGTGACGCAGGGCTGTCCCAGTGAGGCAGGGCAGCCCCAGTGAGGCAGCGCTGTCCCAGTGAGGTAGGGCAGCCCCAGTGACGCAGGGCTGTCCCAGTGAGGCAGGGCAGCCCCAGTGAGGCAGCGCTGTCCCAGTGAGGTAGGGCAGCCCCAGTGACGCAGGGCTGTCCCAGTGAGGCAGGGCAGCCCCAGTGAGGCAGGGCAGCCCCAGTGAGGCAGGGCTGTCCCAGTGAGGTAGGGCTGTCCTGTGCTCGGGCTGCACCTGCCCGACTGCTGTGTCTGCCTGGCAAATGCCAAGGTGAACGCTCGGATAGCCAGAGGCACAAGCACAGGAAGCCCAAGGACAGAGGAACCCATTACAAAGGAAAACACTCTCCAAAGCCATAACAGTGTCCCTGCAACCCTTCTTGCTCGTCAGCAGTGGAGTCAGAGGACGATAACTGCACACAGACACAACAGCAAGGGACTCACAAAGGCTGTGGTCGGCAGTCAGGTCCTCTGCAGCCCGGAGGGTGTTTTGGGGGAGAAATCCCACGTGACAGCAAGGCTGCTCCCAGCCCAGAGCCTCAGCCGGGGCCGAGAAGGAGGTGGCCTCACCGGGATGACCTCAGCCAGGCGCACGGCACACGGGGCTCCAACCACACGGGTCTGTGTGGCCAACACCAATTTTGTGGCAGGCGACTTGCTCAGGTGACACGTCGTAAACTGCTCTTACTCAAGCAGAGGAGCGTCTGAACACTCGGAACTGAAGACAGAGTACAAACAAGCCTCCTAAAACCACACGTCACTCTTGCAGACCCACTCGCACCCTTTTCTGAACCAAAGGAGCAGCCTCTGCTCTGGGACCCAGCGGGGACCACTCGTCTGCTCAGCCCAAACTGTCCTTCCCTCCAACACGACGGGGCAGGGAGCCAGCTCTGCACCAGGCAGCCAGAAGGGCGGCCTCACCACGGGGACCAACGCGCCAGGGTTTCGACTGTGGAGACCCACATGTGGTAAAAACCAACCAAAGGCCTTTTGCTGTTTATCTCAGAGACACGCAACCTGCTTTGAACTGGCCTGCCCGGGCGCCGCTGCGGAGCGTCTCTTGTTTGGACAAGCACGTTCGCTCCGGTGCCTATTTGAATGATGACTCACTGGAACAAGCCAGGGCACCCTAGCACACAGATCCCCGAACTGCTGACTTAGGGCTGGGGATGCAAATGCGCCAGGAAGCGGCGTTTCCCTGCCACGGCTGACGCTGGGGAGAAGGCTGGAGTGTGCAGCCAAAGGGCTCTGCCGACCCCAGCACCACGGAGCTGAACGGCAGGAAACATAAAGCACACCAGTAACAACAAGCGCCACGCAGAGAGAAACCCCGCGTGAGCTCCAGCAGAGTCTTGCCTTGAGGACAGTGGGAATAAACACATTTGATAACATGTCCTTGCCGTGCCTGCACTTCTGGAGCTGCCCTTTTCCTTTTCAGCGCTGGTGCCGTGCACAAGTGACAGCCCCGCTGCCCCGGCCTCGTGGCTCTCCTCCAGCCGCTTCCACTTGTGTCTCACCGAGCATGTGAGAGCCACAACCCGTGACGGGCTCGGCAGTAATTGCCGTATCAATTTCGACGCTCCTCCGGCCAGAACAACTCCTGTAACTGTAAACCATAAACCTTTTAATATCCCACTCAATTACGAAGCAAACAACTCCTGAGCGGCCGCGGCGGCGCGCGGAGCCCGCTGCCGTTCGTTCCGCTGCGGGCTGGGGCCTGGCTAGGGATGGCTGAAGTGCACGGGGAGAAGCGGTGCTGAACGATGCTGTCAGGGGAACGGGGGCAGAGACAGCTCTTCCAGCTGCTCAACGCCACTCTCGCCGAGGAGCACGGGCCGAGAAGCCAGATGACCCAACTGACGGCGTGCCACCGGGACGGCATCTGGTGCCAGCGCGGCTCACGGACTGTTTTCAAGTCCAAGAGAAAGAGCCAAAAAAGCAAGCAAATGAGTTGGGCCCTGTCCTATGAAGCAGTCTTACAACCCCTCTCTGGTGTTTGCAAACAATCCCCAAGGCAAGGTAAACAATCTGAATGAGTGTTTGGAGTTGATGAAACATTCCCATCCACTGCAGCCTTTAAAAAGCCAGACAGATGCTTTGCTGGAGCAAGAGTGAGATCAGCACCACCCGCTTCCAGCCCCCGACGTCCTATCCTGAAGCCGACGGCCGCCTGCCCGGCCCTGTCCGGCGAGGGCAGCCCTTCTTGCTCTGGTGAGGAGGGGTAGGGCGCGGGGAGCCGCGGGCACGCAGCCTCCAGCGGGCTCCCACCTTGCTCCGTGCGGGCCTGACCCGCTTTTGTCTCGCCACACCGCAAGCCAGCCTCGGTTGCCATGGTGAAAGCTCTGACACATTTCGTTTTCCCACCGGTTTCCTGCTGCACTACACACTATGGATGCTCTGCACCTCGCTGCTCGTCACCACGGGGAGTGGGAAGCCCCCAACCCCTGTCCACACAAGTGAAGAAGGGATTTGGCCACGTGCTCTCGGTGCCTGGTCACTCTGCCAACAGGGTTTGTCAAGGCAGCTGTACTTACACCTCTAGGAAATCAAAATGTCTCTTGCCTAATCTCTGTCGGGGTGCCTTGGGTACTCCTTTCATGTGCTAAGAGCTGATCTCGCACCCTAAAGCCATCTGCCTTCAGATGAAGCCCTACACAGTTGAAGACACTTGATGATGATCTGGAATCGCTGCTCTAGAAGAGGAACACGCGTGCCTGTCCTGATTCGGACTGCCAGGACTGATAACCCCTGGTGTTCGGACAACCCGGCGGCCTAACCGGGAGCGCCGAGCCCCTGCAGCCACACACGCTGCACCACCGGCGTCCCCTCGGCGCTGAGCAGGCAGATGCGAGAGCTCCCAGCACCAACGGCCACGCAGGGTTTGTGTAAACCTTGTTTCGCCAAACAACACACAGCTCTGCTCAGAGACAAGCTGACGTCCTCAAACCAAACAGCACCTGCAGGCTTGCCGTTTGCCACAACGTGCTTTAGAAAGAGCTACGGGCAGCTGCTCCCCCGGCTCCCGGAGACCTTGCCGCGGTCAGTACGTCCCTTCTGCTCCTCTCACCCACTAACCCCGTGGCCTGAGAAAAGCCAAGCAGTGCTTGCACGCGAAGGACGGCTGTTTTCCACGTGTTCCCAAGCATCTCTAAGGTCCTCAGCCGATGTCTTCCCAAGGGCAGCATTTGCCACCAACCTGACGCTGCTCCACGGGCTCCACCAGCACATCTGAATCACGTTTTCACAACGGCTTGTCTTGCTGTCACCAGGTTGAGAGCAGAGGGTGGGAGAGAGAGACCACTGCCACCAAAACAGACGGGCTAAAGGGTGTGTTGCTGCGGGAACGCCACCAGCCCAGGACAACACACAGCTTCTCCAGGCCTCTGAAAACGTACCACGAGCAACTAGACAGTTTCTTGACTCAGTAACGACAGGCTGCATCCCACCCTTTCTTCTCAGCAGCCCTGCTGCAATTTCTGACCCATCAGCTTTTCCTTCGAGCTCAGGCAAAGGAGTTCACTTCATTACCTAAGTGTGTGGCCAACGGCAAGCGAAAGCAACGACCCAGCTCTCTCTGGGGTGCAGAAACGGGACCAGGGGCGCAGACACACAAGACCACAGAAGGTGAAGAGCAAGGCCCACGGTGTCTGGCAACTGACTCAAACTGCAGAAGCTCCCACCGAGCGGGAAAACACCTAGAGCCAGCCTGCACCACTCTTCTTACCGTGCAATGGGAGCCTCAGCTTGGCTGCAAACAACAGCAGCAGTTTGTTCTGACTAAGCACAGGGTTCCCCGTGTCCCTCGGCGCAGCGGGAAACGCAGCCCCAGCGCCAGGCACACGACACCCACGCCGTGGCGGACTCGGGCCGGCAGCGACCGCGATTTCCTTCTCCTCCACCAGCTCGGGACTGTGTTTCTCATATAAAACAGCTGAACCAACCAACAGCAGAAAGGAAAAGCCTTTGGGTTTTTTATCTGACGCTTCCCAAAGCAGCTCAGGTAAAAAACTACCTCTGCAGAAGCCAAATCTTCAAATCCTGGTAACCCAGAAGGAGGAACCCAAACCGTTTCTCCGGGTTTGCATTGAGGCTGTGCTTGGAACACGACAGCTGCTGCGGAGCTGACAAGCACCACTGCGCCGTGGCCAGGAACACGGCTGGGCTCTGCACACCTAAGGACATCTTCCTTCAGCGCCACTGGGAACTCGTGCAAAGAAACAGTGTGAGCTGAGCCGTACAGGCACCGGCCTTCCTGGGGGAGCAGAGGGAAGCCCCACCACCTCCAAACCTGCTGAAATCAGCTGCCGGCAGCCTCGGGGACGCAGGAGGTACCAGATACAACAGAAGCTTCCCACAGAACAACATTATTGTCCTCTGGCCACCTGCTCAGGGCCAAACCTGCCGTGCACGGTTCAGCACGCGAGGCTTTCCGTGCTCCCAGGCAGGAGAGGGGCCAGAAGGGCTCCCTGCCGCAGCCCCGGCCCGCAGCGCCCGCCTCAGCCGCAGACAGGAGCCCCGGCTGTCAGTGGCACTCCAGCCTGGCTGATAGCCTTGACAGAGCCACTTGCAAGATGACAGCCCAAGGATTTCCTACAAGCACAGCCAGAGAGGAAAGACTAAGTACAAAGGCTGCTGCTTTTCATCTTCAGTTGCTGCCAGCGCTACCGAGCCTGAACGACAAGGCGGGAGGAGCAGCTACACGGTCACGCTGTCACCGGCGGCAAAGAGCTTTCTGTAGCACCGACCCACGAGTGGCCAGTGCAAGGCTGAGGCGGCACACAGGCCGGCTGGTCACGCAGCTCAGTAGCTGCTGTAGCTCTTAGCTGCTTGGGCTGCTTTTCCTAGCAGGTCTCCAGGCACAGGACGGCACCAACCCTGTCCCGAAGAGACAGCGAAGAGGCCGAGTGAGCAGCCACGCTATAAACGGGGTGTTGCTGAAGGAAAGCGTGGCCAAATGCCTTTGTAGGAATTTAGAGCCGAGGATCATGAGGCATTTTTTCACCTAGTTTCTTCACTTCCATGGTAAGGCAGCCCGTACCCCCAGAAGAGCTCAATAGCTGTGCTTCGGAGACACACACACACACACACACACACGCGCTGGCCTAGCCAGGGTAGCCTGAGCATCAGCACAGCCTCCTGCGAGCCTCCGAGAGCAGCTCAGTACCTGAACAGACCGTGTCCCTCCACCCCACTGACAGGAGCCTGTTTCCAATGAGGATCCCTGCTGCCGTTCAGCACCATCACCTGCTCAGACCTCACACGCGGTTACGTAGAGCCCGGCAAGCCGCTCCTCCCACTGCAAAGCCCTGCGTGGTGTGAAACGTTACAGGCAGTTTTCAAGTGAAGTGGCATCAGCTTCCATTCAGTTGCTTTTCCCTACGTATCTGCAAGAAAACTCAGGGTCTGAAAGCCACTGTCTCTCCCCAGGAGGGACCAGGAACCCCCCCTGGTGCTCCCTGATGAGAGAAACGCTGCAGGTGATATGATGGGAGATCCCTGAGCCTTAAACCCCTCCCGTGCCCACGGTGCCGTGCCTGGGGCTCTTCCATATGTCTGTCACCCTGACGCTCTGCCCACGTCACACAGGTACTGCTGCACCAGGCGCCGGGTGCTCGGGAAGCAGCTCTCCAGGGAGCAGCCCAGCGCACAGGCCAGGGCAGCCAGCACAGCCTGAGACAGGCTTGTTCAGGGAAGGAAAAACCACACAAAGATTCGCCTTCCCTCCCGTTGCAGAGATCCACAAGCACCTCCCCAGCCTCAAAAACCCTTCGCCGGGTCCGTCTCAGCCGAGATGACTTCCAGCAGGACCAACCACATTTCAGCAGCGCCGGGCCTGCAGCCGCGCGCCGATGCCCTACAGAGGCTCCTTTTCTTCTCGACCATCTTCCAAACTCGATCATTAACGGACTATAACTCCATCAGATGCTTGAAGAAGCCGAGGGCAGAGCTCCCAGTTGCCAAGCCCTGCGTGGGAGCGGCAAAGGCCAGGGAGATGCTGACCTACGGCGAACCGGAGCGTCGGTAACGGTCACCCTCCGGGTTACACAACGCTGAGGCCAGGCCTGGAGCGCCTGCAAATCAGTAACTCGGTGCACAACGGCTGCTTCTGCCAGCAGGCCCCATTCAGGCAGCAGGTCACTGCAAAGGCTCCTGGTTTAGGGCGTGCGGACTCACTCCCCAGCCAGGCCTCCTCCTCCTCCTCCTCCTCCTACCAGCATCACCCCCAGAGCCAGGCGAAGCACGGCCCGTGTCAGCTGCAGCTCGCAGTGCGCCGCAACGCCCAGACCCCACTCGACCCTCCCCTGGTGCTTTCACACCACGGCTGAGCGGCACCAACAGTCGGGGCTCCCGTGGGCACGCCGAGCACACCTGCACCACGCCAGCCCCAGCTCTGCTCTGCGCTCCCCCCGGGTTCTGACAACCCCGTACCCGAAGCGCGGCTGCCCAGGAGGGTCACAGTCCCCAGCCCCCTATGCAGAGGCCAGAGCGATGCCAGAAGCAACATTTCAGCATCACCAGGACACCGGAGACACGGGCGCTTGGGAGATGCGGCGTGGCGAGGGCCAGCACCGAGCCCCGGGACGTGCCCCCGCTCCTGCTCCCGCCGCGGTGCGGTGCGGCCGCGCCGCGCCTCAGCTCCCCCGGCACACGCGGGCAGGAGCCGGCTCTGCTATTTTTGAGCACAACGTGTCAGTTGCAGCGGGTGTGGGAGTTTGTTTGTGTGGGTTAGTGCGATTCCACTGCTTTGCAGCTTGGCTGAAGACACATAATTCCCTTCCCCTGGAACCCCTTTTATTGGCCGTGTAACGGAGAGGGCGAGGTTGAGCCTGAGCTGCGGAGACTCGGGGTCAGAGCCGCTGGGGAAAGACACACGGTGACTAAAACTGAGTCAGCCTTCGGTGGCTGCTTCGTGTAAAGTGTTAATGCAGCAGCAGCAGCACATCAAGCCCCTGGACCGGGACCAGTGGCAAGGCCTTGTCTGTAACCGACGAGTACGATGGCTTAACTAGACCATTGCCAAGCTGCTGTGCCTGGAGCTGTGCCGGGTTAACCCTGGCTCCTGTGCTCTCACACGCAGGTGGCACCTTCCCCGTGCCGCAGACGATGGAACAACCGGCAGGCTCCTGAGGAGAGGTCGCCATTGCCATGAGAACCCTTCGGCTAGCGAGAGCTTCCACCTAACAGCGCCAACCACAACTTCTGGTACCACTGGAGCCACTTCCCAAAGCTGTGCTCGCGTGGGCAAAGCCACGCGGGGGTCACACAGTCAATCCCCTGGCTGAGAGCAAGCAGGGGCGAGCTGCTGGGGCCAGTCACACGGAGCTGATACGTGACCCAGCCAGAGCACACGGGGAAAAGGGAGTTTAGCTGCTGCTCTTCAGCGAAAATAGCTAATACCCAAGGAGCCCAGTCTCCCAGCAACACGCTGCTATTTCCTTATTTCCTTCTAACACGATTCCTCCTTCGAACACAAACGAGAACACAGGCTGTAGGAGCCCTAATTAGGCTTCTGCAGCACTCACAAAACCTTCGCAAGGCTCCTACCAAGAGGTGAGGCTCCCATCCCTCCTCGTGCCACGGCCCTTCCTCTGCCCGGTCCATCCAGTTCAGCCTCTGTGCCTGCAAACGGCTGGCAGGAGAGCAGGGGGGGACAGGAGGGGTGGGAGGTGGATGGGTGGCAGAGGTACCAAAGCTGTAGCCAGCTCACCCAGCAGTGATGCTAAACAGCAAGGGGGTACCAACGGCCTGGGCTCTCTCCAGCTGCTCCCCCTGCTCAGCAATATTGCCCTGTCACACAGCACTGCTGGCTCCACTTCTACCTGTCAGCACCACGAGGCTCCTCGAGAAGCAGCCTGGCCTCCCAGTTTCATCCTGCTCTTGCACTGATGTCCTGGCAATCGCATGTTATTTGCTACAGCAAGGAACGTGTCGTCACACAACACGCCGACCGGAGCCTGCAGCGGGTACAGGCAACGCCTCTGTCACGGGCACTCACTCTTACCCCCCACCCAGGCTCAGCTGCAGCCCCTGGGCAGCGCAGCCTCAGCAGCAGGAGAGTCTACCAGCTGCATTTGTGTCCCCTCCATGAAGAGCCACAGCGGCCACCTCCAGTGCCAGCTCGGTTCTGCCGGCGACTCCAAAGACGAGCCACGTAAACTAAGCCGGGCACGTCCTCTCTGAGTGAAAGCAGAGACCCCTCCCCGCTCCTCAGAAAGAGCTCAGCTCCTCACAAACCTAGGCAGAGACACAGCTGCCCTCCAGCCTTTCTCCACTTGTGCTTGGGACCGTGGCAGAAGAAGTGCTCTGCTCTGGCAAGGATCCAAGGCTTTGGGGGACCAGCCAATGAGACAAGCGCAGGTTGCCCCTTCCACACGATGCCAAACACGTTTCCAGCCTCGTCTGTTACCTGGCTACTATGGAAAATGCCCAGCAACTCAAAGAGAGGTGCACAAGCAGCCTGGAAGAAGGCAGGACGGCACGGCAGGAACATCACTGGACCTGGGAGGCAGCTGCACTCTCCCAGGGCTGTGAACTCTTATCTCTGCTCCTCTGAGAGAAAAGCCTCCTCCATCCCCAGCGGGTCCCAGGCACCGAACCGCAGCACCCAGAGAGCCAGGGACACAAGGCCCGTGGCCACAGCACGTGTGTGAACCCCCTCTGCCAACCTACAGCCACCAACCCCGGTTATGAACCGTGGCACCAGAAACAGCTCCAGTGCCCGACCAGAGCTGGAATCCCAACGAAGCCGCCTGCAGGATTGGGAAGTGGGGGCAAAACGACTTACCCAGCGGGTCACTGGGAAGACGTTCAGAAAGGAGACAAGAAAGGGTTTATTGGGAGAGAGACAAAGGGAAAGGGGAGGAAGGCAGGAAACAGAGGAGGCAAGGTGCAGCAAGCTGCCCTGCAGCTGCCCGACCCGTCCCTGCCACGGCAGCGGCTGCAGTTGCCGTGCAGCCCTCAGCACAGCTCTGCCCCGGCACACATCCCACAGCCGGGGACTCAGCCACGCGCCGCCTGCTCCACACACAAGGTGAGCGCAGGCCTCCTGCCCTTTGGGATGACAAACACCCTCTGGTTGGCATCCCCAGCGCTGCTGACGCCCACTCAGCTCGAGAGGGGCAGCGACACGGGGCCGGTGCCGCCGTGGCACCGCGGCTGGGCACCCCGACAGCCACAGACACCTTTCACACCAGGACACGCACCAAAGCAGCCCCTGCTTTGCTTTTATAGGGGAAGGCACCACGAGTCAGGGATGCTCAGTCCCGGGAGTGCATCGCAGCCCCTCTGAGCCACTGACACCAACACAGTGCCTCCAGCTCCCCGCACAGCCCTGAGCACCGGCCTCTGCAGCTCTCCTCTTCCTCACCAAGGTGCGACGAGCCAGGGCACAGCAGCCGGTGCCCAAGGGATCCCTTCCGAGCTTCCAGGGCGAGCTTCAGCTGCCAGCTGCTCCCCCAGCACAGCCCAGGGCAGCGAGAGGCAGCTCTTCCAGCGCAGGGAGCACTCGAGGCTCGGGGGGATCTCACCTCCTCGGGTGGGGGGGAACGTGCAAGGTCCCCGCAGGCTGAGCTGCAGTACCGCACACGCTCCAGCAGGCTCGGCAGCCGCGGCTCAAGCTGCCAGCCCAGCAGCAGCAGCCAGCAGCCAACAGCCAGCCGCCCGCGGGCATTTCCCAGCGCCGGCAGCCTCCTCTGGCACCCGCAGAAGACACGAAGGCAGGAGCTGGGTGCCTCCGGCCGCCCTCTCCCAGCCTGGGCGGCTGCAAGGCGGGAGCCGGCTGCTCTAACCGGGGCCGCTGCCGCCAGCTGCGGGAGCCGCCGGTGCCTGGGCGCCGTAACACAACCCGGGACAGGCTCGGCCAGCCGGGAGAGAGCCGGGGGGAGGCCGCTCCGCTCCCCGCCGCCGCTCCCGGGCGGGGGGGAGCTGGGGCTGTGGAGCCCCACCGAGACCCCACCGAGCTGCAGCAGCGGCGCCCACCCCGGCACGGCACGGCTCGGCACGGCTCGGGCGCGTCCTCGCCCCCCGCGCTCGCCGGCGGGAGGGGTGGCGGCGCCTTCGCCCCGCTGACAGCCGCCCCGTTGCCCGTCCGCCGCCGCTCACCTTGGCGCGGGTGAGCAGGTGCGTGGCCAGCTTCACCACCGCGAAGTTGCCCTTGCCGATCGTGCGCTCCACCTCGTAGTAGCCGATGCGCGCGGGCCCCGGCGGGCGCGGGG
>WBNH01001355.1:71577-84439 GCA_013401255.1 Urocolius indicus
TGTCAGCCCGCCGGCACTGGGGAGGGATGATGGGGATGGGGGGGGTGGGGATTGGGGGGTTGGGGAGGGTCCGTAGCGCCGCGGCCGCCGCCCGGGCTCCGGCTGCAGCGTCACTCTGCCGCGCTCCCTCCGCAGGAGCAGCATGAGCCACGGCAGCTCCAACCCCGCCGCCGTGCCTCACGCCGCCGAGGACGTGCAGGGCGATGACAGGTGGATGTCCCAGGTACGCCGGGGCACGGAGGGAGGGAGGGAGGGAGGGCCCGGGGCTCCTGCGGGGCTCCTGCGGGGCTCCTGCAGGGCTGCCACACAGCGCCCAGCCCCTGCTTCTTACCCTCGATGCCGCTGCTGGAGGGAGGGCCCGGGCTCCTGCGGGGTTGCTGAGGGGCTGCCACACAGCGCTCAGCCCCTGCTCCTTACCCCCGAGGCCACTGCTGGCAGGGCACATCGATGGCGGTGCTGGAGCTCTTGCAGTGGCAGCTCTCGGCTGTGGCACGGCCAAGAGGGTGGCCAGAGGATGCTGTGGAGCCAGCGGCTCTTCCTGGCTGTGTTGTGCCATCACTGGGTGCACAGGCACCCCCGCAGGCTCCCAGCTCAGGTGCATTTAGCAGGCAGAGGCTGGTGCTGGGGTTGCTGTAGCCAGCAGTGCGTGCAGGTCGGGCAGCTGCAGGGGGGGAATAAGGAGCATCAGGCAGAGCTTAGCTTGCTGCTCTCCTTCCCCCAGCACAATCGCTTCGTCCTGGACTGCAAAGACAAGGAGCCCGACGTGCTGTTCGTGGGAGACTCCATGGTGCAGCTGCTGCAGCAGTACGAGGTACCAGGGCACAGGGCAGGGTGCTGGGCTCAGAGAACACCAGTGTCTGGCTCTAGCGCAGTGACTGCTGATCCTTTCCATTCCCATTTCCCCGCCAGCCCTCCCTGTGTGTGCACAAAGCCCTGCCACATGCCCTCTGCTCTGCAGCCGTTGCTCAGTGCCTCCCTTTCACACCCCTCTCCTTGCTGCTCCCCTGAACCTCACCTTCCAAACCTCCAGCCAGGCCGTGCCAGGTGCATCCTGTGTGGGCAGAGAGCATCCAGCCCTCAGGGGCCCGGGGGGTCTGTGGGCATCCCCACAGTGCCCTTGCCCCTGTGGGCTGCCAGAACAGCTCCCGCTCCCCTCGCCCCGGGTTCGGTGCCCTGCTGATGAGAAGGGTTTCCCTGGGCACAGCCTGCTGCCGTGCTGGCAGCGTCCCTGGCGCCTGCAGGAGCTTGATGTGCCCGTGGGGCCGCTGCTCTGAGGCGCACACACAGTGGCTCTGTGCCCGCAGATCTGGCGGGAGCTCTTCTCGCCCCTCCACGCCCTCAACTTCGGCATCGGGGGAGACACCACGGGACACGTCCTGTGGAGGCTGAAGAACGGCGAGCTGGAGAACATCAAACCCAAGGTAGGGGCAGCGCAGCAGAGCGCAGCAGAGCAGGCACCACGTGCTGGCTGAGGAGACAGGCCCAGGCCTGGTGGTGCCGGGCTGGGGGAGCTGTCCCTGAGCAGGGCTCACAAGGCAGCGCTGAGGAGCGGCTGAGTGGCTCCCACGAGGGCTTGGGGCTGCTGAGGATGCAGGTGGGGAGCATCAGCCTTCGACAGAGGCCGCTCCCCAAGTCCCTCCAGCAACGCTGCCCAGGCTGCTGCCGGCCTGGAGCGCTGGGGGCTGGCCCCAGAGCCAGGCAGGCTGCAGAGCCCCAGCCAGGCAGCCGGCCTGGCTCCTCCTCCAGCTGCTCCTCAGCACTCTGCTGCAAACTAAAGCAGAGCCTCAGCAGAGCCGGATCTTCATCCCTGCTGCCAAAACACAAACCCACCAGCTGCTCCTCAGGAAGGGGCAGAGCCGGCATCCACGCGCCTGTTGCAGGCCGGGTGCAGCTCCCCGGCCCCAGACGCCGTTCGTGCCGGGTTCCTGGGGCCAGGCAGCCCGTCGCCCTGCCCAGGCACCTGCCAACACCCCGCTCCCCCTGCCAGGTCATTGTTGTTTGGGTGGGTACCAACAACCACGAGAACACGGCGGAGGAAGTGGCGGGGGGCATCGAGGCCATCGTCCGCCTGATCAACACCCAGCAGCCACAGGCCAAAGTCATCGTGCTGGTACGTGCGGCGCGGCGCAGCCAGGGCAGGGGTGAGCCCAGGGCTCCCGGGGAGCTCTCCTGGGGGGCTCTGGCAGCCTCCCTGCCTCCCCTCAGCTCGGGGCTGGCGGCACCGGGGAGCCCCGCTTGGGCTCCGTGGCTCGGCGGCCGAGCCGTGCCTTCCCCGGGGGAGAAGGAACTGAGGGAACCGGAGGAGGGAAGATACGGAGGGGGCGTCCTGGCAGCGGGGTCGTAGCTCACCCGGCTCCTGCCGCCGCGTCTCGCACCGAGCCCGGGGGGGATGGGGCGGGCCGGGGCTCCTCCGAGGAGTCGCAGCGAGCTCTCTTCCTCCTCCTGCCGGCGCCAGGGCCTGCTACCTCGCGGCGAGAAACCCAACCCGCTGCGGCAGAAGAACGCCCGCGTGAACCAGCTGCTGAAGGGCTCGCTGCCCAAGCTGCCCAACGTGCAGCTGCTGGACGCCGACGCGGGCTTCGTGCACTCGGACGGCACCATCTCCTACCACGACATGTTCGACTTCCTGCACCTGACGGGAGGGGGCTACGCCAAGATCTGCAAACCCCTCCACGAACTGATCATGCAGCTGCTGGAGGAGACCCCCGAGGAGAAGCGAGCCCCCCTGGCCTGAGCCGAGCGCCCGCCGGCCCCCGGCCCACCGCCGCAGGATTCCTCCTTTCTTCGAGCACTTTCCGTTGCAGAGCGTCCCCGGCACGGAGCGGGAGGCGAGGCCCCGGCTGCCCGGCTTTGCTTGGAGTGCAGGAGGAAAGCAGCCCCAGGACAGCGGCGCTCCGAAGCGACCCCCGCCGCGGTGCCCCCTCTGTCCCGGCGCCCCGTGGTTGTCCTAGACCCCCGTAGCCTGCCCGGCCTGCCCCGGGCTCTCTCTCTCTCTCTCTCCCTCTCTGTGTGTGTGTGTGTGTCTGTGTGTGCGTCACCCACTCAACATGAATCACATTCCACTGCAAAAGCCAGAGCAGACGCTTCATTCCAGCCCCGGGCCCACCTTGTACAGTCGTTCTGGGGGGAGGGGGCTCGTCTGGCGCTTCCCCGGGGGCCAGGGGAGCCGAGGGGACACGTGTTGCCTTCTCACTCCTCCCCTCCCTCCCTCCGAAGCAGCATGAAACTGGAATTGAGACCTGTAAAGAAACAGTTAACCAAGTCGTGTAACACTCCCAGGTGCGTGTTCTTGTGCTTCTTTCCCACCGTGGGCTCCTCTCCTCTCCTCCCCCCTCAGCCCAGGGCAAGCTCAGGCTCGGGCTGAGCCTGGTCCATCCTCTCCTCAGCTCCCAAGCCCCCTCCCCACGGCCTCGCTGCCTTGTGACCCCTGCTCAGTGCAGCTTCTTCATCACCCACCACCGAGGCCTCTGCCCTGGGGCTGCATGTGGCTCGTGGGGGGGCTTTTCAGTGTGGCTGCTGCATCCTGCTTTCCTCTCTGTGGATAGCCCCCCACCCCCCAGGCAAAACCAGCCTGGAGCTTTCTTTATCCCTCCTGGAGCAGGCTCTGAGGGTCAGGAGCGCAGTGGAGCTGTAGCTGTTCCCGCCCCGGGGGGTTGTGTGAGGAGGCTGCTGGTGCTCTGGCTGCAGCTCAGCCTTCCAGATGCTCTCCTGTTCTCAGAAACACCCCACGTGGCGTTTCCTGGCACCCAGCAACGTCCCCTCCAGTAAAAAGCTCCTCACTCACCCGGGCAGTGTCAGCCCTCGTGCAGGATCCGCTGCCCCCTTCAGTCACCGCTCAGCACCCTCCTCTGCTCCCCAAACCACCCCTGGAAGGCCAGGACAGCTTCTACCCTGCTCGGGCTCCTGCTCAGCCTGGGGCAAGCCCATCCCACCCCCACCACACGCAGCTGCAGGCAGGGGCTGCCCCTCATCACTGACCCAAACGCCAGGCACCTGGCTGCAGGGCTTGTGGCCAAGCTTTGGGTGCCCACTGTCCCTGGGGCTTGGGCCACTGGCACCCCTGTGACCGCTGCAGGGCACAGGGAGCCCTGCAGAGCTTCTCCCCTCCCTGAAGGGGCCCTTTGCTCGCAGCAGATCTGTGCCAGGGGCTGCTGCCTCTGAGCAACGCCAGCGCCCTGCCTGTGGGCGCAGAGGGGAGGGCAACACGAAAGGTGCCGGGGACAGAGTGTGTTGTGACTTGCTGGGCAGCAGGAGGCTGCTGAGGAGCCCTGAGCTGGGTGTGAGACGAGGCCACCACCTTTCCCGGGACAAACACCTTCCCTGCGCTCAGCCCCAGCCTGTGCCCAGCACCCCTGCCCTCTGCCCCACGGGGGCTGCCACGCTGACCCCCTGCCCTCCCTCAGCTCCTCACCCCTCGGTCTGCTCTCGCCGGGCTGGGTTTGGTCTGTTTCAGCAGCCTGAGCTCAGAGCCCCTCTCTCTTACCGTCACCCTGGCCCAGCTCTGGCGGCGGTGCTGCTTGTCCCTCCCGCACGGGTCTGTCCCTCAGCTCCTTCAGCCGCTGCCGGCGGCACTGAGAACCATCCGCTGGCTCCCACGGATGAGCTTCGGGACCCTCGCTGAGGGCACCTGTAGTAATAAAGTGCACCGTAGCAGCAGTGCCCATGGCTCCTGACATCTGTCTGGGGCAGAAGGGTGGGAGGCAGGGGGCAGAGGCCGGGGGTGGCAGCAAAGGGTTTCCCATGGGATGCGGTGGGGCTGGGCTGAGTCAGTAAAGCCCCAAAAACCCCCTCACACACACACACACACACGGGCACGAAGCCCTTGGGCAGAGGGCTGTGGGCATGCAGCTTGGCAGGGACGGGGCCGCTGGGAGCGCCCGAAGGAAGGGTGCCCGTGCCATGGCAGCGCTGCCCCTCACCTCGCGGGGAACCTCTGCAGCAGGGGCTGGGCAAGAGCCCTGGGTACCCCGAGAGCAGCCGGGCCGCGGGGAGCACGGGCTGGAGCTGGGCTGAGGGGGAGCGGCAGCGCGTCCTCTGCAGCCAAACCAAACCAAACCAAACCCAGCCCCAGGAGCAGCACGGCAGCGGCACCGAGCCAGCCCGGTACCGGCACCAACACCGGGGCTGGTGGGGGGGGGGGAGCTCGCCGGCTCCTTCCCCAAGCCGGGGCTCGGCGTGCAGGACGCTCCGTGCCCCGGGGGTCGGCACCCGGGGGTCGCTGCGGCTGGCGCTGGCGCAGTCCCCCGGGGCCGGGGCCGGCGATGATGCCGGTGCCGGTGGTGATGCTGGTGATGCCGGTGGTGATGCTGGTGATGCCGGTGATGCCGGTGATGCCGGTGCCCACGGGCGCAGCCGCACACGCCGCCACCCACCGCGGCCGCCGCGTCACTTCCCCGGCCCGGCCCCTTTTGTAACGCCCGCAGCCCGTGACGTCAGGCCGGGCCGTGTTTACAGCGCGAGGGGGGGGACACGGAGTTACCGGCGCCGGGATCGGGCACCGGGCACCGCGCACCGACGGCACCACCGCGGTACCCGCGCCCGGCTCGCGTCGGCACCACCGGCACCGGCAGCGGCAGCGGCAGCGGCAGCGGCAGCGGCGGCCGAGGGGCTGGCGATGGGGCACGGAGCGCGGCGCGGCTGACCGTCGTGTCCCGGCACGTCGGACGGTGCCCGTGCGGGAGCGGAGCGCCGGGCGATGCTGGCGGGATGGCGAGCGCCGGGGCGGCCGCGCTGGCCCGGGCGCTGCTGGCCTGGGCGCTGCTGGCCCTGCCAACCGCCCTGCCACAGCCACAGCCACAGCCACAGCCACAGCCACAGCCACAGCCACAGCCACAGCCACAGCCCCGCGGGCACCGGCAGGTGGAGGAGAAAGAAGCTCTCTTCGACACCACCTACATGGACTGGGTGGACGCCGACCTGCTGCACATCTACGCCTTCAACCACAGCGTCCGCAGGAACTGGGTGAGCCGAGGCGAACCCCCCCCTCCCCCCCGCGGGCGCCCCGGCCCCGCGGCGGGACCCTCACCGCGGCCTCGGGGCTGCGGGCGCGCGCCACGGCGGCCGGGCAAAGTCCGTGCGCCCGGCACCCGGCCAACGCATCGCCCGCCCCCCCGCAGACCGAGGGCGTGCGGGTGTCGGTGAACGTCCTCTCGGAACACAAGGACCTGCCCGTCCTCTTCGTGGTGCGGCAGAAGGCGGCGGTGGTCTCCTTCCAGGTGCCCCTCATCCTGCGGGGCCTGTGAGTACCGGCGCGGTGGGGCACTGCCCCCCTGCCCGGCCGAGCCGCGACGGACCCTGCTGGGCAGGGGTCCCAGCAGCAGACAGGGGTCCCAACAGCAGACAGGGGTCCCAGCAGTGGGCAGGGGTCCCAGCAGCAGACAGGGGTCCCAACAGCAGACAGGGGTCCCAGCACAGTCAGGGGTCCCAGCAGCGGGCAGGGGTCCCAGCAGCGGTCAGGGGTCCCAGCACAGTCAGGGGTCCCAGCAGCGGGCAGGGGTCCCAGCACAGTCAGGGGTCCCAGCAGCGGGCAGGGGTGAGCAGGGGTCCCGCAGGGGTCCCGGCAGACGCGGCACAGCTCGGTGAGCGCCCTGCCTGCCCAGGTACCAGCGCAAGTACGCGTACCAGGAGGTGAGCCGCACGCTGTGCCAGCCCCAGACCAAGGCGGAGGTGGAGACCCAGCACTTCTACGTGGACGTCTCCACGCTGTCCCTCAACACCTCGTACCAGCTGCGGGTCACGCGCGTGGAGAACTTCGTGCTGCGGTGAGACCGGCCCCGGTGCCGCGCTCCCCCCTCCCTGCCGCCGGCTCCTTGCCAGCTCTCAGCCCCTTCCCGTGCTCTCTGCAGGACCAACAAAGCCTTCAGCTTCAACGCCACGGCAGCGCAGCCACAGGTGAGCGCTGTGCACGGCACGGTCTGCGCCGGGGCGGGAGGGCACAGCACGGCCGCCGCGGCACTCACGGGCACTCTCCTCCCCACCGGCAGTACTTCAAGTATGAGTTTCCCGAGGGGGTGGACTCGGTGATCGTGAAGGTGACGTCGGCCATGGCGTTCCCCTGCTCCGTCATCTCCATCCAGGACATCCTGGTAGGTCTGGGCGCCGGGGCCTCCCGTCCGGGCAGCCCGCGGTGCCCACTGTGGGGCTGACGGCCCCTCTGCCTCTGCAGTGCCCCGTCTACGACCTGGACAACAACGTGGCCTTCATCGGCATGTACCAGACCATGACCAAGAAGGCGGCCATCACGGTGCAGGTGGGCACGGGGAGAGGTGGCACGTGGCTCTCGGCCTCTGCCCGGCACTGGCGGGTAGCACCGGGTAGCTGAGACCCTCCCTCCTCCTGCCCAAGCCTCCTGTCTGGGATGTGCTGACCCCCGCCTCTCACCCCCTCAGAAGAAGGATTTCCCCAGCAACAGCTTCTACGTGGTGGTGGTGGTGAAGACGGAGGACGAAGCGTGTGGAGGGGCTCTGCCCTACTACCCGCTCTCCAAAGCCACCTCGCCAGGTGTGCCGGCGGCGCTGGGGACGAGCCGGGGAGGGGGCGAGTGCTGGGGGACCGCAGAGGGCTGAGCCCCTGGCCCTGCGCCTTCTTCCAGACGAGCCCGTGGATCAGCACAACCGGCAGAAGAGGCTGGAGGTGATGGTGTCGCCGGCCATAACCTGTAAGCCCGGCAGAGGCCGCGTGGGGCTGGGGGCTCAGCGGGGGCTGGCGGTGGTCCCTGGGGTTGCCGCTCCCCCTGACTGGGGCTCATCCCGGCTCCTTGCAGCCGAGGCCTATGTGAGCAGTGTCCTCTTCTGCCTGGGCATCTTCCTCTCCTTCTACGTCCTCACGCTGCTCATCGCCTGCTGGGAGAGGTGCCGGTGAGTCCCTGCCCCGGCTGCCCTGGCAGAGCCCCCTCGGCCGTGCCGCCAGCGCGGCATCGCTCACGGCACCTTCCCTCGGCAGGCAGCAGAAGAGGAAGGGGCTGCTGGCTGCCATCGACTCGCCCAGCCTGGACACGGGTGAGGGGCTGGGGGCAGGAGCTGGGTGGCAGCGGTGCCAGGGGGAGGGAGGGAGGGTCTGCCCGCAGGAGTCCTGTCCGCTTTGCCCCTTTGAGCCCGTCGGCAAAGGCCTCCGTCGTGCGTCGTGTGAGCCCTGCTTGTCCCCGGGGACCGTCCCCAGACGGGGGCACAGGGATGTCCCGGGGCTCGGGCTTTGCTGCTCTGGGCTGCCAGGGCTGCGCCGGGGCTCGGGCATCTCACCAAGCCTGTCTCTCTCCTCGCACGGCTTCCCGGGGACTCCCAGCATCGCTTCTGGGTAGGTGCCAGCGTCTGTCCCATCCTTGGCTGCGAGCGAGCGTGTGGCCCGGGGCCAGGGGTGCCACGGGAGGCCGCAGCGGCTGACGTGGCCCTCCCTGTCTTGCAGGACATGCCCGCAGCATCCCCGACTCCTTCCTGAGCCACTCGCCCTACGACACCTACGGCTACGGCTCCTTCGGTGAGTGCCACGCTGTCCCTCGCCTCCCTGCCCGCTGCCAGGCGCCTGTGCCAACCCGCCTGCCCGTCCCCGCAGGGAACGGCTCCTCCGGCAGCACCGAGGGCGTCTCGGACAGCCTGGGCTCAGCCGATGGCCCCTACGGCTACGTGGGTGAGTCGTGGCGTGCCGGCCGCACGGCCGCAGCCCCATGGAGCCAGCGTGCCAGGGCCGCCCCGCTGGCGCCACGCTGTACTCTGCGCCTCGGGGAAGGGTCCCTGGGTCACGAGCCCCTCCGTGCCCGGCCCGCAGCGGGGTCTCCGTCGTGGGGTGCACGCCGGGGAGTCCCCCCAGCCCCAGGCTCAGCCCCGCTCCCGCTGCAACCCCTGTCGCTTTCCTTTGAAGGGCACGAGCAGTTCAAGCGGCGCACGCCGTCCGCCCCGATGAGGCCGCTCGGCATTGCCATGGGTAGATGCTGGTACCGGGCAGGGGCGGGCCAATCCAGCCAAAATCTGCCCTGCCTCCAGCTCGCGCCCGCGGCGCTGAGCCGCTCTGCTCCCTGCTCAGCGCGGGGCGATGCCCACGCGTGCGCCCAACCGCGTCCCGGGGCTTGATTGGGGGTGATCGGGGTACCGGTTGGGCCGGGCCGTGCCGTGCCGGGCACCACGCTGACGGCCACGGCTCGGGCGCAGGGGAGCGGGCGCTGGAGAACGTGGCGGGGCGGCCGCGCCTGGACTCGCTGAGCTCGGTGGAGGAGGATGACTACGACACTCTGGCCGACATCGACTACGACAAGAACGTGATCCGCACCAAGGTGCGCCGTGCCCCCCGCGCCCGCCGCCGCCCGCTCCCCGCCGGCGCAGCCCCCCAACACGCCTGTCCCCCCGCAGCAATACCTGTGCGTGGCTGACCTGGCCCGCAAGGACAAGCGCGTGCTGCGGAAGAAGTACCAGATCTACTTCTGGTGAGTGGGGGGGCGGCGGGGACGGGGTGCAGGGACCCCTCTCCCCAGAGGCAGGGACTCCCTGAACCCCCCCCGCCCCCAGGAACATCGCCACCATCGCCGTCTTCTACGCCCTCCCCGTCATCCAGCTCGTCATCACCTACCAGACGGTGAGTGGGGCCACGGGGTTGGGGGGGCTCTGGGGGCTGTGCCAGGACGGGGAGGGCTGGGGGCACCCCTCGCCCACAGCCCAGGGCTGCCGCCCGCTCTCAGCCGCCGCTGGCACGCAGGTGGTGAACGTCACCGGCAACCAGGACATCTGCTACTACAACTTCCTCTGCGCCCACCCGCTGGGGAACCTCAGGTGGGCTCGTGGGGGGCAACCTGCGGGCGGTTGGTGGGGGGACCCTGGGAAGGGGAAGGGGGTCCACAGCGCCCACACCCAGCCTGTGCCCCCCCTTGGCAGCGCCTTCAACAACATCCTGAGCAACCTGGGCTACGTGCTGCTGGGGCTGCTCTTCCTCCTCATCATCCTCCAGCGGGAGATCAACTACAACCGGGCGCTCATGCGCAACGACGCCCACGCCTTGGTAAGAGACGTGATCCGGGGCGGGGGGGGGGGGNGGGGGGGGGGGGGGGTCTCGGCCAGCCGGGACCCCTCGCTTCCCCCCTCCCCTCCCACCCCCCCAGGAGTGCGGCATCCCCAAGCACTTCGGGCTGTTCTACGCCATGGGCACGGCGCTGATGATGGAGGGGCTGCTCAGCGCCTGCTACCACGTCTGCCCCAACTACACCAACTTCCAGTTCGGTGAGCGGCCGCCCTCCCGGCCCCCGCCGCCCGCCCCGGGGCTGCCCCCACCCCGCTGACAGCTGCTGCCCCCCACAGACACCTCCTTCATGTACATGATCGCGGGGCTCTGCATGCTGAAGCTCTACCAGAAGCGGCACCCCGACATCAACGCCAGCGCCTACAGTGCCTACGCCTGCCTGGCCCTCGTCATCTTCTTCTCCGTCGTCGGTGTGGTGAGTGGGGTGGAGGGAGGGGATGGGATGGGGTGGGATGGGATGGGATGGGATGGGATGGGAAGGAGCTGGCTGCCCCCGCTGCCCGTGGCCGCGCTCGCCCTGCAGGTCTTTGGCAAGGGGAACACGGCCTTCTGGATCGTCTTCTCCGTCATCCACATCGTGGCCACGCTCCTGCTCAGCACCCAGCTCTACTACATGGGGCGCTGGAAGCTGGGTGAGGCTGGGGCAGCGCCGTGCTGGGGGGGTGGGTGGGGGGCAGCGCTGGGGACCCCCGGCTCGACTTCCCCCCGCTCTCCCCTGCTCTCCCCTCCGCGCAGACTGGGGCGTGCCGCGCCGCATCCTGCACGTGCTGTACACGGACTGCGTGCGGCAGTGCAGCGGGCCCATGTACGTGGTGAGTGCTGGCGCTGCGGCTCGCGGCGGTGGGGACCCCGGCTGGCCCAGCCCCCCGCCTGCCCCTCACGGCCCCCTCCCCCTTCGCAGGACCGCATGGTGCTGCTGGTCATGGGGAACATCATCAACTGGTCGCTGTAAGTGCAGCGGGGGGGTGCCCGCTGGCCCCTGTGCCCCTTCCCCCTGCCCGGCGCTGCCCATCCTGCTGCCCCCCGCTCCCGCCACGGCCTCACCCCCTGCGCTGGGGCTGGGCTGAGCACGGCCAGCTCGTGGCAGCTGTGAGCCGAGCACAGCGGCTCTCCCTGGGGCTGTCGGGGGGCCGGTGGGCGCGTGGGCATGGTGGGGGGCCCTGCCCCAGGCTGCCGTGCTGAGCCCGCTGCCCGTCCCTGCCTCCCCAGCGCCGCCTACGGCCTCATTGTCCGCCCCAACGACTTCGCTTCCTACCTGCTGGCCATCGGCATCTGCAACCTGCTCCTCTACTTTGCCTTCTACATCATCATGAAGGTTTGAGCCGAGCTCCCCGGCCTGGCTGTGCCCCCGTGGGGAGGGCAGGGCAGGCCCTTGAGCCCGGCCTCTCCCGCAGCTCCGCAGCGGCGAGCGCATCAAGCTCATCCCCCTGCTCTGCATCGTCGGCACCTCCGTGGTCTGGGGCTTCGCCCTCTTCTTCTTTTTCCAGGGGCTGAGCACGTGGCAGGTGAGGGGGTGGGCTGGGGGTGGGCTGGGGATGGGCACAGCGTTGATGCCGTGACTGACGGCTCCGTCCTTGGCAGAAAACGCCGGCCGAGTCCCGGGAGCACAACCGCGACTGCATCCTGCTCGACTTCTTTGACGACCACGACATCTGGCACTTCCTCTCCTCCATCGCCATGTTCGGCTCTTTCCTGGTGGGTGCCGACGGCCGCCGGCACGGCCAGCCCCGGGCCCCAGGGCAGCTCGCGGTGACCCCGCTGGCCTCGCTCCGCAGGTGCTGCTGACGCTGGACGATGACCTGGACTGCGTCCAGCGGGACAAGATCTACGTGTTCTAGGGGCCCGCGGCCGCCCCGGCGCTGTGCCAAAGCCCCGGCAGCGGGGACCCGCCGGGCCGCCGCGTGCCTCTGGGGAGGGCTGCCCGTGCCAGGGACCCACCGGCCGCTCCGTCCCCCTCCCCGCGTGGCCCAGGGGGGTCCCAGTGTGCCTCCTGCCCCCCTGCCCCAGCCGGCTGTGGCTGTGGCTGTGGCTGTGGCTGTGGCTGTGGCTGTGGCTATGACTATGGCTGTGGCTGTGGCTGTGGCTGTGGCTGTGGCTGTGGCTGTGGCTGTGGCTGGGGGCTGCCCGTCCCTGGTGGCAGTTGGCGCTGGAGCAGGTGCTGCCGCTGCTCCGTGCCCGCCGTGCCAGCAGCCCCGCGGCCCCCCGAGCGCGGGCGCAGGGGCTCTGTTCAGTGCCTGAGGTGGGGGGGAGGGATGATGGGGAGGGGGATGCGGCGGTGCCGGGGGTGGGGGGGGGATGCCGGGGCCCCGCCGCCGCTCCCCACGAGCGGGTCCGCGGGGAGGGACTCGCATTAAAGTGTCTGCACTTTGCCCGTGGCTGCAGCCTCGTCCCTGGGCAGCTCTGGGGATGGGGATGGGGGGTCGCTGGGGGGCTCGTGGCGCAGGGCTCTCCGTGGGTACCCCCGGGGCCACAGCCTGGCTATAAAAGGATCGTGTCCGTGGGCCCCCGGCCGCGCTCGCTGGGGTGAGGCACGCGGGGAATGCTCGGCCACGAGCCGCAGCCGCCGCTTTTTCGGAGTCTTTCCCCAAATATGGTGCCCGGGCCGGAGGGGACGGTGCGGGGAGGGGGCGGCCCCGACGGCGCTGACATCACTGTCAGCCCGGCGCCGGCCTTTTAGCGCAGGGTCTGGCTCAGCACGGAGCAGTGCGCTGCTCCCGAGCCCGGCCTCAGCCCTCGCCTCCGAGCACACGCCGTGAGTCCCGCGGGGCGGGGGGGGGACGCGGACCCCAGCCCCTGGCACTGGGATGCTGCCGCCTCCCGGCTGGGGAAGCTCCTGCCCGGTGGGGGGGGGGGGGGGGGGGGG
>WBNH01001355.1:86675-98301 GCA_013401255.1 Urocolius indicus
TGCCCCTCCTCACACCCCGATGCCCCCATGTGCTTCGCAGCCAAGGACATGGCGGCGGTGCAGAGGACGCTGATGGCCCTGGGCAGCCTGGCGGTCACCAAGAACGACGGCAACTACCACGGGGACCCCAACTGGTTCATGAAGTAAGCGGGGCGTGGGGAGGCGCGGCTGCCCGGCAGCTCCCCGGAGTGCCAGGCTGGGAGGGACGGGGGGATCCGCGGCAGCCCCGACACCAGGCTCCTTTATCCCCTCCCCGTGCAGGAAGGCGCAGGAGCACAAGCGGGAGTTCACCGAGAGCCAGCTGAAGGAGGGCAAGAACATCATCGGGCTACAGATGGGCACCAACAAGGGCGCGTCACAGGCGGGCATGAGCTACGGCCGGCCCCGGCAGATCATCAGCTAAGCGCCCGCCCCGCCGCCGGGACCCGCTGCCCCTCACCCGAGGGGCCCGGCCGTGGTCCCCGCGCTGCCCCGCCGCCTGCCCCCGCCGCCACGCGCCCGCCCGCAGCCCCGCACCGCCCCGCGCCGCCGCGGACACCCGCTGCCAACGGGCACCCAAGGAAATTGGCCTCGGTTTTCTACTCGGTTTCTGTCAAAATTAAAAAGGTTCTTCATCGAGGCCGCCGGTGCCCGTGCCATGTCCCTGTGCCATGTCTCTGCGCCACGTCCCTGCCGGCCGCCGGGGAGCGGGGAGGGCCGGGAGCGGTTGGTGCCATGGGCACGCACCGGGAGGGCCAGGCAGGGTGGGTTTTCCAGGCTTTATTTGGAAAGCTACTGCAAAGGGCTTCTGGCTCCTTAAAAAACAACCCCGGCTTTACAAAAAGTACCCGGCCCAACTCCGAGCCCTGTGACAGAGCCGCCGGTGCTGCCGCGGAGCTGCCGCCCGGGCCCTGGGCACGGCCCTTCCGAGCACTGGCAGCACTGAGGCCATGCCACCGGCGCCCAGAGCTGCTGCTGCACCCACCCGACACGGCCCCCTCCTGCTGCAGGCAGGTGAGAGCCAGGGCAAGGCTGAAGGGTCCCTGCTGCAGAGCCGGCTCCCAGGCTGAGGCTGCAGAAGGGTGCGCAAAGGCCCCCCCAGCCCTGCCGTGCGCCCGGGAGGGGAGGCAGAGCCACGAGCCCCGAGGGGCTCCGTCCCAAACGGCTTTAAGGCTTACTTAGTGTTCCAGAGCGCGGGAAGGGGAAGGTCCTCTGCTGCTGCCAGCATGCCTTGTGTCTGAGCTACTTGCAGCAGCACCTCCCTGCCGCTGAACACCACGGCCCCTGGCGCCCAGGGAGCCTGTGCTGGCCGTGCTCGGGCAGGACGTACCATGACAGTGGCTGCAGCCCCGGCCCCGGTCCCGGTCCCGGCCCCGGCCCCAGCCGAACCGAACCCACGTGGAGCTCCCTGTCCTCCGAGAGGAGCTCGGCTGCTGCCTCCCGGCCGAGGTGCGCTGTGCCGCCGGTGGCTCTGCCGCTGCCGGGGAGTTTGGGGTGGGTGGGAGTCCAGGGTCCCTCCTCGCCCTCGTCGTCGTGGGCAGGGTCCGGCTGCTCGCTCTCCAGCTCGCCGTCCTTCTCGCTGTACAGCGGCACCAATTCCATCTCCAGGCCGCTCTCCGGGGCTCTGCGCTTCCCTCCCGCCTGGTACCACCTGCAGGCGGCGGAGCCGGGGCACGGCAGGTCCAGCCCCACGTCCTTCCTGGTCAGGCAAACCTCCAGCATGTAGTAGAAAGTCCAGAAGATGGCAAAGCATCCGAGCAGCAGGAGGGTCTGCGGAGGAGGAGGAGAGCCTTGAAGAAGCAAAGGCCTCCCCTGCCTGGTGCTGGGAGGAGAGGAGCGGCACGGCACGGCCCCGCTGCCCCCCAGGAAGGGGCGGCCCTGCTGGGCTCACCTTGAGGGTGTTGGCTGTGATGGTGTAGTGCTGCTCCTCAGGGATGTCCAGCCCTGGAGGGCAGGGCAGGGAGAAGTCGCTGCTCAGAAACTGCCCGCTCATGGCCTCCTCCAGCTGCCTGCGGGGCACGGGCACCCGTCAAGGTCCCAGGGGTATGGCCTCCAATGCACACCAAAGGCCCCAGTGCCTCCTGCCCTGCCCCGGGCTGCCCTCCAGGCTCAGCCCCCGCTGACGGGCCTGCTTCATAGAGCCCAGGCTCCCCCTATGGCACAAGGGAGGGCAGCCCCGTGCCAGCGTCCAGGCTGCAGCCTCCCGGCACAGAGCCCCCCGGCACACCGGGGCTGTGCCCTCCTACCTCTGCCGCTGCCTCATGTCGGCGGGGGCCCAGGAGGAGCCGTAGAGGGTGAGCTGCCAGCAGGCCAGGGTCCCGGGCCGCAGGCTGGCGTCTCCTGCGGGAGGAAGCGGCGGTTGGGGGGCAGCGTGGTGAGGCACCGCCGGCACCGCGGCACTGCCCGGACGGCCAGAGCTCACCCGTGTCCCTGATGACCAGCCTGTAGGTGCCCTGCGCTTCCTCACCCCAGCACCGCACCGTGGAGAAGGTCCAGTCGGCGAAGCCGTTGGGGTCCCTGCGCAGGGCGAGGGAGGGAAGGGGGCTGAGGGGGTGCCGAGGCCGGGCGAGCCCAGGGCGTCCCCCCACCCCTGGGGCTTACGAGTCCATGCTGCGGGCCGTGCCGATCAGGGACATCATGCCGCTGGGGCAGAACAGCCGGATCTCCAGGTTGCCGCGGCGCGGGTGGGTGATGGTGACGGTGACCGCCACGTGCTCCAGGGTGCGCATGCCGGACAGCCGCAGGTCGGCGGCGCTGACTGCGGGGCGGCCGCCAGCGTTGGTGAGTGGGACGGGGAGGAGGGGGAAAGCTGCCTCCTGGGCACCCCCTGGCACGCAGGAACCCACCCTCTGCCTCTCGCCCGCATCCCAACCCTCTCCTCACAGCACAGCGGGGTGACGGGGCTGCCAGCCCCAGGGGCAGCGTGTCACCCCTTTGTCCCCAGGCCCTGCGGTGCTGGCAGCTGCGAGGCAGCAGCCCAGCAGAGAGGGAGAGGATGTGCCCAGCACCTCGCTGGCGTCTCCTCAGCCTGCAGCAAGGAGGGCAGGGACGGGACCTCCTGCAGCCCAAACTCTTTGCAGGGGTCCCTCATCCTGAAGCGGTGTCCCTGGGCACTACCGGCCCCCGGCAGCCCTGCTGGAGCTGTGGCCAGGGCGTAAGGGCTGTGGGTCAGGAGAGGCTTGGGGCTTCCCACTGGCAGCAGCGCCCCGTTTCCACGGCAGGGGCCGGCCCAGCCGGGAGCTGCGGCGTTACCTAACATGGGCAAAGGCACCGGCGTGGCTCTGGCTGCTGCCCAGCCTGGCCACGCTCCCTCAGGCCACGCTGCCTCCCACACGGGACCCTGGTCAGATTGGGATCCTTGGGGAAAGGGCAGCAGAGAGCAAGAGGAAACAGCCTGGGCAGCCCAACACTTAACCCCTGCGCGGCCGCGGGGTGTGGGGACAGGGCTGGAGCTGCCTCGGCGTGGGTCAGTGCGTGGCACCCACTCCCAGCGCCCGCTCTCACCGTTCCAGGCCACCTCCAGCTGCTGGGGCAGCAGGGGGATGCTCCTGCCCTCCCTCAGGGCAGGGCTCACGTAGGAGGCGAGGTACGGCACCGACTCCCAGACCTGCAGGGGGCACAGGAGACGGGAGGTCAGCAGGAGGCTGCAGCCTCCCTGCAAACCCACCTCCGGCCACCTGAAGCCGTTCCACTTCAGCCCCACGCGCGGTGGGGCAGGGATGGAGCACGACCCAAAGGCCTGCAGAAGGAAGAGCGGGCTGGAAGCCCCTGGAAGAGAGGGGGCACTGCAGGCATGCAGCGTGGCGATGCACCAGCCAGGACCTGCTGCCCAGGGGCTGTGCCCTGGTCACTGTGTGACCACAGCCAGAGGAGGCCTGTGCCTGCTCTGACCACGCTGCTCAGCCCGGTGCTGGCAGCGCAGGGAGGTGCAGGGGCTGCTGCCGACACTCCCCGAGGCATGAATCAGAGCTGTGTGTGTGTCCTCCCCCTCGGCGAGGCTCTGGCCCATGGCTATATATAGTGCGGCGAGCGCAGCAGCGCGGGGGCAGCTCTCGGGCCTTGCCCAAAACCTCATGACTTCATCCCAAAAGCAGCCTCCGAGCGAGGGCCGAGAGATGAGGCCAGAGCCCCCGGGAAGGAGCGGCGGTGGGGCTGCCCCAGGATGCTGCCAGGCCGGGGCTGTGCCAGGGGTGGTTACCTTGGCGGCGTTGACCAGCCTCCAGGCGTTGAGCAGCCCGAAGCCGTGCTGGTGGCTGTGGCTGAAGCCGGCGCGGTTGACGTCCCACTTGGCGTGACGATCCTCGTACTGAAAGCAAACACGGGGCAGCCCGGTGAGCTCTGGGGACACTGGCAGCCCCTGAACCCGGGGCCGAGGCAGCCAGGCCTGGGAGAGGCTCAGGAACATCCCCCAGCAGCGGGGAACCGAACCCACGGGGCCCTGCTGCAGACACACAGCTTGACCTTTGCTTGAAACCAGTCCCGGGACAAACAGGGCTCCAGCTCCTCAGAAAGGGAAGGGAGCAGCGGCAAAGGGCACAGCTGCCTGTGCTTTGAAGCATCCCAGCTGCCGCCCCAGCCCACGGGATGGCAGGAGCCCGGGGGGAAGGAACCAAGCCCTGAAAGCAACAAGAGCTGGGCTGGGACAGATCTGGCTCCCATCACTGGCTGCAGGCGGGCTCGTGCTCCCCGAGAGCTGTGCCTGGAGCCCTGGCCCTGTGTGGGCAGCTCCCCTCAGCAGAGCTGAGCAAGAGGAAGGGCCGTGGGGGCCACCGAGCTCTGCGTGGCCTCTGGTTCAGTGAGCACAGCTCCTCACTTCCCCCTCCATGGGCTGCAGGGCGAGCAGATGGGGGGTTTTCCTGGAGAAAACATCCCATTTATCCCCAGAAAGAGGAAAAAAGCCTCAGCTGCACTCCTGGGAGCAACACGGTGGCCGTGGGGCAGCCCCTCACCTTGGTGGCCGTGAAGACGATGATGTGCTGCACGTCTCGCCAGGTGAGGCACGGCCGCACCTGCAGCATCAGCGCGATCATGCCGGCGGCCAGCGGCGCGGCGGCCGACGTGCCCGTGTGCCCCTCCGTGCAGCCCGTGCCCTTCTGCAGGTCCCAGTCTGTCGTCACCTGCCGGGACACGGCACGCAGGCTCCGGTCAGGACACGGCATCCCGGCCCTGGGGGTGCCAGGGCCCCCGTAGAGGGGAGCTGCAGGGCCAGGTGAGCCCCCAGACAGCCCACTTGAGCCCGATCCCCTACCACAAGCCATGCAGAACAAACCAGAATGACCTCTGGCTGCTCAAGGGTTCCCCCTCAGAGCAGAGACACGGGGAGGTGGTCCCAAGCCTCTGGCTGCATGAATCCCACCTAACCCATCCCTCTCTCGGCTGTCTCTCCCACAAGAGCAGCTTCCCCCCGGCCCGAGGCAGGAGGGAGGAATGTGTAGCACGAGAGCTTTCCTTCCCTCTGTGGTTGCTGGGATGGAGCTGGGAGACAGGAGGAGCAGCCAGAGATCCTGACATCAGCCCTCAGCCAAGAGCAGAACAACAGCAACAACAGCATCAGCAGCAGGGGGAAGAGGGTCAGGGATTAGCTGCTGAAAAGCTTGCACATATTTCCCAGGCAGTTCCTGGCCAGGAGACGGGTTCCCAGCAAACAGCAGCACAAGTGGGGAAGGAGGGCGGCGCAGCTCCCCGGTGAGAGCCGAGGCGCAGGGCTGGGAGGCCGGCGCTGGGCTGCTGCGGCGACCAGGCGTCTGCAGCCACACACAGCTTCCTCTGCACAGGGAGAGGAACTGGCCTGAGCTACGCAACTTCAGGCCAGGGATGGTTTGGGACCTTCCTCACCTTCCCCCCAGCCCTGCTGGGGCTCTGTGCAGGGACCTCCTGGGACCGTGCCCCAAGCCGAGGGAGAGGTTCTCCACTCCCAGCACCTGACAGCAGCCCAGAGCGCGGGTCTGGCTGTGGGCCCCAGCCCGTGCTGCCCAACCCTCGCTGTTTTCTTGGCCTTCTGCTGGGCCCCAGAACGCTCTGGCAGCCAGCAACAGCTCCAGCCTCTGCCCACAAGGAACGGCCCCAGCAGCACAAGCTGTCAGCAGGACCAGCAGCCAGCGTCAGGAGCTGCATCGGACTCTTCCCATTAAGGAAACCACACCGAGCTGACAGCGTGCTACCGAGACAAACCCCGCCGACGGCTGCGGAGGCCTCGGCTCGGAGCCCAGGAGCGTGTAGCTGCACGGGCACCTTTCAGCGTGGCACGGGCTGCAGCAGCAGGGCTGTGTGGCACACAGCCTGCCCGGGTGCCACAGGACGGGCTGCCCGAGGCCTCCGCGGCACGCTCAGCAGCAGCAGGCTCGGGGAAAGCTGCACACGAAGCCACAAGACTCTCTGTTGGTTTCTGACTCCCCGTGAAAGTACAAACAGAGCCCTTGCTTGGCTGCCAGTTCCTTTTTTTCCCCACTGTCAGTACTTTCCAAAGCAGCTCGGGACAGCTAAAGTTACTGCTGGAAGGAAAAACGAGCTGTGCTCTGGGTGTGCCGGTTCCTGCCGCACGAGCTGTGCCCCAGTGAGCCACAGGCTCCTGGTCTGGCTCTGCAGTACCCGCGGGCACTGCGGGGCAGAAAGGGGCTGCAGCCAGGCGGGCTGGTGAGCCCGGCAGCCTCGGAGCGCCGGGGCAAGCCCGTGGCTGCTGGGAACAGGCCCAGCTGCTCGGCTCGGGCCAGAGGGACATTCTGTTGACAAGAAGTCATCCTTTGGCAAAACAAAAAGGCAAAGATGATAAAAATATTCCGACAAACGTGTCTGGGAGCAGCAGGCGTGCCAGAACACAAGCAGGGCCGAGGGAGCTGCCGGCGTGCCACCGCCAGGGCCGCGGGGCAGAGCAGCTCCGTGGGGTGCCCCTGTGCCCAGCCGCAGGGACGGGGCGCTACTCACGATGCTCCTCATCATCTTGTCCCCGCCGCTGAAGGTGACGGCCAGCATGGAGGCGCACTCCTCGGCGTAGAACGGCATCGAGCCCGTCTCGTCCACCGCCCCTGCGACACAGCCAAGCCATCGCCCTGCTGCCTGCCAGGGGCTGCCTCACCCGGGCCCCCAGCCCCTGGGGACCTGCCCCGCCAGCTCTGCCTCCCCACAGCAACCGGGGCTGAGCTGCAGCCCACGGCCTTGCACCGTGCTCAGGGTTACATCTTGTGCCCTTCGAGCAGCGAGGGGATGAGAGGACTGTTTCCTAACCCATGGGAGGGGAACGCTGCCTTCCAGCCCAGTGTGTCTGCCATGGGGACCGAGGCCTGAGTGCAGGCAGGCGCCTCTCTGGGCAGGGATTCCTCCGGCCTCCCCAAGCCGTGCAGCTCAGATCCCTGCAGGCCCAGCACCCCTCCAGCTGCTGCCCTGGCCACTGCCAGAGGACAGACACGGCGTGGCCAGCTCCAGGCTCTGTGCCGTCGGGAGGCTCTCGCTTGGGCAGGCTGGGCGGGGAGGAGGCAGAGCCCAGCCACGCTCACCTATGGTGACAGTGTAGATGGAGTTGGCGTAGCCGTCGTAGTTGCAGTTGTCGCTGTGCTGGCCGCCGTTGCCGCTGGCCACCACGAAGATGCTGCCGAAGCCCCTGCGACCCGCTATGACGCCGTGCTGCAGGGCGGCCTGCAGAGGGGGAACCGGCGCTGCCCAGCCTGCGGGGCTCAGCCCAGCCCAGCCCCACGGGCTGCTGCCCCACGGGAACACCCACGCGCGTCACTGCCCGGCTGCACGTGGCTGGGACTGCTTTTTACCTTTCCCAGCTGATGTGGGCCATCCACAGTCTTCCCATCGTCATCTGGCCCCCAGCTGCAAACAGAGACACAGGGCAGTGACAGCTCCGAGCCCCTCTCCCTGTGATGCTGGGCTATCACTGCTCTTGGCACCACATCCCCCAGGTGGGATTCCACACACAGGACGGCTGCTTTCTCTTTCACACCCAGCTGCTCAGACACTGCGGTTCCCATTGCAGAGCCCAGCTGGGGCTGGGAGGCTGTTGTGGAGCGTGATGTGGGGCACGGCGGCCCCCAGGCTCAGGCAGCCCCTGGGAGGTGCTGCAGCGGTGCCCGGGAGCCCAGGGGCTCACCTGCAGCTGTAGATGTCGTTGATCTGATAGTGCTTGTTGAAGGCAATGGCCTCCATGCTGTCGGTGAGGGGCCCGTCCAGCACACGGATGCCTGCAGGGCAAAGCACACGGAGGCTGCAGACAAAGGTGGGACACTCGCTCTCCCACCCTGAGGGGACCTCACAGGCTGGCCTGGCTACGCGAGGGACCATGGCTGCAGCCCCACACCCTGCGCTGGACCAGGCTTTCCTGCCGAGCGAGTCCCAGCCCGTGCGCAGAGGGCACAGCTCCTCCCTCCAGCAGCCCAAGCAAGGCCGGCCGGGGCTGACTCAGAGCCCTCCCACGGAGCCGTGCCCGGGCACGTACCCGCGATGCGGCTGCCGTAGGCGACTCCCACGGTGCAGAAGCTGTTGTTGGGCACGGCGGCGATCTCCCCGGCGCAGCGGGTGCCGTGGTGGTTGCCGTTCTCCTCGTCGGGGTGGGGCATGGGGTCAGGATCGTTGGAGTTCAAGTCGTAGCTGCCCTCCGGGCTCTGAAAACACAGGTGTGCCCAGGGCTCGGGGCTCCGCTCTCCTCTCTTGGGGACAAGCAGGGCTTAGGAGCAGGCTCCGGGGGACAACACGCAGCCTGGGAGTCAGGGCAGCTGCGACGCTGCTGTCACGCAGGGCTGCAGCTCCTGCTGCCGCGGGACAGCGGCCAGGCAGGCCGGCTCTCCCGGCTGGCACCGAGGCGGGGAGCCCTGCCGAAGCTCGCCACGGGGCTGCCACTCACATAGTTTGGCTGTATGTCCTTGATGGTGTGCTCCACGCCATCGTCCACCACCACCACGGTGACGCCGCGCCCCGTCACGTTGCGCTCCCAGACGCCCGTCACGTTGATGTCCTTCCCGGGGCTCTTGCGGTTGTTCTAAGCCCCGGCAAGGACAGTGAGGGCAGAGGGAAGAGCGGAGCAGCGGGTCAGCTGTGAGGAAAGGGGCTCCCAGACCCGCTGCAGCCGGCCGAGCGGACGGTGTGCTCCGGCCAAAAGCCCTCTGCCCGCCCCGGTGCCGGTGCCGGAGCCAGGGCAGGGCGAGCTCTTGGCACGCCGCCTCCTCGCCACGAGGACACACTGTCGTGGCTCAAGCTGAGCTGGCAACGCAGCCCCACGCGGCCCCTCACCCTCCCCAGATGCCTCAGAGGATGGGGAGAGGAACGGACAAGGAGACTGGGGGATGAAAACCAGAACACGTACAGTAACTGCCCTGAAGGGTCATAAAACATAACAGCGGCAATTGGGAGAAACAAAACCCAGGAGGAAAAACCTCAAAGCAGGGAAGTCCAGTGCGATCGGTGCCCCCCAGCACCAACCCCCTGCTTCCAGCCAGCCCCCCGAAACAGCCAGCTGGGCTCAGCTCTCCCGGCCACGCTCCCTCCCAGCTCCTCGCGCACACAGCAGCCTCCACGCCCCGGCCGCTTGCTGCTGGGACAGAGGGGGGAAGAGGAAAGAGCCGCGTTGCTCGGTGAGCAAACAAGCAGCAAAGGGCAAACAGCACAAGCACAACACTCCTCTCTCATCAACGCTCTTCGGCGTAAACCCGGAGAGCTGTTCTGCAGCGACTGCGGGGCAGAGCCTGCGGCGTGCGGGGCAGAGCCTGCGCGTGCGGGGCAGAGCCTGCGGCGTGCGGGGCAGAGCCTGCGCATGCGGGGCAGAGCCTGCGGCGTGCGGGGCAGAGCCTGCGGCGTGCGGGGCAGAGCCTGTGGTGTGCGGGGCAGAGCCTGCGGCGTGCCGGCCAGCCGGGAGCCACTCACCAGGTGCCACTGCTGGGGGTACTTGGGGTCGTTAAAGTGCAGGCTGCGCTTGGATCGCTTCAGGAGCTTCTGCTCCGAGTGCCACCGCACGGCGTCGTGCCGCGCGAACAAAGCATCCACCGACCTCCGTATGGCCTCGGGCCGGGGCCCGGCGCTGCCGTCGGGCCGGTAGGCGAAGAGGTAATGGCCCTTGAGCTCCCCGACGCGGCCCATGTTGCGCAGCCCCGCGGCTCGGGCCAGCTCCTCGGCGCGCTGCTCCAGCTGCTCGTCGGGCGCGTCCAGGCTCACGGCCCAGCTGAGCGCGGCCTCAGCGCCGGGGCCGCCGGCAGCTCCGTGCAGCCAGGCGGCGGCGCCGAGCCAAAGGCACGTGTGCAGGTGGAGCGCGGCGCCCATGCCCGCGGCCCATGGCGGCCCCCGCTGCGGCATCGGACAGGCGGCCTGCGGGAACGGAACGGAGCGGAACGGAGCCCGCGCTCAGCACCGACAGCTCCAGGGGCCGGGGCGCGGAGCCCCGACCTGCTCCTGCCCCCGTCCCTCCCGCTCCGCGCGGAGCCCCGCGGGTCAAAGCTCAGGGCTGCCGGGCGGGCGGCTCCCGGGGGCTACCGGGCTGCCACCGAGCCTGTTCATCATGAGCCCGGGGCTGCCACCGCGCTTGTTCCCCACGGGTCCGGGCCTGCCACCGAGCCTGTCTCCGAGGGTCCGGGGCTGCCACCGAGCCCGTTCACCATGACCCCCGGGATGCCACCGCGCCTGTTCCCCCGCGGGGCCGGGGCTGCCACCCAGCCTGTCCCCGTGGGTCCGGGGCTGCCACCGAGCCCGTTCACCATGACCCCCGGGATGCCACCGCGCCTGTTCCCCCGCGGGGCCGGGGCTGCCACCCAGCCTGTCCCCGTGGGTCCGGGGCTGCCACCGAGCCCGTTCACCATGACCCCCGGGATGCCACCGCGCCTGTTCCCCCGCGGGGCCGGGGCTGCCACCCAGCCTGTCCCCGTGGGTCCGGGGCTGCCACCGAGCCCGTTCACCATGACCCCCGGGATGCCACCGCGCCTGTTCCCCCGCGGGGCCGGGGCTGCCACCCAGCCTGTCCCCGTGGGTCCGGGGCTGCCACCGAGCCCGTTCACCATGACCCCCGGGATGCCACCGCGCCTGTTCCCCCGCGGGGCCGGGGCTGCCACCCAGCCTGTCCCCGTGGGTCCGGGGCTGCCACCGAGCCCGTTCACCATGACCCCCGGGATGCCACCGCGCCTGTTCCCCCGCGGGGCCGGGGCTGCCACCCAGCCTGTCCCCGTGGGTCCGGGGCTGCCACCGAGCCCGTTCACCATGACCCCCGGGATGCCACCGCGCCTGTTCCCCCGCGGGGCCGGGGCTGCCACCCAGCCTGTCCCCGTGGGTCCGGGGCTGCCACCGAGCCCGTTCACCATGACCCCCGGGATGCCACCGCGCCTGTTCCCCCGCGGGGCCGGGGCTGCCACCCAGCCTGTCCCCGTGGGTCCGGGGCTGCCACCGAGCCCGTTCACCATGACCCCCGGGATGCCACCGCGCCTGTTCCCCCGCGGGTCCGGAGCTGCCGCCGCCCGTCCCGTCCCGTCCCGCCCGTCCCGCCCCGCGCTCACTCACCGGGCAGGGGCCGCCGCCGCCCGCGGGCCGCTGACGGCGACGTCATGTCCGGGGGCGGGATGCGGGGGGATGCGGGATGCTGCGGGGATGCGTGCGCGGGACCTCCCCGCCGGCAGGCGGCGCTCGGCCCTGGGCGCGGGGGGGAGCGGCGGAAGGGGCGGCGCTGCGGCGGGGG
>WBNH01001355.1:98363-110682 GCA_013401255.1 Urocolius indicus
CGCCGCCCCGATGGCGCTGGAGCAGGCGCAGGCAGACGGCCCCGCCGCCGCCCCGGCCCCGCCGCGCCTCCTCGAGCCCGGCAGGTAGGCAGGCAGCCAGGCCCCGGGGGGGGGTGGGCAGCGGGCGGCCCCCAGCCTGAGACATCGGCCCCGTTTGTTTGGCGCAGCGGCAGCGGCCTCTCGGCACCGGACGGCTGCAGCGAGGCGGCGATCGCCGGCCCCAGCCCCGGAGAGGGGGAGCCCCCCGTCCCCGTCCCCGCCGCAGCCCCCGGCCAGGCTCCCGGCCGCGGGCAGCCCGAGGCTGGCGAGCGGAGCGGCGGCGCGGCGGAGGAACCGGACGGCGAGGCGGCCCCGGGCAGGCCGTCGCAGAACATCGCGGTGCAGGTGGGTGCGCGGCGCCGGGAGCGGGGCCGGGAGCGGGAGCGGTGCGGCCGCAGAGCCGGGAGCGGGGCACGGTCTGACGGCTGCCGCCTCCCGCCGCAGACTGACTTCAAGACGGACGACGTGGACGTGAACACGGATCAGGACATCGAGAAGAACTTGGTGGGTGTGGGGTGCCTCGGGGGGCTGCTCTGTCGGCGCGGTGCGGTGCCGGCCCTGCGGTCCTGGAGCTGTCCCCTGTCACGGGGAGCTGCAGGCAGGGCTCCCCTCCGACATTCCCCATGCACAGAGCCCGGGCTGGGGAGGTGGAGGCCGTTCACCCCGGGCTGTCGGCAGCGGCCCCCGCAGCCTTCTCTCCCCCTGAGGTTTCGCTCTCCGCTGCAGGACAAGATGATGTCCGAGAGGGCTTTGCTGAAGGAGCGCTACCAGGAGGTGCTGGACAAACAGAGGCAAGTGGAGAACCAGCTGCAGGTGCAGCTTAAGCAGCTCCAGCAGCGGAGGGAGGAAGAGATGAAGAACCACCAGGTACTTGCCAGGGTCCCGTCTTGGCGCGGTCGGGGCGGGCGGCTGCGGCAGCGTGCGGTGGGAGCCGGTGCGTGGTGGTTTCCCTGGCGCGTGACTCTCACAGCAGTCAGGACTGGCCCCTGCAGCGTGCACGCTGTCAGGCTCCTGGGTTGGCCCTTGTCTGCCTCCATCAGAAAAGACAGATGCTGGTGACGCGTTTAACCTCGTCACCTCTCTCCGCTTAATCTGAAACCATAGCAGATCGAAACCCCAGTGTGCCTCTGGGGAGCTTTGCTCTGTACTGGCACGGTGCCTTCCCCCAGGAAATCCTAAAGGCAATCCAGGATGTCACCATCAAGCGAGAGGAGACGAAGAAGAAGATGGAGAAAGAAAAGAAAGAATTCCTGCAGAAGGAGCAGGACCTGAAAGCTGAAATCGAGAAGCTCTGTGAGAAAGGCAGGAGGTATGAGGAGGGAAAGGACAGCAGTCATTTCTTTCCTGGCCGGCTCTGCACCATGGGCTCTGTGCAGCGGCACCGCGCAGTGAGGCGTGTGGCCGTGGCAGGCACGGGCTGTGCCAGCGCTGCCGTTCAAACCTGGGGCGGTCACCCCTTCCCAGCAGCTCGCTCCCTCTGGCCTTGTCCCCTGCTGCAGGTTGCTGAAGGAGCAGGAGGAGAAGGAAAACAAGATTGCTTCCCTGATTGCAGAGCAGTCCGATGAGAAGTAAGGCTCTGACCTGGCACCGCAGCGACGCTTTACCGTTCTGCCCCTCTGCTCTCAGGGGCTGGGCACACAGCTGCAGGTCCAGCCACGGATGTGCTGGGACACGAGGTGGGAAGGACCTTGGCAGGATTGAAGGGCTGTCTCCCGTGCCCCCTGCCTGGGGTCAGAGCGGGTTTTGCTGTGGGGAATGCCCTCTGGTGTGTTGGTGTGCTCCGGCACACCTGTGGCACGATGACTTGTGCAGCCCAGGGAAGCTCTGCCAGCTGTCGGTCTCCCACGGTGCCAGCTCTGCAGAGCAGGAGCCCGGCGGGGCTGGGGGGTCGCCAGCCTCCAGTTGCACGCCGTGCCGGAGCCGACTGGGGCCGTTTCTGTCTGCAGGCAGCTGTGGGAGATGGAGCTGGACAAGCTGAAGAACCAGCACAACGAAATCAACAGGAACATTCTTGAAGAGACAGAGCGGGCCTGGAAAGCAGAGGTGAGCGGGCGACTCCTCACCTGCTGAGCAGCTGTCCAAGGGCATCTTTGTGAGATCCTGGGTTGTAACGAACGACGATGTGACACGGGGAGCAGCAGGGATCAGGCTGAGTCCCCCTCAGTGGGATAAGCAAGTACCAGGCGTAGCGAGCGTGGTGCCCAGTGGGGCTTAGCCAGGAGATGGCAGCCCGGCAGAGGAAACTGGGGGTTCAAAACCTGCTCCTCACGTGAGGCCTCTCCACCAGATCCTGTCCCTGGAGAGCCGAAAGGAGCTGCTGGTCTTGAAACTAGAAGAGGCAGAAAAAGAAGCCGAGCTGCACCTCACCTACCTCAAGTGAGTCAGTGTAGTCTGCCACGGGGCTCATCTCCTCCTGCACTTGCGCTGGAGGTTGGACTGAAGCTGTGCCGGGTTTTCTGTTGGCTCTCGTGGTGAAATGCTGTGATTCAGCCACGTCCCACAACTGAAGGGACGTGCTCATCCCCCGCTGCTGTGACCTGCTGCAGGTCTGCACCGCCCACGCTGGAGACCATGAGGCCAAAGCAGGAGTGGGAGATGAGGCTCAACAGAATACGAATGACCAAGGAAAGCGTGCGAGTGAGTTCCTGGGGGATGGCTCTTCACGTGGGGACTGCTCTGCATGCTCAGTGCCAGCCCTGCTGAGGCTGAGGCTGCCTGCTTGAGGCACCCCGAGCTTCCTCAGGCAGAAGCTTTGATAAACGCCTCCCTTTTCTTTCCTCTCTGCCAGGATCAGTTCAACGACCACATTCAGATGGTGAGAAACGGAACCAAGCTGAGCAGCCTCCCGCAGATCCCGACCCCCACGCTGCCGCCTCCGCCCTCGGAAGTGAGTGCCCTGCAGCCCGGCAGCCGCGGGCCGTCGCTGCTGGGGGTGGCTGTGGGGCTTGGGGACAGCCGTGGGGCTTGGGGACAGCCGTGGGGCTTGGGGACAGCCTGCCACCAGTCTGCCTGTGGCAGGAGGCTGCGGGGATGGGCTTTTCTGGAGCCCTAGGGCAGAGGGGAAGGTCCCTTTCCCATGCCGTGATGGGCAGAGCGGCTGGTGCCACAGCTCAGTCACTTCTTGGAGGCTTGGGCAGAAGGCACTCGCCTCTGCTTATTCTGACCAGCCTTTTCCTCTCCCCCTCTCTCTTCCTCAGACAGATTTCATGCTGACGGCATTCCAGCCCAACCCATCCCTTACTCCCCGGCTCCCGTTCCCCATCGGACCCGTCCCCGTGCCCATGGTCATGCCGAGCGCCGATCCCCGGGCGCTCTCTTTCCCCCTCCTGAACCCCGCCATCTCCAGGCCCAACCAGCCCTCCCCGCCGCTCCCCGCCTCCCAGGGCAGGAGCAGCCCCGTCGTGGCCTCGCTCATGGGCACCCACGGTCCCCACCTGGCTCCCGCCGCCTCCATCCCCCCGCCGCCCGGCCTGGGAGGCGTCACCGTCGCGCCGGAGTTCCAGAGGCAGCCGGCTGACAAGCTGGAGAAGCTGCTGGACAAGCTGTTGGCTCGGTTCCCGCAGTGCAACAAGTAAGTGTCCGGCCTGGGCCTTCCCGGGGAGCTGAGCCCTACAGGTGAGCCGGGGCCGGGGCACGGCGGAGGCGAGGAGCGTGCCGCTTGGGGCTTCCTCTGGAGGGTGGTGCCGGGTTGGTGCCGCTGGGCTTCTGATGGCAGGACCCTGTTCGTGGGGCTGGGGGCTCTGAGTCAAGGCTGCTGTCCACGCAGGGCCCAGCTCACCAACATCCTGCAGCAGATCAAGACGGCTCGGAGGACCATGGCAGGGCTGACCATGGAGGAGCTGAAGCAGCTGGTGGCGGCCAAGCTGGCGGAGCAGCAGGAGCGGGCGGCTGCCGGCGCTCAGGTGGGGCGGCGGCGGGGCCGGGGGGCCAGGCAGGGCTGGTGCAGAGCTGGGGCCGTGCGTCGTGCCCCCGGGAGCTGGTGCCCCGTGGTGTAACACCACTGTCCTCTCCCCCGGGCTCCTGGCTGCAGCCGCTGGGCCGGATCCGCGCGCCCATGTTCTCCGCACCGCTGCCGCAGATCAGCACGCCCATGTTCCTGCCCCCGGGCCAGGTGGCTTTCCCTGCGACCGCGGCCCACGTAAGCCTTGGGGGCTCTCCCCTGGGGAGGGAACCCTTCGGGGAGGTGGCCGAATGGCTGTGCCAGGGAGGCTGGGGCTCTGTCCTCACGCGGCTCCTCGGGCTGGGGAGGTAGGAGCAAGGAGCCAGGGGCACAGGTCCTTGGTGCTTCTCCATGGGGAAGACGGGAAGGGCTGTGCGAGGCGTCAGGGCTCCAGTGGCCTGCGATGGCGGTGGGCAGAGGGGGCAGTCGGCACACCCAGGCCCTTGGCCACAGCTGGAGCAGGGGACGCAGGGTCCGAGCTGATGTCTGTGCCTGTCTCTGCTCCCTCGCTGCTCCTCCCAGAGCCCTGCTGCCTGTAAGCTGTGTCTGATGTGCCAGAAGCTCGTGCAGCCCGGTGACCTTCACCCCATGGCCTGCTCGCACGTGCTGCACAAGGAGGTGAGTGCTCGGCTGTGCCTCGGGAGCACGCGGAGTGCCGGGGGCCTCGGGAGCGTGGGACGAGCTCGGCAGGAGAAGAGTCCCACAGCTTCTGTGCATCCTGGCAGCCCGCAGTGCCGTGCTGGGAGCCAGGGTTAGATCCCGGGCAGCACCGTTCCACCACACTCACCGTGCCTTTGGGCCACGCCAGCAGCTCTTGACTCCTTCTCTCTTCCAGTGCATCAAATTCTGGGCACAAACCAACACCAACGACACGTGCCCCTTCTGCCCGAGCCTCAAGTGACGGCTGCAGGAGCAAAGCGCGGCCCCGGGAGAGGCTGCTGTGAATAGACAGGATCCGTTGGAAGATTTCTACAGTTCTATATTTATACGACCATGTATACACATGTACATTTTTATTCTATAGGTAATGTGTGTATAGAAAGTCTGTATACATACGAGTTCATAAATAAAGTGTGTATATTATGCAGCCGTTTGCTGCTGCTCCTCGTTTTGGGGGCTGGCTGCCTTCTCCCTGCCTCTCCCCCTCTGCCCCACGTGGCTCCTGCCAGCGGCTCCTGGGGCTGGGAGCGCCCGGCTGCCTCGGGCCCCCTCTTGGCGCTCGTGGGGGTGTGGAGGAGGAGGAGGAGGAGCAGCGTTTGTTGTGGTCTCTCTTTTTTTTAATGTAACAATAATTTACCGTGGTAACATTCATCGTTCTGACACAGACAGTGGGTTACAGAGCGCTGGAGGCGCCGGCCGACAGCCGCGGCAGAGCCGGCCCGGCGCAGCTCCTGCCTTCCCCGAGGCCGGGGCTGACGCAGCAGCCCTTGCTCCGTGGGTTTCCGCTGGGTGACGAGGTGCTCAGCACCGCTGAGAATCTTGTACTTACTCCAGAGAATTCTTTTCCTCTCCTCTTTGCAGTCTGTGGCACGGACTCGGCTCGTGCTTTAAGGCCACGACAGGCTCTGGGCTGGGGGCTCAGGGGCGGGCGGGGGCACGGCCAGCAGGCCTGCGCGGGTCTGGCTGGGGCGAGCGGAGGGAGCGTGAGGGGCTGTCGTGGCGCTGCCAGGGCTCGGGCTGCCTCTCCTCTCCTGCCCTGCGTGCCTTTCCTCGCTGCTTCCACAGAGCTCTTCGGTGCAGGCTGAGGAGCGTTACCTGTGTTACCGGCGGGCTGCTGCCCGCTCGCCCCGACGCCGCGGGGGAACGTTCGTTGCCTTCTCTTAGCAAACCTCAGCAGTTCCAAACAAGCACCTTCCCGTCCGAGCCAGCGGCAGAGGAGCCAGGGGATGGAGCATCAGCAGCCGCCTGCAGGCTCCAGGGCGTCCGCCCCAGGGAGGGGACACGGCGGGGCTGCGGCAGGTCCCTGTCCCTGGGGCTGGGCGAGCTGCGGCGGTGGGGACAAGGGGAGGGTGGTCCTGGCGTAGCGGACAATCCCCCCTTTGCTGTAGGAACAGGATGAGGACAAAAGTGCCTCCTGCGCTGGGTGTCCTTGGGGCCTGGCCCCTGCTGCGGCGCTGCCCTGCCCCGGCAGCCCCCGGCACTGCCGCTGCCGGCCTTGGTCGTGCCCAGGGCCCCAGGCCTGAGCAGGGAGCTAGAACTATTAACCCCCCCAAGAAACCGTGAGCAAACCCGGCCCGACCCCCCTACCGTTGGGTTCAGAGGGGCCTTCGGCACTAGCACTCAAGGCAGAGGCAGGTGGAGCTGCGGCGCGGCCACGCTCCCTGCGCGCCGGGGGCTGCGCAGCGGCACCGCCGCTCCCTCCCTGGCCTTGCAAAACACAAACCCACCTGAAACAAATACAACCATGTCTTTAGAAAAGAGGGGAGGGGAGGGGAGGGGATGCTGCAGGCCCCCAAGCTGCTGCTGGGGGGGCTCAGCCCAGGCTGCACCCGTGCCGAGGCAGGGCAGGGGCTGCAGTGGGAGCCGGTGAGCCCGGCGCCGGCTCCCCTATGGCTTTCGGAGGGGTGGCGGGGCTGGGGAGAGGCTGGGGCTGGGGAGAGGCTGGGGCTGGGGAGAGGCTGGCACCGGGGCTGGGTGCTTCATGGTCTCCTGGCCCACGGGTCTCCTCCCCTCCCTGCTGCCACGTGGGGTTTTGCCCCTTTCCCGGGGCAGGAGGGCGGCAGCTTTGCCGTGCCAGGGGCTGCTGGCGCTGGAAGGGAGCGGAGGCCCTTTCCAGCCCTAAAGGGGATGTGGGGAGTGAAAGAGGAGTGGGGAGAGGACGTGCGCTTCCTCCCGCCCAGCACACAGGGAGTCCTGGGGCTGGTGGCAGCAGGGCAACGTGCCCTGCGAGGGCAGGGGAAACGGGAGGGGGAGAAGAACGGACGAGCAGCCCCTGCCTGGCAGCAGCCCGGGGCTGGCCCTGCGTGGCTGCCTCTGGAAAGGCTGGAGCTGGCAGGCTCTGGAGCTGGCACAGGCAGGGAAGACACGGCTTCCCTCCTGGGGTGGGCCGAGAAGGGCAGCTGCCCAGGGATGGGGACAGGCAGCCTGGCTCTGTGCAGCCTGGCGGGGATGGGCAGGAGGAGCTAGAGACCGCCTGGCTCCGGGGCCGGAGCAGAGAGGCTGCCCAAAGCCCCTGGGCCGGGGCCGCTGCGCTCCCGCCCTCCTCTCACGGCAGGTCCCAGCCAGACACAGCCCAGGCCCGGAGCTCCCGCAGTCGCCGAGCGCCCCGTGGCCAGCCCGGCCCGTGCCATGGCGCCGAGCTCCCCGTGGCGCCGCTCTGCTGCCACGGCCCAGCCCCCGCAGGAGGGACCTACCTCTCCCTGCCCCGGCGCCTGCCCCGCGGCCCCCGCGCTCCGCCGTCACTTCAGCAAGGATATGTCGTCGGCGAAGTCGTCGTGGTCGTGGCGCAGGCAGCGGAAGCAGCGCCACTGGAACACCATGAGGCAGAGGGGCAGCATGAAGAGGGCGCAGATGGCCGCCATGACGTAGGCGATGGTCATCAGCGTGGACTCGTCCGTCTGCGGGATGTTGTAGCCGCAATCCTCCATGTTGGAGTGCAGGTAGGGCCCCTCCACCGCCGCCGTCCGGAACTCGTCGTGCACTGCGGGGACGAGGCGTTGCTGCGGTGGCTGCGGTGCCACCACGCGTCCCCAGCCCCTCCCTTCCCTCCCAAGCCGGGTCTCACCGTGGCAGGCGCTGACGGCGAAGCCGATGCGTTTGCGGGCACGGTCAAACACCACGTAGAAGCCCTCCATGATGACGGCGCCCATGACGGTGCCGGTGGAGGACTGGGAGATGGCGAACTTGTAGCAGTCGTCCTGAGAGGTGGCCACGTCCTCCACGGGGCGCAGGTATTGCTGCAGGAGGAGAGGTGCCGTGGGCGCGGGGCCGGGGCGGCTGTGCCCCCCTGTGCCGTCTCGCCTGGCTCTCCCGTCTCTTGTCTGGCCCGGCTGCGGCTCACCTGGGGCAGGATGGTGATCCGGAAGGACTGGTTGGTGGCCTCCCCCATCAGGTAGAGGGACAGCACCGGGAAGATGTGCCAGGGGGTGGTGCCGACCTGCCAGCAAACCAGCTGCTCCCCCAGCCAGAAGCCGTCCGGGAACTTCTCGGTCTGGCGGAGGCAAGGGGTGGTGAGGGGGGCGAGCGGGGCCCTCGGGCCGGTGACCGGCCGCCGTGCCACCCCGTGCCGGACCCGGGGACGTGCCCACGGCCAGGCCTCGCTCACCGAAGAAGCCGTTTTGATGGACTTCACCGCTGCCTCAAACACCTTCTTGGGCAGGCGGAGGTTGGTGGTCCCGCTGTCCACGATGCTCTTGTCGTAGTTGTACTGGGGGCACAGCCCAGGAGCAGTGAGCCGGGTGCGTGGCCCCAGCCTCCCCCCCTCGCGCCGGCTGCCCCCTCACCTCCTTGCAGTCCATGTTGAGGTCCTGCCCATTGACCTCCAGCCGGACGATGATGACCTCGTAGTACCACTCCTTGCGGATGGGCGTGTACCAGATGTCACCCACGTAGAGCGAGCGGTCGATGCCGCCGATGATCTGCAGCGGGCACACAGGCGCTGCCACGGGGTGCCGCCGGCCCCGGCCCCGCACGCGCGTGCCCCCCGCGGCACCCACCATGCTGCCTCCCACCGACGCCAGCGCCTCCGTCTCGTTGGGAGAGAAGCCTGCCCCGCAAAGCTGGAGGGAGAAGATGTTGGGTACCCGGGTCTGCTTCACCAGGGAGTCAAAGAAGGGCTCCAGGCTGTCGTCGGGCTGGTGGGGACGGAAAGGAGAGGGAGGATGCGTCAGTGCTGTCCCTCCGTGCCCACAGGGGCTCCCCCGGCTATGCCCACCGTGCCCCTGGGGACTCGGGCTCTGCGTGCTGGGGAGGCCACCGGCACGGCTACAGGGGGAACCGAGCGGCAGGAGGGTGAGGAGGTGACCCGAGCCCTGCTGGGACGGGTGCCCGTGGCTGCCAGCAGCGCCCAGCCGGGACTCACCCGCGCGATCTCGGCGTACGCCAGCCCCAGGATCCCTTCCCAGTTGGAGCCGTTGATGAAGAACTTGTCCGACTCGGTGATGGCGGCGATGTTGGCTCTGACGGTGACGTTGGGGCCGTGGGGGATGGTGACCAGGTCGGTGCCCAGCTCCCCTTCCCACTTGCCCTGGGTGTAGGGCACGTACACGCCCTTCCGCAGGTCTCGGTAGGTGCTGGACCTGCAACGGCGCCCGAGGGAGGGTGCGAGTGAGGGGGGCGCGGGGAGGAGGGGGCAGCGGAGCCCTCGGCGTCCCCCCGGCGTACTCACAGCTGCCGCTGGTAGTATCTGCGGAGGAAGGGGTGAGGCGCGGCTCCCACCGCGAAGTTACTGCTGCCCGTGTCCACCAGGATGTTGAGCTGCAGGAGGAAGGGAGAGAGCCAGGCTCAGGCTGCGGCAGGAGCCACGGGGCACCCCGTTCCCCGTGCCCACACCTGGCACACAGCGGGCAGTGCGCCCGGGAGGCAGGAGGGAACCCCAGGCTGAGCGGGGTCCCTCCTCTGCCGTGCCCAGGGACAGCTCAGGGATGCTGTGAGAGAGAACAGGAGCGTGCAGCATGTTGCACAGAGAGCAGACATTGTCCAGCACCACACACACAGCGTGAGAGCTCAGCACAGCCCGGCCTCGGACCCCAAAGCCGCGCAGCGGCTCAGCCCCGGCTGACCAGAACCAAACCACACGGTTCCTCAGCGCTGCCCAGCTCAGCGGGACAGGGAGGAGAATCCAGAGGGAGCCGCAGAGCTCCGTGAGCTGACATAAGGACAACTGAAGAGCCCAGAGAGCGAGGAGCTGCGAGGGCAGGCAGGGGCCAGGGAAGGCGAGCAGTGCCCTGGCCACCAGCAGCTCAGCCCCACGCCTGATATCACACAGCATGGACCTGCAGAGCCTTAACCCTCTCCCCGCCAAACCCAGGGCACACAGGCAGGGTTTGGCAAGGCCCTGGCGTGCATTGGCATGGAGGGAGAGGCAGCAGCATGGGGTGCCCGAGCTCCCATTGCCAGGAACCCTACACCTAGCTCCCAAAGCCGGTGGCCCGTGGGCCCCTGCAGAGTGCCAGGGCACTAATCGGCCGTCCATATGGCGAGCTCTGCCCCGGATTACCGGCTCGCAAGCTGGGCTTGGCACACGTCCCTGCAGCGGGGCTGGCAGCCTCCTGCCCCTGCTGATCCTGCCTGTGGCCCCTCTGCCCTGCGAGGGGCCCAGTGGGGTGGCACCACAGCTCCGTGGAGGTCCTGCCCACGTGGGGTGAGCTCTGACCCCCACCGCGGGGGCTGCTTGGCCAGCACCACCCCAGGGCTTCAGCCCTTAATCTGCAGGGTCAGAGGGCAGAGGAGGGAGGCTAATGCGCTTGTGCTAATCACAGGAGCGCTGCGGTATGCGGCCGGGCAGGGGCTGCCTGTGGGCACCAGCCACCCTGCCTGTGGCCCTGCAGGGCTGGGGCACGGCATCTCCCTCGGCCTCAGGCTGCTGCTTGCCCACGGGACGTTTTGAGGCATGGGAGAATAACGATCAGAGTGGCATGAACATCCCTCCAGCACCGTCACCAAGAGCCACGAGCCTGTTCAGCACCCAGGCTTTCCCCTACAGCCTGCAGCCTCTGCCGCTGGGCCCGGGCTGACCCGCCTTGACACTCAGCCCAGCCGCTAACGCAGACCAGGACGTGACCCGTGAAGCAGCGAGGCCAGGACGCGTGTGCTGGAGCCGCTGTCCCTCTGGGCAGCTCGCTCCCAAGGAACAAGCCTCTGCCTCTCACAGAGGCACCCAGCCTTTACCATCTCTGACACCCGAGGCACTGACAGACACCCGAGGCTCAGCTCCCGCCCCCTTCCCGGCGCACTCATGAATCAGCCGGTCCCAGGGCTCCCGGCGTGAGCACACGGCGTAACCGCCACGCTCAGGGACACGCAGCGCGACAGCAATCAACTGCCGGCAGTGACTTGGCAGCGTGGCTCACAACCAAAATTAAAGCACAGCAAAATACAGAAACCTCCCCTGCCAGCAGCAGGGAAAGACGGGAGGGAGCTGGAGCAGCAACGAGGAGCGAGGTGCCTGGGCTGAGAAACACACGCAGTCTGCCCTGCGTGTGTGCAGCCCTACGCTGCCACGTGCGCCTCTCGACACCATCCCGACACCCGCAGGGGTTTTGCTCCAGCACACGCATCACGGTCCCGTTTGGCAGCAGCCCATGGCTGGAGGGTGCTGCCCGCAAACCGCCACATCCGCGGAGCTGTGCTGGGTGCCCAGCACGGAGCACGGTCAGGGACACCCACCCTGTCCCTGGCGCACAGCTGGATGGTGCCGCACACGTGGGGTGGGCGGCACAGCTCCTGGGATGCGAAGGACACCAACAAATGGTGCAGGAGCAGAGCTGACAGAGCTGCCAGCTGGTGCCGTTCCCTCGAGGCCAGCCCAGCCCTGGCACACAGCCTCTGCTCCCCTGCCGCGACACCCTCCAGGCCTGGGGCGGCACACGGAGCTGCCGCCTGGCGTTGCGCTGGGGGGAAGGTGCCAGGCGCGGCGGGGTGTGAGCTCCCTTTGTGCCTCCACGTGCCGGCACCGGGCAGGCACATGGCTGCGCGATGCCGAATCCCAATGCCACATCCTGATGCTTCATCCCGCTGTCACATCCTGCTGCCCCATCCCGATGCCCCATCCCGATGCCATCCTGGTGCCACATCCCGATGCCACATCCCGATGCTCCATCCCGCTGCCGCATCCCGCTGCCCCACCCCGATGCCACATCCCGATGCTCCATCCCGCTGCCACATCCCGGTGCCCCATCCCGCTGCCCCATTCCGATGCCACATCCCGCTGCCCCATCCCGCTGCTCCATCCCGGTACCACATCCCGGTGCCCCATCCCGNCCGGATGCCCCATCCCGCTGCCACATCCCGATGCCACATCCCACTGCCCCATCCCAATGCTCCATCCCGCTGCCCCATCCCACTGCCCCATCCCGGTGCCACATCCCGCTGCCACATCCCACTGCTCCATCCCGCTGCCCCATCCCGCTGCCCCATCCGGATGCCCCATCCCGCTGCCACGTGCCTCCTCCTCGCCAGCTCGTACCCGTCGGGCGGGCGCGGGGCGCGGGCGCGGGCACGGCGGGAGCCGCCGGTCACCTTCTGCGGGCGCCGGGGTTCGCTTCCCCGCCGCCCCGCCGCGTCCCCCCCCGCCGCCGCTCCCTCACCTTCTGCGGAGGGCTGCCCACCGTCATCTCCACGTAGTAGCCCTGCCCGGACTTGCCGCGCAGGTTGTCGATCATGGCCACGAAGCCGCCGCCG
>WBNH01001355.1:111315-140472 GCA_013401255.1 Urocolius indicus
CGGCTCGGCTCGGCTCGGCTGGGCTCGGCACGGCACAGCTCGGCTCGGCTCGGCTCGGCTCGGCTCGACTCGGCACGGCTCGGCACGGCCCGGCTTGGTTCGGTGCGCGTTGCCATGGCGACACGTGAGCGCAGCCCGGCTCGGCCCCGTCCCGCCTACAACCCCCGGCAGGCGCCGCGGTGCCAACGTCACGCGGGCGCGGGCCCAATCCGGCCCCGAGCGACGCGCGGAGCGTCCGTGGCAGCGGCCGCTGCTGCCGCCATCGCCGCCGGAGGCGCGGCCGCGGTGAGCGGGGCCCGGCACGGACCGGTCCGAGCTGCGGGGCGCGGGGGGAGCGCGGGGGGGTGCGGCGGCTGTCCCGGGCTGGCTCCGTTCCGCGTGGGGCTGTCCCGGGCTGTGTCCGTTCCGCGTGGGGCTGTCCCGGGCTGGCTCCGTTCCGCGTGGGGCTGTCCCGGGCTGTGTCCGTTCCGCGTGGGGCTGTCCCGGGTTGTGTCCGTTCCGCGTGGGGCTGTCCCGGGTTGTGTCCGTTCCGCGGCGGCTGTCCCGGGCTGTCTCCGTTCCGCGTGGGGCTGTCCCGAGTTGTGTCCGTTCCGCGTGGGGCTGTCCCGGGCTGTGTCCGTTCTGCGGCAGGGGGACGCGGGTGCCCGGAGTGCGGTGCCCGCGTGGGGATGCCGCTGGACCAGGATTAGCCGCCCTTTCCGAGCCGGGCTTTACGTCAGGGCTGTACATGCGGAGCGAGCTGAGGACAGGGCACGGGGGGCTGGTGGTCCCGCTCCCCTGACCCTCTCCCTTTGCCCCCATCAGGCGCGGGAGCCATGGCCGGAGCTCTGCGCGTGGGGGACCAGCTCATCCTGGAGGAAGACGAGCCGTACATCCCCACCGAGGAAGGTAGGTGCTCGCAGAGCCCGGTGCCGCCGTGCCTCTGCCTCGCTGCCATGCCAGCCTGGCACGACTCTCGCTGCCGTGAGGGGCCGTGCTGGCAGCGCGGAGCAGCCTGGCCTCGGGGTCGCCTCGTCTGTCCGTGGCTTGGTTGATGAGGTTGGCTGTGCTGCGTGGTGCCCGCTGTGGACGTTTGCCACGGGTTCCTCTCCTGTCTTCCTAGAAGTCCAGAGTTTTGCACGGGACATTGGGATCGACCCTGAGAAGGAGCCAGAGCTGATCTGGGTGGCCCGCAAAGGCATCGCGGCCTCGCTGCCACCCGAGTGGAAGGCTTGGTGAGTGCTCTGTCCTGGGGCATTCCCAGCCTCTACCCCTTTCCTGAGTGCCACCTTGTTGGTTGCAGAGCTGGGGAGGGGGAGTACAACCTCAACTTACGTGCTTCCTGGGCATGGGGGAGCTCAGGGGTCCTTGGGGAGGTGGAAGGAGGGGAAGGAGCGTGTGGGGGGTTGGAACAGGGCATCAGCAATCTCTAAGAGAGCTACTTCTGCACAGTCAGGGTTGTTCCAACGTGTCCTCTTCTGCTCTTTCACCTTCTGCTGTTTCTGCCTCACAGCCAAGATGTCACTGGGGACATCTATTACTTCAACTTCGCTAACGGGCAGTCCATGTGGGACCACCCCTGTGATGCTTTCTACAGAGAGCTTGTCGTTCGGGAGCGGGAGAAGCTGCAGGCAGCTGCCAGCTTGAAGAAGAAAGAGAAGAAGAAAAAGAAAGAAAAGAAGAAAGAGAAGAAAGACAAGAAGGAGAAAGAGTCCCTGAAGCGGCCCACGGTGAGTAGACCCTGCTCGCAGTGCCTCCCCTCCCCCTGGGGTAAGGTGAGCAAGCAGCCTGGGTTTGGGTATGAAAAGAGCTGGTGCCTGCAGCTTGTGCAGAGCAGGAGGCTTCCTGCCCTCGGGGTGGTTTCTCTGGCTTGGCTTTTGGAGTGATGCCCGTTTGGGAGCGATGCCTTTGGGAAATGAGGGGGAGAGGGTAAATGGGGCCACTCTCCTTGATTTCTGCCCTTTGGGAATGAGCAGTTCTGCTCTCACCAAACCCCTGTGTGTGCTCCAGCCCTCAGGTGCCCTGCCAGCAGCCGTCCTGCCCCCGCTGCGTGGTGTCCCGCTCGCCTCGCTGGGCTCCGACCTGGGCAGCTCCAGGGAATCCAGCCCCCTGGCCAAAGCAGGGCTGCAGGTGAGGCTCTGTCTTCTCTGGGAACATGCCCTGGAAAGCACCCTGACAAAGGCCACGGGCCTGGGAGTGGTGTCTTGGTAGGTTTATCTCCTGTCTCTCTTTGCCTCTCCTCTCACTTCTCTTTCTTCTCGACTTCCCAGCCTGCAGAGACCTCTAAGCCCACTAGCCAGACCAAGAAGTTTCTGGGCTTGGCGTGTGAAGAGAAGAGTTCTTTGAGCATAGGGGCTCTCCATAGAGGGAGAAGCGAAGAGGATGACAGTGACAATGAGGTAGCTGGCGTGCCGTGGCTCTGTGTCCATAACCACAGCGGGGGAAGCCTCCAGGAGCGACCAGCCAGCGAGTCCCTGCTCACAGCTGCTTTGTGGCCTGGGGGGTTGCAGAGGGCAGGACTCAACTGTTGCCCATCTCCTTTGTTGGTACCTTTAGAGTCTCCGTGGGACTTCGAGGCTGTTCCAAAATGTGCACATGGATGTTGGTGCCCTGGGGAGCACCTTTGAGTGCGAGGTAAGGCAGTGGCTGCAGGCACGGGGAGAGGAGCTGTGGCTTCACCAGCCAGCCCCTGGGGTGGGGGACGACAAGTTTCCTCTGTCACCAGTTGGAGCCAACTGGAGTAGACTGATGGAGAATGCAGCCCTGCAGCAGGGCTTGGGGGAGGTGACCTGAGGCAAATCTGCTTGAACGAGGCTGCTCATGGTTTAGGAGATGAGGAGGGATTTGAGGAGGTGTGGTGTCTTTTGCTCAGGGTAGAGCTCTGTTTCATTCTAAGGCAGGGAATCCAAAAGCCATGGAGGTGAGACAGATGAGCTGGAAATGGGCTCTCCCTCCCCTGGGGGAGGGAGGCTTCTGGAGGAAGAGGCACAGCTTGGCTTCACGGTGCTTTTTCTCAGGGAGGGTAGAAATAAGGCTTGTTCTCAGTTGAAGCTGCAATGCTGGCACTGGGGAGGAGAGGGGAATGTGCTCTGCAGATGCTGTTCCACCAGCGTCTTGGCAACTTCCATCGGGACCACACGTGCCCACTTTCCTGAGGTGACCTAAAAGCTGTTTTGTTCTTGCACTGCTGCTGCATTCCACGGCTCAGGCGCAGAGCCTCAGTTGAGGAGCACAAGGCCTTGTGCAGGGGCTCTGCTCTCCGTGCCTCCTCAGCAGGGATCAGGCTTAGGCTGACAAGGGCACAATGGGAAGGGTGTTGCAAGCAGCTCTGGGGGATTCAGCCTCTTCTTGCTGACATTGATCTCCTCTCACAGCTTTGAAAATCCCGTTCCAGGATCTGAAAGGCAAATCGATTCCTTTGAAAGTGTTTTCCAGTATTTCCCTCATCCTTTTCAGAGGACACAGGCATCAGGCTGTAAAGCACTTGGCTGGAGAACCCATTCACAGATGCTGGGCTGAGTGGGTATGAGAAAGAGAGGCCTTCTCTCCTCTCCAAACAACCAGCAGCCTGTCAGGGCTCAGTTTGTCACCGAGGCGTTAAGGTGGCCAGGAACAAAGAGCTGCCTTGGCATTTGAATGCCGCAGCAGGGCTTCGGGAATCTATTAACGACGTGGCAATTGCTGCCCAGCGGCCAGGCTCTGCTGAGCCAGATATCTGGGCGATAGCTCAGTCCCGCTAAGAGATTGCTGCCCTGGAGGAGAAAGTTCTGCCGTGTTGCCATGAGGTGGCGGTAGAAAAGCATTCCTGGGAGTGAGCATCAGCCTGCAGCCCCAGCCTCTGGGGCTCTCGCAGCAAGCCGTGGAGCAGTGAGGGTTGTGTAGTGGCTAGAACGCCTCCTTGGAAAAAAAAAGGCTTCTTTTAGGCACCTGGGTTTGCTTGGCTGTCGGTGGGTTAGCTCTCACTTGGTCCAAAGAGGTGGCACAGCCCCTGAGACGAGTGGGGTTCAGTTTTGGTGGCTGCTGTTCATCCTGACCCTTCAGCTGCTGTCCCAGACGTGGCCCTGCTGCTCTCGCTGTGCTTTCCTCCTGCCTTGTGCAGGTCACTGGAAGCAATAGGCTGAAACCTCACGTTGCTTAGTGTCACTCAGCTGCCAGCAAAACCTGCCACGGCTTGTGAAAGATCAGCTAAAGCCAGTGAGGTCCCCACTGACTTGTCCTAGCTTGGCAACCCATAGGAAACCCACAGTCTGGTTCTGCAGGAGGAAACTCCTCCTCCTCCTCCTCCTCCTCCTCTGCCGGTGTCTGGTGGAGTTCCCTCTGTGGGGAGTCACCAACCGTGTACCACTTAAGGATCCCCACTGCTCTCAGCTGCCACACCTCCTGGGGCCACTCACACGTGAGAGAGGCCCCCAGGAAGATGCTCAGGCAAAAGGGAGCACAACTCCCAGCCCCCCTGACCCCCCACAAAAGGCAGCATGAGGATTTCTGCATTGGAGCAGCACCGAAGCAGTGCCACTCGCACACATTTGTCTGCCTTAGGGGAGAAGGTGTTGCTGAGGCCGGTGCAGAGCCTGGCGTGGCTGGCTGGTGATTCTGTGGTGCGTTGGAACTTCTGCTAAGCTGGCACCAACCTGGGAAGAGGCCAAGGCTGTCAGTCATTGCCCTGTGCTTTAGGGAAAGCAGCCGCCGGTCAGACTTCTGCAGGCTCGCTCGGCCCCGAGAAGGTCTCTCAGACAAATGGTGTGCGAGGAGCCGTCCTCTCGCTCTGCTGCAGCTCCAGGGTGAGAGCTGACAGCCTTCCAGTTGCACTTTGCTAGAAATGCCTCGTTACAGCATGCACTCTGTGTTTGGTACACGCTGTACGCAGGGTGCAGCTCGTGTTTGACATGCCGCCACCTCTGTTTGCTGCCGAGGGATCCTGCTCCCGCTTCCTCCTGCCTGTGGCAAGCTTTGCTGTGAGCCTTGTGGGCCTCCCCACTGCTGGTAGAGGCAGCCAAACCTTTGGGTGATTAAGCTTTACCCAGGGATGTTTTTTTCCTCCAGGGCCAGTGGGTTTGGCCATTTCTCAGTCCAATGGATCAGTCTCATGCTGGGCTCAGAGCCGGGGCAGAAGTCAGGATGGGGTGATTATATCCTGCCTACTGTCCTCTGCTGATTTCAAGCAGAGGTTGAGTGTCCAGTGGCAGTCTCTATCTCTTGCTTGGACAGGCCCAACGTGGAGGCAGAAATAGCTCTGCCCCAGAGGACACAGGGTGCTTCCAATGATGATGGGCCTGGCAGCAGCCACTGCTGACCCTTGGGAGCAAAAAAGCAACAAAGAAAGCCTGAGCCCAGGAAATGAGTGTGAATGAGTGTGTTGGTCTGAATGAAGTTCCTCGACCTTGCCAGGGAGTGGATTTGAAGTTGCCCAAAGCTTTGATATTTCCCCGCTTGCTGTAGGAGAACCTGTGCTATCCCTGACCCCTGCATCCTCTCAGAGAGGGCAGAAGGAAAGTTCTAGCTGTAACTCTTTGACTTGCTGCCTAGGAGTCTTTAAAATCAAGACATCCTGAAGAAGGGCAAGAGTCTTCCTTGGATTCCGATGCCGCGTGCCCTCCGACTCCAGTTCACGTCCCTCCTGGCGAGGCCGACAGTATCCTGTCTGGCCAGGACGAGGAAGGGTCTGAGGGGAAACTCGCTGGGAATGAACTACCGGGCAAGCAAGATGCTGAGGTGGAAGGTGACATCTGTGCAGCTGCTGAGCTGCCCCGGGCTCTGGGGGAAAGGAGCGTGGCAGGGACAGACGTGCCCGGTGGTCTTGGGCAACCTGGAGCGGCATCTCCAGCTTCCGAGGCTGCCGAGGCACACGAGGCGGCCAGCGTGGCTGCCACCGTCGACACTGTGTCTGGTGGGGAAAAGACAGTGGATGAAACGAGGGAAGAAGCAGCAGCTGATCTGCAAACAGACAGCAGGCTGGATGCTGGCAAAGTAAGAGAGCTGCCTGCACGGGCTGGGTTTGCTGCGGGAGCCCTGGGGCCGCTGCATTGCCACGGCTCGGGAGAGCTCTCGGAGCTCTTCCTCGGTTGCTGTTGAGTGTGTGTAAGCGCTTTCCGTGTCAGCTGGATGTTCCTGGGGGGGGGGAACACGAGTGCTCTCGACTCCCAGATTGGCTTCTTTGGTCCCGGGCTAGGAAATCATTCCGTGAGGCACACACAAAGTGCTGCCCAAAGCACCCGACAGGCAAAAACCCCGAACCGTGACGCACGTTGCGAGTCTTGGAGGAGAGATAAGTCTCAGCTTTCAGTGCTGCCATCTGTACTAAGCAAGCAGGTTTCATAATGAAGTTCACACCAAGCCCAGCTGTCCGTGCTGCTTTGTTTCTCTCCTTCTGTTGTTTCTCTCAGCTTACGCAGAGATGGGCCAAACGTGTCAAGCGAGCTGCCAGCTGCGCCGTTTGCGGCAAGGCTGCGCCGGCGCGGCGCGAGGTCACGGGGGAAGGACGGCACCTGGGGGCTGCCCCTGCTGCTGGAGCCCCACTCTGCTCAGCACAGAACCCTCCAGTCTGCCCACCACTGCTCTCTGTCCCGAGAACAGGCCGTCAGCTGAGCCAATATCTTGGGCACTCTCTGACAGGAGAAGTGCCGAGGGGCTCATGGTCTGGCCCCTGTGCCTGGGCGGCCAGGCAGGTGCACGCTGTCCCCTCTGCTTCAGGGTCTTCCAGAAACATAGATCTGACAAAACTCTCTCCTCCCAATCTACCTTCCTTCCAGATGATTTTGATATCTCTAGTTCTGCTGACTGGTAGTCTGCCTGGGAAGTGATAAGCTGTAAAACCGATCCTTGCAGAAGGAAGAGAAGACAGGAAGGGAGAGCCTTTTAGCAGGGATAGTTGAAGAGCACTTCTTTGCCCTCCCCAGTCCCCCATCCTGCCCCTGCCTTCCTGTGAAGTGCTGCTTTGTGCTTGTCTTGTGGGTCACACTGTTAGTGTCGTTCCTGTGATGTTCAGTCACCCTGCGTTACAGAGGGGCCAGAAGCATCTTCCCAGTAGGTGTTGTCATCTCGTTGGAAATGCCTGGGTGAGGCTGCAGGGCTAGGACAGGTACAGGCTATAATGCATGTCTCCTCTCAGCTTTCCAGGGCATCCAAGTCCATTGACTGTGAGGAGGACTTGCAAGACATCTTCGACTGTGAGCTGCTGCGTCCTGTGGTGAGTCCCAACAAGCTCCTTGTGCCTGGGCTGTAGGTTTCACATTCCCCTGGGGATGCTCACCGTGGCGTCCAGCTCTCACGGTCCAGCCACCCCCACTGAGGTGTCTGCAATGTCATCCTGCCCTTAGCAGGCTCTGTCTGGGGGTGAGGCAGCATCCCTGGAAAAGTAGGTCACAAAGAGCTGGGACTGTGCTTGGCTAATTGCAAAAAAGAGGAAAATAATAAGCAATGTGAACACTCTGCTTTAAGGGCCTGAGCTGCTCTTTGTAAGAGGAGTCTGGCTGGCTGGAATACCTGGCTCCTGAAGGGAGGAGGGTCTCCCTGAGATGGGGCGGGGGAAGATGCCCATCAGCATCTCTTCATCTCCACAGGAGACTGCCAGTGCCATCTGCCAGTGGGAGCAGAGGCATCACGGCCAGCAAACAGCTGAGAACATCATTATTTGTCGGTGGTAGTGCAGTGCTGGGTGTTGGCATGTGCCTGCTGCCTCTAACACGGCCTTTTGTCCTGCTGGCTGCTGGGCAGGAGGGACAATCGCCTTGGGGAGCGAAGAGCTCGTGGGCAAATTGCCGGAGCTGACTCCTGGGAAAGCTGCTGCAGTATGGGGAATGAGAGCAGCAGAGGCTGGGGGCACATCTGCTGCCCTGTGTCACCTGGGGACAGAGCCCAGCTGGCTGCTGCAGCAGCCCCCACCAGTCTCCTGGCACTCTGAGTCTCGGTGTAGCCATTTCCCAGGTAAACCTCTTGGTGTTCCGATATCAAAGGGCTCCCAAAGGTGGGAGGAGGAGAGTGGATTCCAAGCTGAGGGAGGATTTTGGCGTACTCTCAGGATCTCTGGCCTCCCAGCACGTGCTCATCGCTGCTCCTTTTCTGCTGTCTCCTTTAGGATTTGGGTTTCCAGAGTCGGTTTTCAGAGAGGGTCCTGCTTGGGGAGGTTCCGTCTCCTGCCTTGGACAGCCCCACGTGTGAGGTGAGTGCTCTGTTTGTGAGTGGGGAGCAGCAGCCAGGGGGCAGGGTAACACACCATCTCTGGGGGAAGCAGAGTCCATTTGCCCTTTTCTTTTGTGAGGTATCTTCATCCTTTTCCTTCTCCTGAGTGGATGGAAGGGATTTGCATAACAGCACTCAATAGCAGAAATGTGAAGGAAAGGAGGTAAAGTCCCTCTGTCAGCTTGCTTTTAAGCACTTGGTTGTCTTGCCTGCTTCCACGGAGAGGGAGAAGTAGGTTCCTTCCTGTGAGCCTGGGGCACGTGAAGGAGCGTGTCTGCAGGCACACGTCTGCCTCCCATCCCACGTCAGCCTGGGATGTGGCTACGATGGGGCACTTCTGCCCCATTGCCCCTTGCTGTGCACCCTCGTGAGCTCAGCACGTTCCTGAGTCAGCTTCCCGAGCCCTGGGAGCTGGCATGACACAGCACCGTGGCTCGGTGGCGTGCGGCTGGCGCGGCCACGCAGGTCAGGCTGCAGCTGGGCTTACTCAGCCTTGCTGTGAGGGTAAGCGAGTCCATCAGCTGCACTGGAGGAGCCCCTGCGTGGCAAAGCTGCCACCTGCCCAGCAGCAAGGAGCAGTCCTGCGTGTGAGGCCGTGTCTGCAGAGTACACCTGGCCTCTTGTGCCTAATCACGAGCGTAATGGGACGTGAAGGGCAAACAGCCGCGTGCCTGCTGCGTTCTGCCACCGGTGCCTTGGCATCGCAGGCCCTGTGCAGGAGAGGGATGAGCTGGCAGCTCTGCTCACTGCCCCACAGCAGCTACTCCCCTGGCTCTGCGGGCAGAGGCCGGGCTGAAGCGGTTGGGCTGTAGCAATTCCTCGTGGAATGAGATTGCCGTGCCTGGGATACAGATATGAAGCATATTCAGGAGACACAACAGTCAAAGCAGGATGACTGGGACGTCCCAAGACTATCCAAATCTCTCAAGTGCTGTCGTAGGTAGCCAGAAGGAGAAAGAGGAGGTAAAAGGTGGGAGGAAGGGCCCCTGCCTGCCTTCTGCACGGGTGGGGTGACATTACTAATAAATTCTGAAAGGCAAAGCCTGCAGTGTGGGAGTGACAGTGGTGCATACAAATCCCAGCTGAGCCCCATAACCAACAACATCATCATCATCATCATCTCATCAGCTGCAGGAGCTCAGTAACACAAAATCATGGTCCTCACTACCTTCCCCAAGGTGATGAGCAGCAGCTCAGGGAACACACAGAGCAGGTCAGGGTTTGCATAACACCACCGTGTAAAGACCTGAACCAGCATCCCAGAACCATTTAGGCTGCAAGACTTGAGTGTAGCCTCTGTCCCAGCCCATTTCCCTCAGTGCAACATCCACCCATCTCCGAAACCCCTCCAGGGATGGTGACTCCAGCACCGTTCCAATACCTGACAACCACTTCAAGAAAGAAATTCCTCCTCAGACGCAGCCTGAACCTCCCCTGGCACAGCTTGAGCCTGTTCCCTCTTGTTCTGTTGCTTGTTACCAGGCGGAACAGACCGACCCCTCATTTCACCACTTACCCCCCACACAGGCAGTGTGACCAGCTGCCTCGTTTAACCGAGGGAAGAAAACTGCATAACACATTCCAACACGCTCTGGTCAGCTCTGTCCTTACCTCAGCCCTTCGTGCCCCACGCTGGGTGCCAAAAAGCCTGTGGTGTAATGGAGGAGCCCGGAGCGTGAGGCGCTGTGAGGGCGGGCAGAGCCTGCCTGGGAGAGCTCTGCCCAGGCTGATGTGATGGGAGGTGACAGCACTGGCAGGGAATCCTTCTGCTGTGTGCTCTGCTGAACATTTGCATACATTATTGCTGGTTTAATTCTGGCTTATTTTGGCCCTGCTCCACAGCACACTCCTGCATGGGGAGGGCCAAGCTCACCTGCCAGTGCCAAGCATTTAGGAACGGGCAGCTCTTCTGGGGCCCCTCAGCAGGGAGGATGAGCCCTTGCTGCTGCCTGTGGTGGGGCTGGCAGCTCAAAGGGCAGCTCTTCCCCTCCCCAGGTGAAGCATGGAGTGCCTCTTGCATCCCTGCGTGCCTGCCCTGGGGACAGAGGAGCCTTGGAGCCGGCGGGTGGCAAAGGCAGCAGCTGACTATTTCATATCCAAGTATTTGCTGTGTACACCTCGAGCGTTTCCTGGCTCAGAAGCAGCCACCTGAAGCTGCTGTGTGTGTTGCTGAGGGAACCAGCTTGCTCTGCAGCACCCGGGCTCTGTGTGTGTGTGTGGTGCCCATCATGGGCTGCCTGAAACCCAGGACTTGAGGTTGAGCCCCATCAGCACTTTGGTCCCAGCCAATATATCCACGTGCGTCATGGCCACAGCATGTTGCTTTGTGTGACATTCCCCTGCAGATCTGTGTCCTAAGCTGCTCTGGGAGTGTGCTGGTACTTGGGTATGTAAGATGAGCCTCAAGAGAAAAGCCAGACCCAAGTGCTTAGTGCTGACAGGGAGCTGATCTTCCCTATGGAAAAAGCAACCCCCAGGCCATGTCCTGCCCCAGCCTGGGGAGCTGAGTTGGGTGCTGGTCCTTGGGCTCAGCACGGTGCTGCCCACCAGCACAGCCCCTGCAATGTCCCGAGAGGCTTGGTTGCTCAGGGAGCAAGCCAACTCCATGCTGTTTGCTTTTACCTGCAGGCCCAGGCAGAAGAGGAAAAAGCCCTCAGCAAAGACAGTATAGATGAAGAGCAAAGCGACAGAGCAGCAGCTGCTGAGAGGTACGGTACAAACGCAGCAGCCCAGGCGCCGGGGCAGCTCCAGTCACTCCCCTGTCCCATCCAGCCCTGCTCTGCTCTTGGCACTGTGTCCCCTCTACAACTGCCCCAGACGCTGCAGCTTTTCACAGAGACTTTCCCACTGAAGCTCTCCCTGCTCCTGTCAGCTCCTTAGCACAGCCACAGCAGATGTGAGCTTTGTTTCAGCTCCTGGCTGGAGGGGGGGAGGGAGCCAAAGTGCTGGTGGCTTCTGCTGGTGGCTGCCTTGGCTGTGGAGCTGGCTGCTGTTTGCCTTACAGCTCTCTGCCTTTTCTCCCAGGCTCTGGCCATGGTGGTCTAAACGTGGTGTGTGATGCCCTGTGGCATTTTAACTGTGGAAGACTTGCCTGATGACAGAGCTTCCCAGTTGTGAGACAGCCCCCAGGCTCAGTCAGCGCTGGTGCTGCTGGGCTGCAGGCTCCTCTGTGGGCAGAGCTTTGGCAGAAGGCTCCCAGGGCCAGCCTGCTGCCTGTTCCTGCTGGCAGGAGAGTCCAGCTGCAGTGTAAACAGTTCTCTTCCACCTCCTTCCCTGGAGGTGGCCTAGAGCAGATGGCCCTAGGTGTGAGCACTGAGCCACCTGATCTCCTGGTATGGTGGCGACTGGCTCTAGGGGATGCTGCCTTCCTGATCCTTAGGTCCTGCAAGGCCCAGAGAAGCTCATTTCAGACTGAGTGAGGTGACTTGTTTCCAGCAGCTCAAGTGTGCAGAGCAATGGGCTCCCCGCTCTCTCTCGCACCTCTCCCTTTGAGAGCTGCAGCGTGTGGCACTTGGAGATGAATCCTGTCCAAACTCTTGGCCTCTGCTCATTGTTACACACACTCTGGGGCACTGGGAGCCAAGAAGCTGTTTCCTGTGCCAGGAGAACTTGTGAACTGAAGCAGCTCACAGGAATCCATGTTAATGAGAGGCTGCACGCACTGGGGCTCGCAGCCTTGTTCTTAGAGGAGCTCTTCACGCCAGCGTCCCTGAAAGTGTGTTCTGCCCGCAGGAATTGTCTCCTTATCGCTTGCTACCTGCTTCCCAGCTGTGCTTCTCTTGCTCTCTGCCTGTAAAGTGAGCTCATGCTTGCCTTGTGTCTCAGCTCTGTGCTCCAAGATGAAGTAGGACTGTAGATGTAAACGCGCCGGCCAATGTTTCCGTCTGTAATGCGGGCGACGGCGTGAGTATGGTTCATAGGGCTGCCTGACCTTGGGGAAGTTCTCTGAGGGCCTGGGAAGAGGGGGACAACCCAGGGAAAGGATTCAGCACTTTGAGACAGACACATGAGCTTGTCAGCCGCCTGTTAGCCTGGCTGGGCTGGGGTGCTGGGGGCTTCGGCAGCCCCACGCTGGTCCCGTTGGCAGGCATGGCTCGGTGCTGCACACCCCCCCTTCCCCCTCCCCTCTACCTGCAAGCACCCTCATCTGTCCTAATCTGCTCCTTCTCTTGCTTCTTTTGTGCTGCAAAGTGAGAGGGACGAAGGTGCTGGGGACCTGCCAGAGGAGCAGCCTTGTGCTGTAGCAAATGCCGGCGAGGAGGAGGCCGTGGCGCGGGAGCCGGCCGCGGGGCCGCTGCACAGCCCAACTGCCCCCCGCACAGGGGAAGGGCATCCCCCGAGTCCTCTGGCAGCGTAAGCAGAGCGGCCTTTGTCCTTTCCTGCCCCTCTGAGGTGTTGGAAGGCGCTGTGTGAGGGCAACACGCCGGCAGAGCTGCTTTGGTGGGCACAGCGCGGCCCCGGCGCCTCCGCGTGCGGAGCCAAGCAGCTGCTTGGCTGGCGGGAGTGCCAAGTGAGCAGCCTGTGCTGGGCAGGCTGAAAACAGCAGCGTAGCCCTTGGGGCCCGTGGCACAGGAGTCTGGGATGGAGAAAGAGCTGTTTGCCTTGGCCCTGGGAAAGCCTCCTCCTTAGCAGCGTCGCTCACAAGGCTGTAGGCATTCACCCTCCCCCTCCATAAATGCTTTCCCACACACTGGGGCTGAGAGCAACGACACAAGCCAACCAGTTGGAGTCCCTGGGAACACTGGTTGCTTGAGGAGAGCAAGGTCAGAGCTGAGGCTGGCTGCAGAAGCCAGCAGTCTGTTGCTGGACAGCCTGTGCAGGTGTGTGCTGCAGTTGGCTGCCGTGCTGACTCGGCTTTCCCTGCCCAGTGACAGACCAGCAGCTGCAACTGGGAAAGACAGGCAGCGTGCCTCTCAGCACAAAGCCGTGGGGAAGGGATCTTCGCTGTGGAGGCCGGCACAGGATCTCCCTTTTTGCTGTTAGGAATGGCCCTGTTGGGGGATGGTGGTGGTGCCTGAGCCTCTTTTAAAGCCATGATTGAAAGGGTAGGAAGAGGCTGAGTGGCTTTGTGGGGCAGCCTGATAAATGAGTCCTCCTGCAGGCACGGCTGCAGCTGGCCCAGGGGTGCAGCCTTACAGGGAGCAGGAGTGATGCAGGATTCTGCCAGAACACAGAGACTCTGTCCCCTGTCTTGTTCGTTTTGCTGATGGCTGTGCAAGTGACCTTTTCTCTTTCGACTCGGGGCCGTGTTACTGGGGCTGCTTTTCCCCTGGTTGCTGGCAAAGCCAGAGCCCCTCAGGGCTGTGAGCAGCCTGAGCTCCACGAGGCCTGGCTGCTCCAGCTTTCACTAGCAAGGAAGAACCCTTTTTTTTCCCCTAGCCTAACCTTCATTTTCTCCTCCTTCCACTCCAGCCTCTCTCAGACCTGCTGATTTCGATGCTCTCTGTCTGATAAAAGAACTTAATTACAAACAGATTGGGTTTGGGTTTCTGGAGCACTCGGGGCTTTCTCTTGCCTGGAGCTGGCAAAGCCCCAGCACGCTGTAGATGGCAGAGGCAGGAGAGGAGCCGGTCCCTGGGAAGCCTGCCGCCAGCCCCCACTGCACGGCGGTGCTGAGGGCAGCTGCTGTCCGGCCTGGCAGCCCTGGCCAGGCTTCCACAGCTCCTGTGTCCCTCGGGAAGTGAGCCTGCTTTCTGTCACCCCTTTGCCCCAGGAGCTTTCTGTTCTTGGTAGGCAAGCCGAGAAGGAAACCCAACAGCAGCAGCCTTTGTGGCAGCTGAGTGAAGGATCCCCGGAGGGAACAGACGAGGAGCCAGAGCTGGAGCCCCGGCAAGACAAAATGCACCTATTGCAAAACCAAGAGGAGAAAACGCAGCAATTGCAGGAGGAGACGAAGCAGCAGGAAGAGGAGGCAGCTGAGAAGCTTCATCAGCACAAGGACAACTCTCTCAGGTACTTTCCTGTTCCACTCCATCTCCCCTGTTTCTCCCCTGAGCCTTTCCTAGCTGCAGTTTCGTGGCCAGGGGCTCGTGCTGTTCCAGACCAGCCCCTTGGAAGTGATGCTGCCCCGCAGAGCTGTGGGCAAAGGAGGCAGGAGCAAGGCTCTCAGGGAGGAGTGCTGTGGGCCACTCTGCACACTTAGATGTGAACAGGGCTGGTGCTGTGTGGAGAGCACCCCAGCTCTCCAGTGCAGGCAGGAGAGTGACTGGCCACCTCATGCGAGCTCAGCACTGCACGTGCAGCTTGTAAAGCTCTCAACCCATCTCTAATGGTTAACCTGGGAGAAGTTTCATGTTCAGTGCTTGGAGCTTTACCACCTGGCAGACCCTCAGATCCTGGGCTGAATGGTGGTAACAGGACTGGAAACGGGAGCGTTGGAGGAGAGGAGGTTACCCCAGAGGAAGCCTCTGAAACTCTAGTGCTGTATGTTTTACTGAGGGACTTCCCAACAAGGCTTTCAGGAATAGGGTATGGATGCCTGCGTGAAGCCCAGCCAGCAAGCAGAATCCAGCAGCAACCCAGGCAGTGGAGCAGCACCGGGACCTGTGTCTTTTCCCTGGAGGGTTTTTCTCTCTTTATTTCAAGTGACCTCACATTATGAACACAGCAGCCAGAGGCAGCCAGAAACTGTATTGTGATGTGGAATGTCCTGGGAATGGTGTCCTGGGTGTGATCTCCCCAGGGAGGGAGCACGTCTGTGCAGTACCAAAGCAGCAGTAACAAGGTGTCATATGAATACACACAGCAACCTTTTTTTTTTCCCCCCTGGCTGCTCATGTCTCAGGGCTCTAAAAGAGGATTTGGCAAAGGCTTGTGAGGAGGAAGAGCTGCGTGTCAGGCGAGAAGAAGCCGAGAGACTCTCCAAGCTGCGAGCCAAAATGGCCCTGGAGACTCAAGCAGAGGAGGAGAAGATCAGGTGAGCTGTTTTGCTGCCATCCCTGGGGACATAAACCCTGCAGCAGGGTGTTCTCCTGGCTCTGGCTCCTAAGGGCAGTCTGGTGGCAAGGAGTGGATGCTGACCTGCCTGTCTCCTTGTCGCCAACCTGCTAGGGCAGAGCAAGAGGTGGCACTGCAGAAACTCAGAGCAGAGTGGGAATCCCAGCTGGTCATGGAGAAGGAGAGCCTGGAGAGGAAGCAGCAGCTCACTCTGGAGAAAATGAAGGCAGAAATGGAGGAAGCCCAGCAGAAGGAGATGAATGAGCTGGAGCAAGAGAAGGAACAATTCCTGAGCGAGCTCAAGGAGAGATTAGACAGGGAGAAGAAGCAGGTGAGATCTTTATGGCCAGCTAGGCTCAGGCCCAGGCTGTGCAACCTGTCCAGGCTTATTAATAACCCAAATGGCCAATGGAGGCCTTCCAACGTGGCTGAGATCCACTGGGATCCCTTGAGAGGGGGAGCACTCAGTAAAGGCACCTCGTACGTACCCCAGCGTGAAAGGGCTTCACCCTTGTGCTTCTGGTGCTCACAAGTAGCTGTAATTGGAGCTGTGCCCTGCACAGCACGTCTCCACATGGAGCTTTTGCACCAGACTCCCTTGCTCTGGTTCCTGTAGGCAGTGGAAGAGCTGGAGAAGAACTTTGCAGCTGAACTCCAGCAGCTGAAGTCTGCGGCAGAACAGAAGCATCAGAAGGTAAAAGACGGTGTCCTCGGAATGGAAGCTGTTGGTTTTCCCCACGCTGTCACCCAAGGTGGCCAGGGAGGGGTGGGGGTGTGAATTTTTTTCCTGGTTCTTAAATGTGGCTCAGCATTTGGACGTGCTCCAGGCAGGGGGTGGTGAGACTGCACACACCGGGCTCTGCCGTGCGCTTCCTCTCTGTGGGAGGCCACTAAATGGCTCTCGTCAGAAGGGTGACAAGTCTCTGTGGGTGGCTTTCATGGCAGGTCATTTCCAGCCTGCAAACCCAGATAGCAGAGGCCCAGAGGAGCGAGGAGGCTCAGCTGCACGAAGACTTGCAGAGGGCAGAGCAGAAAGTGCAGCAGAAAGCCTTTCAAGTGAGAGAGTACGAACGCGAGGCAAGTGTCCATCCCGGCTCACTCAGGGTTCCTCACCCTTGGGTGCCCGTGAGGCCACGTCTCCTGCCCAGGGGTGATGGGGAGCGGGGGCTTGGGGAAAGGACATCCTGCAGCATCTCTCCTTGCCACGGTGCTCACCTTGCACTCCCCAGGCCACAGCCTGATGCCGCTCACGAGGGACCCCAAAGCTCAGCCGTGCAAGAAGGGGCTCAGGCCCGGGAGGGGGGGCTCAAGGCCTGGGAGAGGGGGCTCCCTGGAGGGGTTGCTGCCGTTGTGACAGTGAAGGTGACAGAAACACCTCTGCGTGTGGTCCCTGCAGCTCAGCGAGCTCATGCGAGAGAAGCGCCAGGAGGTGGAGAGAGACCACGAGAGGAAGCTGGAGCGGCTGAAAGCGCAGCACCAGGAGGCCATAGCCCGGCTTCAGGATCAGTACGAGGAGGAGGTAGGGTGAGCGCAGAGCAAGGAGCAGGGGCTGCTGCTTGCCCTGTGTGCCCGTGGTGTTTTGCTGGAGAGCCCAGAGTCTTTTTGTGTGTGTGTGTGTGTGTGTGACCAGCAGGAGCGGCAGCGCAGGGCAGAGCTGGCCGAGGGGCTGTGTACGGAGATGAGCCGGCTGCGGCAGCTGCACCACACCGAGGCCAAGGCTCTGCAGGCAGAGCTGGATGGGCAGCTCTCTGCCCTGCAGCTCAAGCACAGGGAGAAGGTGAGGAGCAGAGGAGGCTGTGCCTAGCAGGCCCCGTGCCCTCCGCAGCCCGGGGTGACGCGGGTCACGCTCTGCCAGGCTCGTGCTGCTCCTGTGGGGAGCGAGGAGCTCGTGCCCTTGTCTCTAACTCCCGGCCCTGTGCAGGAAAGGAAAGTGCAGGATTTGGAAAGCGAGCTGGACCTGCGCATGAAGAGAGCCCAAGCCAGGTCAGCACAGCTCCTGAGCCAGGTGAGTTGGCCCCATGGGGGTTCCCAGCCCGAAGTCCCTGTGAGTGCTGCTCAGCTTCAGCGGTCTCCTCGCTCTGCCACTCGCCTACTTTCTCATCTGTGTATAGGAGGAATCTCTGAGGAAGAAAAGGCAGCAGCTGCTGGATGAAGACAGACAGATTGAGCTAGAAAGAGATGTATGTATACAAAGTCTGCGTGTCTTGGGTCTGGAGAGGTGCTGCCTTGCTTTCCTTTTGGGGGTGACTGACAGCCACCTGCTGCACCTGTGGCTTTCCTCAAGCAAACTTGCTTCTAAAGTGGGAGGCTGAAAATCGCCCCCTGCCTCAGCCCAGTGTGTCCCTGTGCTGGGAGACTGATTAGCTCTGAGTTATTTCCCTAGAGGAGCCAGCCCTGTCCCTCCAGGAGCAGCGTGTGCCTGTGCAGCCCTGGCATCTCCTGTAGCAAGCTCCTGCACCCTGCGTGTGCCTCTTATTTTTGGGGAAGTTCCTGTGAGGGATTTGGTTTGGTTTTGTTCTAGGAAGCTGCTGTGGCCTCAGAGAGGTGGCTGGAGGAGAGCAGGCAGGAGCGTGCCAGGCTCCTGGAGTCCATCCGGCCCCTGCGCCGCGCTCTCGGGGAGCTCCAGGACCAGAAGGCTGAGCTGGAGGCCCAGGTGGATTTGTTACAGAGCCGCAGCCAGAGGCTGCAGAGACGTCTCAGGTGTGTGTAGGAAGGGTTTCCTCCAGTACAAAACATCTTCCCCACGCCCCTTACAAACCTCTCACCTCTGAGCTTCTTGCCTGCTGGGCCGTGCTCCTTCAGAAGCCTGTGTCAAGGCACAGAGCCCAGGACCTCCATGGCCCAGGTCTGGAATAACTCCCGGTGTAAATTCATCCCTTGGCCTCTGCTTGTCAGGTTCCTTTGTCTGTCTCCACATCTGCCTTGAGAGGGTAATGAGATGCTTTGAGAGGGGCACTGAAAGGCAAAGAACAGATGTGCCCTGCCCAGCCAGGGCTTGTGCCTGACATGCCCTCACATACCTGATGCTGCTGTTCTTTTGCACATCTGTGGCCCTTCCCTGGACACTGGAGGTCACTCTGCACACTGTGGCAGACAGATCACTGGGCTGAGTGGACCTGCAGCCTAACGAGGGGCTGCTGCTGTCAACTTTTCTTCTGGCAGTGAGCTGGAGGCAGCTGTGAGCCACAAGCAGCAGACTCTGAAAGAGCTGGAGACAGAAGAGGGGCCGGAGTCTCCAGAGAAAGCTGAGCTCCACGTTGAAGACCTAAGAAAAACAATCCAAGTGAGTAAAGCTGACTGTAAGGCTGTTTGCCTGGTGAGATCTGTGGCTGTAACTCTTGTTCCTTCTGTGTGACGCGTGCTGGTGCCGTTCTGAGGCTTGGCTGCTAACCGGACTGTGCCGGGGTGTGACTGGAGGCTCAGGGGATGCCGGGCTTCCGCGGCCCATCCGTATCTCTGAGCTTTTTGCCATGTTCACCTCCTCAGCCCTCGCCTGGAGAACCTGCTTCCCCAGCCTCCCAGAGGCATGAGGCCAGCAGCTTCCCGTGGGATCGGTGAGTACCCCGGGCAGGCTTTGCTTTTCCCAGCGAGGGCGTTTGCCTGGGCTGCCCCGGCAGCGGGGTTGTGGGGAGGGTGTCGCGGGCAGCACGAGGCCAGGGCTGTGCCCACCCCATCCCTTGCAGCGTCAGGAGCCTGCTGTCAGCAGAAGGGATCTCCATCAGGAGGGCCAAGGAGTTCGTGGCCCAGCAGAGCCGCTCTGTGAGGAGGAGGCAGAAGGCGCTGAGGGCTGCCCGGCGGCAGCAGCGGGACCTGGAGGAGGTGAGCCCCGGGGTGCAGCCCGTCTCCCAGCAGGGGCTGTGGCTTCCTGCCTCTGCAGCTGCACTGAGGGACAGCTGTGGGACTGCAGTCCTGCACAGGGGCTGTGTGTGCATGGCCCCCAGCCCACGCAGCCTGGAGCAGCAGGATGCCTTGCACTGGCAGCGCTCCTCAAAGCCGTGGCTGCGGTGCAGCCCACGCTCGGGAGCTCGGTTTCTGTGCTGAGTAGCAGGGAGATGGTGGCAGTCCCTGTGAGTGCTGACACAGATTATGTCCTGTCCTCCTTTGGTTCTCCTCCTCGGCCTGGCTCAGGATCCCCTGCAGGAAGCGAAGCAGTTGGACGAGGTGAAGTCAGCTATGCAGAAGGAGCAGGTGCTGCTGAACAAGAAAGAAGAGAAACTGAGTCAGCTGGAGTCCTCGCTGCTGGAGGAGGTAACCACCAGCACCAGCGTGGCTCAGGCTTGCCCCTGGCACGCACAGCCTGCCTCCTCCCCTGGGCTCGTGTCCTGGCCAGGGACAGCTCTTGTGCCTCAGGGACAGAGCAGCAGGGTTTAGTGGCCTCCTTTTCCTTTTGAGCAGCTTTCAGATGAAGATCTGCTGAAGGGTGCTGCGTGCAAGAAGATGGTGACTTTTGACCTGAGCAGCTCTGAGAACTCCAGCAGCACGAGCAGCGGGGACCTGCAGCAGCCCCTGTGTGAGTGCTGGAGCAGCTCGGCGGCCAGGCCTGGCAGGGGGATGTTCTGCCTTCCCCTCTCACCTCTGGACCCCGTGCTGTCTGGGACTGGGCCTGCTCTGGCTGTCACCCTGCATTTAAAAACCTTCAGTCTGTCTGCACAGGGAGGTTTTTCCCCCGTGTCCCACTCAGCACAGACGGATCAGCCTGGGCTCAGGGCACGGCGCGGCGGGCAAGGGGCTCCTGCCAGCAGGCAGCGGCTGCTGGGCCTCCCCACTCACCCCCATCTTCCCTCTCTCCTCCTGCCAGTCGATTCGAGACCGGATTTCCAGCCTGACTCCCAGATGGACAAGATCCAGTACCTGACAAGCTCCCTGCAGCGCTTCAGCCACGAGCTGAACAGCTTCCTCAGCGTGCTGGGCTCCCGGAGCGGGCAGCAGCCCGCGGCGCCCGGCGGTGGGGTTCCCCTCTCTGCCTACACCCCCCTGGCAGGGCTGGGGGCTGCCAGCTCCCGGTGGCCCTGGGGCACGGGGCTGAGCTCTGGGCACTCCGTGACAGCCGCCCAGTCGGTGGATGACATCCTGGCAGAGAAATGGCGCAGGTATTTCCCAGGTGAGTCTCCCCTCCTGTGGATTCCACAGCCCTGCAGGGTCCGGTGTCCCCCCTGGTAAGGTCAGCTCCAGTGGGGACGGTGCTGGGGCCATCACACAGGATGGCACATGCACCCAGCTGCCAGGAGTGGTTTGTTGGGGGTCTGTATTTGGTGTCTGTCTTCCAGGTGGGTTCCCGTTGCTCAGCGGAAGCTCCAGGCCTCTGGAGAACAGGCTGGGATACGTACCTGCAGAGTAAGGGGCTGGTGCCTTCAGTGCTCTGGTTTCATTGGGCTGCTTTCATTTCCCTGGAGTGCTTTATAGCTCACGTGTCATTTAACAAGTAGATGGCAATCGTAAGCTACATCTTGAGCAGGCAAATCTGCTGCTGTCAGTTGGCAGAGCTCTGGGACCCCGGGGCAGGATCAGGGCTGGGGGTGCTGTTAACCGTGGCTCTTTCAGTAGCAGCCCATCCCTTTGCCTCTCACCTCTGGGATGGTTTCTGCCAAGGCTTCTGTTTTCCCACTTGTGCTTCCCCTCTGTCCCGTGCCCCAGGGAGCAGCTGCGGCTCTTCCAGCGCTCGCACGTCCAGAGCCGCGAGCCAGACAAGATGAGCATCGAGAGAATGATTGAGGCCAACAAGAAATGGTTGGAAGACTTCAAGAGAGATGCAAAAGTGTATCCTTTGCTTGAGCCTGGTCTTTCCTTGCACCGCAGCTTCCTGCAGCAGGTATGAGAAGAGGGCAGGAGGTGGCCCATGTAGGGCTGGCAGGGAGGGCCGGAGCTCTCCCCGCTCCAGCTCGGCTGGGAGGCACGTGGTAGACATTGGCTGTGCTGTAACAGCATTACAGCAAGCTCTTGGTAACTGCTCTGATCTCAGCAGCAAATCCCTGCTCCTGAGCTCCCTCATCCCCCTATAATTCCCCTGGGCTTGGCTGCAGCACGTGTGCCCCCGTCCTGCTCTGAGCCAGGCTTTTCCTTCACCCACCTGCCAGGCCTCTCTTACCTGCAGCACAGCTTCAGCTGGGACTCGATGAAAAGGGGCAAATTAAAGTGTACCACAGCTGAAAGGGGAGGCTGTGCCTGGGGGAGACGGCACTGAGGCCCCTGTGCTCCTCCTCACGCTGCAGGGGGGTTCAGTGATGCTCAGCCACCTCCCCTCTGTGCTCCTGCTGTGCCCTTGGAATGAAACGTCTTTACAAGAGAGCGGAGGAAGAAAGGGACTGAACTTCCCAGGTGGATTCTTCTAATCCTCTCCTGTGTCCAGATGTATTTGAGAGACTGTTTAATCCAGTGGTGAGACATCAGGGTTGCAGTAAATCAACAGCTCTCTCATCAGCATTGTGGTGGCAGCAAGGCAGAGCCCTGAGTCGGAGGCGACTTGGAGTCCCTGGTGCAGGCTGGTGGAACAAGAACCCACCATGGACCATGCTGAGCCAGGCAGCTGCAGCTCCCCCCCCACACACACCTCCTGCTGGGCAATGTTTACATGCAAAGAGAAGTCTATTTTTGATGAAAACCCTTTGGAAACTCCTCAGAGTGTTTCTGGGGATATATTTTTTTTTGCTGGTTTTTCTTAGAGTTGCTGTAATGACTTGGCCAGCCCTTGACCTAGGACAGCCCCACACCCTGGTCAGGTCTGTGTGCTCACTCCTTCTGGCTGCTACCAAAGCACAGGCTCGGTCCTTCTGCAGCCACTGCTGGTGGGGAACATCCCCCTGGGTCCCCACGAGGGACTCTGAGCTGCCTCTTGCCAGCCCTGGCTGAAGGAGGAGACCACAAGGGCCCGCAGGGAACGGTGAGTGTCCAGAGGAGCCACTCCACAGGAAGGGAAGGAGCAAGAAGCAGGTTTCCCGTCTGCTGTCAGAGGCCCTGCTCTGTGTGGATCATCTGCAGGGGTTTTGGTTCCCTTGCCTGGTGGGAGAGCTGGCACTCCTTCCCCTTAGGTGGTGCAGAGGGGACCCTGTGGCTCCAGCATGGTCACCCAGGGAGGCTCAGCCTCACGGAGGGAGGACAGTGGCTGTACCTGGTTTTGTACTCACATTAAACCATTCTGAGCCTGATGTGTGTGATGGTGATGTTTGCAGCTGTGTTTTTTCTCAGGGGGTGAGATGCTCTGTTGTAGCTCTAGACATCCAGCTTGTACTTACCTGCCCCATCTTCCCCTCCCTTGTCGCTGGGCTCGCTCTTGTGTTCTCTTGTCAAGGTCCTTTCTGGCACTTTCCAAGACCACTTGAGCTCCCCGTGCCTTTATCACCATTGTTCTGATCAGCACCTGGCCTGGGTAGCAACTGCAGGGGCAGAGAGAAAGCTCAAGAAACAATACACCAGCACTTCAGGGGCCTTTCAGCTTTCAGCTTTCCATGGCGTCCTCTCCTGCCCTTTCATGCCACTCATGTTGGAGGATGAGCTGGGGGAGTGAGGGGGGAACAATCCCAGCTGGGTACCTGGGAAGGGTGCAGAAGGGACTGGGGTTGGTGCTGAGAGGGCTGCCCAGGGGGCTGTGGGTGGGGACGTGCCCTGGAGCAGAGGATTGGCCCTTCCTGGGGTGCCAGGGCTGTGGTGGGCGATTAGAAGAGCAAAAGGGCAGCGGGAGATTACGGCGCAGACCCAAGCTCATTAGGGGCTTGGCCTCGCCTGCTCCAGGAGGGACGGGCTCTCACTCCCTGCCACGGGGCGACTGCTCGGTGCTGCTCCCTGAGCTTGGAGGGAGCCCCCAAGCCAGCCCAGCCATGCTGGCCACGCTGATGACAGCGCTGTTCTTTGTGGTGAGAGCGTTCGGGCAGGTGAGGCTGGGCCGGCAGCAGCTCTGCCGCTCCCTTTCGCCGCTGGCAGGGGCTGGGTTGCGGGAGGGAAGGCAGTGGGAGTATGGGCTGCATCCCCAGCCGGTGCGCGTGGCGGTGGGAGCGTGGGCTGCATCCCCAGCCGGTGCGCGTGGCGGTGGGAGCGTGGGCTGCATCCCCAGCCGGTGCGCGTGGCGGTGGGAGCGTGGGCTGCATCCCCAGCCGGTGCGCGTGGCGGTGGGAGCGTGGGCTGCATCCCCAGCCGGTGCGCGTGGCGGTGGGAGCGTGGGCTGCATCCCCAGCCGGTGCGCGTGGCGGTGGGAGCGTGGGCTGCATCCCCAGCCGGTGCGCGTGGCGGTGGGAGCGTGGGCTGCATCCCCAGCCGGTGCGCGTGGCGGTGGGAGCGTGGGCTGCATCCCCAGCCGGTGCCCGTGGCGGTGGGAGCGTGGCAGCGTGCAGCTCCTCGCAGGGAGGGAGCTCTGTGCCCCCCGTCTTGCTGCACAGCCCCGCGTCTCAGCCCGGCCGCTGCCCATGGGTGTGGAGGAGCAGATCTCCCCTGTTGCTTTTCTCCTGTCCTCCTGCCCACTGCCAATCCTTTCTGCGTGCAGCTGGGGACCAACCTCTTCCAGGAAGAGCCGCTGCCCTACCTGGTGTACCAGCCGCTGCCCTGGCAGATCCAGTGTGTGACACAGAGCCGCCGCACCAGCCGCGACAGCGAGGTGAGCGCCGGCTCCTGGCAGAGCCCGGGCAGAGGGGGAGGAACTGCTCCTGCCCTGCACAGACAGACACACGGATAAGCTGGAAAGCGCAGGGGCTTATAACCAAGTGCCAGGTGCTGCAGTGGTTGAGGGGGAAGGAGCTCAGCAAGTCTGGCTCCAGGCTGACTCAGGGCAGCTCTGGTGAGGCTGGACCCTGCCGACACCGCCCCAGGAGCTGATCTGTGACACACAGCCCTTTTCTGCTTCTGCTTGGAGGCTTTTTTCCACAAATGCAAACTAATCCCTCCAGGCTGTGCAGTGCTCTTTAGGGGAAGGCCAGTAAGCCTTTCCAGGCTTCCCACAGGGAGCGGTCAGTGGAGAGCTTGGTGAGACCAGCCCTGACCCTGCCAGCGCTTCCCAGCTGCCCTGACAGGGACTGCTCTGCTGCCCCTGCCTCAGACACCACTAACTCCGGTGTATTTTTGTTCTTGACCTTTCCAGAGGGGCAGGAGCTCTCGGCACAACAGCATCTACTCCATTTCTGGAGAGAAGGGTGAGTGTGGAGCAGGCAGAGAGCTGCTCAAACAGGGGGAACTCATTGTGCCCACAGGATGCAACAGAAGGGATGGCAGTGCAGCACCTCCCCCTTTCCTTCTTCCAGACAAATCTGTCTCTGACATTATTAAGGGTTATTCTGGAGGCCAGCCGTGCAGAAGCCCTCTCCGACAGCTTCCCCCCAGCCCGTGGCTGGCTGGCTGCAGTGGGTTTTCAGCCAATTCCCCTCGGCAGGGAAGGTGCCCTGAGCACGGGCAGGATGAGGAGAGCTTCGGTAAAACCTGTAGTCCTGGCACTTAGAGGCCTGAGTCTCACCTGGCTGACTCTCCAACACGTGTGTGCAAATCCCTGCCTCCCTCTGGCCCTGACAGCCAAAGTGCTGCTGAAGTCAAGTGCTCAGCAAAGAGGATTTGAGGGCATCGACAGGCTCGAGGCCGGGAGCTGCTCCCGCTCGCCGTGCTGGGTGTTGCTCGGTGCAGGTCCTTCTGGGCTGTGTGTGGCACTGGTGCCGTGCTGTGGTGTTACTGGTGAGCTCCTGCAGCCAGTGTGTTGCTGGCAGCTGGGCACGGCCAGGGCTCGGTGGTACATGCCCCGTGGCTCCCCAGCCTCTGGTGCCCGAATCTGGCAGCAGGCAGGAGCCACAGCTGAGGCTGGATCTCGGTAGGCGGGCAGGAGGGGGCTGGTTCCCAAGGTGGGCTCTTTTTCAGCATCTTTGACTTTGCCGTTTCTTGTAGTAGGATGCAAATAAAGAGGGGTTCAGGTGACTGGCGGTGAGTTTATTCAGCAGCATCTGGCAGCAGGATTTCTGATGGCTGCTCGGGGGGTGCTTAGCAGTGACACTGCTGGCTTAAAGGAGCACTGCTGAGTGGCTTTGATTCAGCTCCTGTTGAGTTTCACAATACTTCCCTAATGCCACATTAAGCGTGGGGTGGGGAGGGCTCCCATTTGTCAGCGTGAGAGCTTTATTGCTCCACGGTGCAGGGATGGGGTTTTTTTTTTTTCCCCTAATCTTATTTGTGTGTGTGAAAGTAAGTGAGAGCCGTACTTGGTGATTAAATGTGGGGAAGCAGAGCCCTTGGGGGAGTTAAAGCTGCGTATACAGAGGGCTTAGTGCTGCTGGAGAGGCCGTGCCTGTCCTCACCTGTGCTGGCTGCCACGCTCGTGTCTCGCCGCAGGCAGCGTAAGCTCCGACGGCAGCAGCGAGGGCACGTCCTTCAGCGACCCTTCCGAGAGGGCAGCCGTCACCATCCAGACCCACTTCAGGAGATACCAGCAGCAGAAGCAGGAGAAATAGCAGCAGCAGCCCCGGCCACCCGTGCCCTGCACTGTCCCTCCTCGGTCTCTGCTCCGGACCCTGGAGCCCTCCGTGGCCGTGGTGCCCGTGAACCCGCTCCCTCACCCGTAGCTCCTGGTGCCCGCGCAGCTGTAGATGCTCTGCCCTTTGCCTTGGTCACCCCTCAGCGTGAGCTCTGGCTCCCGGTGAGCCCTTCCCCAGCCAGCCTGGGCTCGTGGGCCAGGGCACACGGTGCTCGCTGCCCCGGGAACCATGCAGCGGCCAGCAGAGCCCCAGCGGCCGTGGCACGAGGAGCGTGGCCCCACGGGTTCTGTCTCCAGCCCCTTCCGCAGACCTTTCACCTTCTGAGGCGCCTGGGGAAGGGGAGGCAGAGGAATCTTGCTAAAATGTAGAAAGAAGGAAATCTGTACTAGGCCAATTACAATAAAGATGTGGGTTCAGAGAATCATTACGGCTGGAAAAGGCCTTAATCCAGGCTTCCTTTTATCTCGCTAATCCACTTGCTCTCGCAGCCCAGGACGCGCTCTTGCCTTTTCTTGCCTCTTCTATTTGAAGTCTGAGTTTGGCGTTGCAGAGGTGCTGCGTGGGTGCTGAGCTGTGGCACTGCTATCAGATGGGGGTGGGCACTTGGCTCTCCTCAAAAATCTCTGCCACGGGAAAGGCTTTTGAAGTCTAATGAGCATCGAGCTGCCTTTGAAAAGCTCGCAAACTGCTCGGGAACTGCTCACTTGCCTGTCAACGCTTCCCACTGATCTCGGGGAGGCACAGAAAGGGCAGAGCCGGTTTCACTCCGTGGAAGGCAGACGCAGATCGGTGTGAGACAGACCTGGCTTCCAGACGAGCCGACGTGGGCTGCACCTCAGCTCACAGCTGCTGCTGCCTCGGCCCGTGAGTAACCTGTGTGCTCTCTGCCCAGTGAAAAGGCACAGGGTGAGGGGCACGCTGGTTGTGAACACGTGTTCCCACGCTGCAGCTCGAAGCCAAATAGAGTGAGCTGTGAAAGGATGCCTCTAGAACCTTCTACAACTGCCCCCAAACCTACTTCACAGCCAGCTGTAAAATCCATCCCTCGAGCTGTCGGTAATTGAAGCCTGTGCAACGACATCAGCTGCACAACAACAAACGCTCTGTTGTCCTTCATGGTCACTGCAGAGGGGCCATATCCGTGCAAACTGACGTCTCCAGCACCGAGCCCAAGCCTTCACCTTTTCCAGGGACCCCCTGTGCCGGGTGGTGCTCTGGGTCACACCACAGAGCCTTGTGTTGGATCAAGAGGGACAGAAGCAGTTAAACACAGCACGGATCATACAACAGACACAGGAATAAATGTGACCACAAATTAACAGAAATAGAATAACAATAGGAACAATATTATAGGACAAAAAAAAATGTGACAAATATAACCCGAAAGAACTATAAACACACAGAAGTCAACACAAACCAACAGAAAGCAATGCAAAGCCGTGTGAGACAATGCGGTGTGAAATAACAGAGAATGAGTGCAACGAATAGAAAGGACATAATGTAAATAAGGATCTACAGATGAAATAAAGCAACGTAATAAACAGAATAGAGTAGAATATGCCACTGGGGCCATCGGGTACCTGGTGATATCAGATGCAGCTGACCAGCAGGGACTGAATGTTGGCAGCACGCGGTGAGCACGCCAGGCTCTGCTTGGTTTCTCTCTTCCTTTGCTGTCCTTGTAGCTGGTTATTCTCTCCTGGTGCTGTTCTGGTCCATTGGCCTTATTTCCACCCACCAAACCCGGCGTCCTTGCTCCGAGTTCCTGTCTGTGTGCAGCCGAGGCGGTGGGGAACCAGGGAGGGACGGGGTGGTTGGGTCATTGGCGTTTTGGAGAGGGAAATATCAGCTTGGAAATAAGGAAACATGGAAATGAAAGCACTGCTGAGCTCCCCAGCTCCAGAGGGACAGGGAACTGCCGGAGAGAGGCCAGCGCAGGGCCACCAAGATGCTCAGAGGACTGGAGCATCTTTTGTATGAGGAAAGGCTGCTGTGGTATCCATGTGGCACTGCTGTGGGGTTAATGTCTGAGTCGTGTGAGTGCTGTACTGGGTCGTTCACTCACCGTGGTGCGTGGTGCTGGGCCTCCCCTCATGTTCCAGGTGGTACCGTCGCGTGTCACCCACAGTGGGCGAGTTGCCAGTGGGTGATACCAGAGCTGCACCACGCTGCCATGCTGTGCCATGGGCTGTACAGCATGAACTGCTCAGCTGAGCTGGACTTGGGGTCACCATCCTGCGCCGTGGTTTATCGGGAGCCCGGGGGGGCCGTGACACAGCCCGGGCATCGCCGGCGCACACTCGGCAGTACCATCCCCTGCTCCAACACCCTCCCCTTCTCCTTCCCCCGGGGCTCTATGGGTTGGCAGCTGGTGCTCGGGGCTGCCGTGGCACGGGCATGGGCCGCCCCTCTCCCTCCTGCTCACTTCACAAACACCCGCCTATAAACATAACCTTTATTGCACACAGCGCTGGGTTTCTTTTCATAGAAAAAGGTATTAACACATAAGCATCTGCAAATGGAAGCAACTCCTGCTGTTTTTCAGAACAGTAAAATAGCATGCAAGGGTCTTGGAGACGTTCCTGTTTCAAACCACCGACAAGATCAGGAGGGGGGGGTAGAGAAAGAAAAAAAAAGGTCGCCGAGCCTGTGCTCCGTGCCCCTTCCCAAATGATGTGAAATAGATAGAGATGTTCACGTATATATTATATTTTTTAAATCTGTAACATCAAATCCTTTGTGCCCTGGTTTCTTTTTTTCCTGTTCGGAGAAGAAGAAAATAGCTTCATTTATACAAAAAGAGTCCGTTATGTACAAGTCTGTTCATTAAATATAAACGGCGTGGTGAGGAGGGTGGGGGGTGGGGGTAGGGGGGGTTGCGAGGAGCAGCGTCCGTGGCGGGCGGCCCCGCGGGCTGCCCCTACACCAGCGTGTACGACTTGGAGTAGGCCCCGGCGCCCTGCTTCTGACACCTGCCCACGCCTGACGTGCTCATCTCTAGGAGCGNCAGGGGCGGCGCTGGCAGAGGGGGCGGCCGCGGCGCTCGTCGTGCCGGGCATGGGGAGAGTCCTTTGAGGTAAGGTGGTTGCGGCGGAGGCCGGCGGGGGCAGCCCCAGGGGCTTGCTGCCGGGCTCCAGCGTCATGTGCCGGGCTTGCGTGTGGTAGGCCCGGGCGAGGTTGCGGATGGAGGCTTCCCGCGGCGGCACCACCGGGCACGGCTCGTGGGCGTCCGGCTTGCGGAAGAAGGCGTCCGACTTGACGTAGAGCGGGAGGTTGCAGTAGTCGCCTGCGGGGGAAAGGGGAGGCGGCTGAGGGGCTGGAGAGACCCCCTCCTGGCCCCCATCCTGGACGGGTCTAAACCGCACCATGTCGTCATGCTGAGAGCTGCCGTGCCCTGTGCCGTGTCATGGGCAGGGCACCTCAAGCGAGAGCGTTCCATGTTTCACCTCAGGAAGGAGCAGAACCTTCTCTGGAAGGTTCTGGAAGTTCTGCTTTCGGTCACAGCCTCAGCTGTCTCTGCATGGCTGGGGTAGCAGAAGGGGGAAGGGAGGCTGCCAGTCTGGGCTGCCTGCTCCTGTTCTCCCCATGGAGAAACTTCTTTGCTGCGGGGGTGAGGAAGCCCTGGCCCAGG
>WBNH01001359.1:0-28717 GCA_013401255.1 Urocolius indicus
CATTTCCAGTCTCTGCTTTCAGCTGAGTCTCTCTGGTTTCACCATCCTCCCATGAACCCACACTCGCGAAAGACACGTGTACCTTGGGTTCCCCCAGTTGCTCAGTACAAGAACTTTGACGTAGGAAAGAGCTCTGCGGAGCGGTGTGTTCTGTGGAGAAAAGGAAATGGAGACATTCAGAACAACAGTGCAACCATATGTCGTGCTGCCAGCCCTGCTCCTGCTGAGGCTCACTGGCTGTGCATGCCAGTCCTGCTGGGGCTGCGTCTCCTTCCCTCAGCCCTTTGCCTCTGCTGCCTGTTCTGTGATGACAGAGAGGCCCAGGAGGGGCTCTGACACGTAGGGCAGCTGCTGGGCAACCCCACCAAGCTCCCGCTGTGCCCTGGGCTCACCTTCCCCCGGCAGCCTGAGGGCAGAGGAGAGAAGGGGCTGTGCTGGGAGGAGAGGACACTGTCCCACCTGCCACAGGCGACAGGCCGGAGCGCCGGTGCGCCCAAGGGCTTCTGGCACCGGGCACCCCTCTGTCTGCAGGGCACAAAGGCCTTGCTCTGCTGCAGGGTCTGCGTGTGCAGCTGGCTCTGCTGAAGGCAGCGGCTGCAGCCAGGGATCTCTTGGAGCTGGTGCTCCCACCCGCCTGATCCTGCCTGGTTCTGCTTTTGCTGCTACCACCACATACTGCTGAGCCCTCACAACCCAACCAGGTCTCTCTCAAAGTGACCCAGTGCTCAGGGAGACAGCATTCACATCCTCCCTGCTGTGGACTTGCAGGCAAACTTCTTTTTCTCCATGGCAGCTCTCTGCCATGCACAGTCCGTACCTTCAGAGGGAAGGGCTGAATGTCCTCTTTTTCCACATCGTATGTGAACAAACCGAGCCAAGTTTCCTCTTCACTTTGAGCCTCAGATCCCTTAGGAGCAAAACACAAGGAGAGAGCTCAGACTCAACTCGACAAAGAGGGAATGTTGGTACATGCTGCACCAGCCCTGGTACCCACCCAACCTCTCCTGGGCAACAGCCACAGCCTAGTGCTGGCTGGGGAAGGGTTCAGTCTCCACCTTGAGCTTTGGTCAAGAACCCTGAGAGGCTTTGGCCAGAGTAAGTCTTGAGAGGGGCAAAACCTCTCAGGCCCTTGAAGCATCTGCCTAGGGCACTGCAGTGCTCAGGAGAGAGCGAGGCAGCAGCCTCGGGGGGGGGGGCACGAAAGCAGAAGAGCCCCTGCCACGTCCCCCCAGGGCCAGATGCAGCCAGAAGCACCCAGCACAAACTTACAAAGACAGCCACGTCTCTGGGAGCGCTGCTGGCAACCACGGACGAGGAGCCTTCCTCAGCGACGTGCTGCAAAGCGATGGCAGTCACGTGGACTCGGGCTGGCAGCCTGATGACAACCTGGCCATAATGTCCACGGAAACACCAGCGCTTGCCCAGGGAGACATCCGTCTGAAAGCAGCACAGGACAGCAGTGAGACAGGAGTGAGTACGGGGGCTCGTCTGGCCTGCAGCACAGGAGCCGTGTGCCTGGGGCTCTGCTCCAGCTCCAGGAGGAGGTGCCTGCCAGGGAATGGACAGGAGCAAGAGGCACCTTCCCTGCCTGCCAAAGGGGCTCTGCCTCTTAGGCAAAGGAGGAGAACATGGACTGTGAAACTGTCCTGGCCAGGGCCCCCGCCTCACGACTTCCGAAACAGCAGCAGTAGGTTTCCAGCAAGCTCTGCCCTGTATTGGAGCTCTGGCTTCAGGAACCTCGTCAACGCTGTGGACTTCCACAGCACCACAGGCAGGCAGGCAGCACTGATGCTTTCTGCTACAGTACCTGCAAGACGGTGTCGGGCCCATCCTGAGTGCACCTTCTGTTCAGCAAAAGACTGTAGCCCCAGTTCCATCTGCCCCTGTAAGTCGGGGAAGTTCTCCTCATGTCAATGGTGGCACCTGTGAGGAAGGGAGAGCAGATGACTGCAAGAGCCATGGACCAGAAGGCCTGGGTGCCCCTAGATCATTTGAGGTGGCTGAGCAGCTCCAAGCCTGTCAATCCCGTCCCTGTGGCCACGCTCACAGGGGCCTCTCTGTGCAGGGCACTGACAGCAGCCATGTCCCTGGCGATTGCTTCTCTGCCAGCAGCCCAAGGACAAGGTCTGAGGGTGCTGGGAGACAGCCGGCACCCATGGGGGTGTCAGCAGACCAAAGCTGAGGGCCTGCTGCACCGGCAGCAAAGGATGACCCAGCCAGTCCCCTTCCAACTGCCGTGGAAAGGAGCAGAGTCCTTCCATCAGCACAGGAATGTGTGTGGGGGCAGCAGCAGGGGCACACACAGGCTGAGGGCACGAGCGGGAGTGACTCTGAGAGCCACGCTGCCATAGCTTTCCTCTTGGGCTGCAGGGAGCATGTCAGCTCCCCCACTTTGGAGAGCAGCGCCTGGAGCACAGCCTCCTTGGGGCTTGCTACAGACAGCACGGGGCAAGGAAATGGGGCTGCTTGTATCTTTACCCAAGCTTTTCAGGGCCCAGTCAGAATTCATCATGTTGTCTTCCAAATCCACCTCCAACAGTCCCTGGTCGTTTTCCTGGGAAAGCTGTGAATGAACACAGGAAAGGACCATGTCAGCAGGCTGCTCAGCGGTGCCTCCTGGAACCCAGAGATGTCAGCAATGCGAGGCCTTGTCCATGGAGCTGGCAGACTCGCTGCTGCTGACCTGAGCCACAAAGGCTGTGGCCATGAGGTGGGTTGACAAGGGTCCCCACACTCTCACAGCCACCCTCCACGCTCTCCAGGTCAGCTGGGAGATGTGCCCAGGCCCTGCCAGCGTTGGCTGGCCCTCTGATTGTGCCTGGCTCTCACCCCTGCCTCAGGGGAGCAGCCAGAGCACCGGCACTACAAGGGAAAGGATGTCAGGAGTCCTGCACTGGCCTGCAGCAGCCCGTTCAACTGGGCCTGGATAAGGGCCTGTGCAGGGCAGAAGCTCAGCCAGCAAAGCCCTGGCTGCTCCCTTGCAGGAGGTGCCCGTCCCACCAGTGTCACCAACCTCTGTGCGCGCCTGTGCTTCCATCCTCCACACTGACAGCAATGTCCCGCAGTAAACACCAACTGCAATTCACAGCAGCAAGAGACAGTTATTTGCCTGGGGCTGCAAACAGTCCTGCACTCCCCTTGTCTCCTCCCTGTTGCCTTGGGCTGGGGCAGCAGGTTGGCTGGGGAGGTGGAAAACGGGGGCTGCAGAGAGAGGCCGCGCGCCTGTGCCCGGCAGCCATCAGCCCAGGCTGCAGGGGCTGCACAACCCTGGGCTCCAGCTGTGCTCGGGGCCCCATTTCCCCTTCCACTGAGACCAGGCTGATGGAGGTTTATCTCCATCAGTCCCCAGCACGGCTCCTCTGGCAGTCTCCAGTTCAGGCTTGGAAATACAAAGGCCCTTCTCTCCCAGACACAGGCTGAGCAGCAGCGTGCCAGGGAGACTACCAGCCTTAGAGGCAGTTCAAAAGCCAGTCCCAGTCAAGGACATGCTCAGGAAGCACTTGGGGCCCAGAATTCCCACACATAAACAGGAAAGCTGGCCATCTGAAGGCTGCCCATGCAGCACAGACAAGCATTTGCTCACGCCAACTCACCCAGAAGCACTAGGAGCGGCAACAAGAACTTGTTTTCCAGGGCTGCCTTCAACTTCTTGTTCTCCAGCGATGTCTTCAGCCTGAAACAGAGGGAGTCAGTGAGCCAAGGCTGGAGCAAAGCCCTTCACAGGCAGATTTCCCTTTTCAGGCTGCAATGCCAGTGTTTGGACGCTGCTGCTGACAGAGAGAGCTGGCAGAGCGGCGCCCAGGAGGAACACATCCTGTCCTCACCCTTCAGCAGCGCCAGCAGCTCTTCCCCAAGGAAGGGCTCCAGGAGCACCTTCCAAAAGCCACTGACAATCGTGATGGGAAGCAAAGAGGTTGAGCAAACATGGAGACTGCATTTCAGCCGTCTTTCTGCTGGGGATCTTGCTCTATGGCTGAGAACACAGGCCCCAGCAGAAACACGTAGCACGTACCTAGCAAAGGCGTTGGCGTGTGGCAGCCGGTTCCACAGGCAGCCTGCCAGTGTGCAGGGAAGGCTGAAGATCATCCCTGGGCAAAGAAACCACAGAAAAGTCAGGCCTGTCTCTTGAAGCCTCTTCTCATGGATGCCCAGACAAGCGTGTTCTGTCTCCCTGTGGGGACATGGGCAGAGGACAAAGGCGAGCCTGTGCTTGTCCTGCCACTCCTGCCACTGGCACAGCGCAGCTCTCCCAGCTCAGCCCGAGGACCTGGCAGCCAGCAGCAGTGCTGAGCTTACCTGCAACTTCTCGGGCTCTGTGGTACCGCACCGCAAGCTGATCTTCAGCAGTATCCCAGGTGGGAGCTGATGGCAAGTTGACATCCAGGTCTACACAGATGGTCCTATGGCAGGAGAAAAAAAAAAAACAAACAGGTGCCAGTTTCCCACTGTCTCAGGCTGTGTGAGACAAGGCCCTCGCCAGAAGCTGGGCTCTGGAAGCCTCCCAGGGCACGTCCCAGCCGCAGAGAGAGCGGGCAGCAAGGCTGGGCTGCTTCCAGGGCTCTCCCCTCTCCTTTCCCCATCCTGAGCTCTACAGGTCTGCAGTGGGAGAAGAGGAACCAAGGTGGCAGCAGCTCTGCCCCATTCTCCCCTCATCCCTCCCTCCCTGCTCCCCCTCGTACCTGCTCGCCTGGCAGGGGGTTGGCTCCACTGCTTCCTCCTTTGGATTCCGGGCGGCCGGTCGGCGTCTTGCCGCAGTTGCCCTTCTTCTGGGCATCTCTGGGCAGACACAGGCTCTCTGCTCACGTCTCCCTCCTCACTCCCAGTCGTTGCCTGGTCAGGCCAAAGCAGCTCTCCAGGAGTGACAGCCCTGGGCAACTGCCAAATGGCATCTGAGGGTTCCCACGAGGGTAGATCTGACATCACAGTGGGGCTCCCTGGGGCCCTGAAGGGGGAGAGGCCCCAAGGGCTCCCTGGGCAACAGGGCTGCCTCCTGCCTGGCACAAAGGTGTCACTGACATCGGGAACAGACTCCTCAATGCCAAAGTACCATTAGAACCACACAGTCATTTGGGTTAGAAAAGGCCTTCGAGCTCCTGGAATCCACCCCTTCCCTTCACCTTGCCAAGCCCTCCACTAACCTGGGTCCCTCAGCACCTCAGCTCCATGGCTTTGCAGCCAGACGGTGACCAGCACAGGCAGCACCGAGCGCTGCTCATTGCCACAGCCACTGCGGGCTCGCGGCTGCGGCACCGTGACAGTGCCAGGGTGGTGCCGGGGGGGTCCTGGGGGCAGCCCTGGCAGGTGCATGGCGGGGCTGGCCTGGGCCATGCTGGTGGTCACACTGATACCAGGCTCCAGAGATGTCTCATTTGCAGACATCATTTGCATTTCTAGGGTCCAGTGTCACCACAGGACTTGTCTTCTGACAGATCAGGGGCCTGACAGGTGGGACCTGTTCAGCATGTGTCACCTTTTCAGGCAATATTCCAAAGTCTTTGCCCTCTGGCCAGTTGGTGATCACCTCCAGGATGCCGGGGCCACTGGGCTTTCCTACCTGAGCTCATGGTGTAATCAACACAACCCACTGACTGCACATCACCTTCAGTCACAGACCCTTCCTTTGAACATCCAGCCCAGCACTGGCAGTCAGGGTGCTAAGAGGAGTTATGCTGCTGTGCCGACCCCTTCCCAGGCAGCTGCAGCTCCTCCACATGCTGCCAGTATCTCCTTCTTGGGCTGGAGGGTGTTTCAGTGAGGGCTGTGGGGTGTGAAACGTGTGCCTGTCACTGACCACTGCTCTGGGCTCAGGACTGGCATTTCCTTCGGAGTGCCACGGAGACACATTTGTAGCTGCTTCTTTCTGCCCAGAGTCATTTGAGTATCTTGCACGTTAAGCTTCAGCACAGAACACCTGGGGGATATGGCAAAGGCACAGCTAAAAATCCTGAAGGGTTCATGGGCTGAGTTCCATGGAGGTGCTGAGCTGGTGCTGTGGCTCTATGCAGCGCAGTCCATCGTCAGTGTGGTCTGCAACACAACACGAGGAGCCGAGACTCCCCGTGGTGTCAGCCATTGCCAAGCCTGCAGAATAAGTCTCTGTTAATGATTTTGAATCCTCTGCAGAGTTGTCTTCACTGAACTGATATTCCCGTTCCCAGTTGCTGGGTGGAAAGGTAACCTTTCCAAATAGTGCAGACACCTCTGCAGTGGGTTTCAGCTTAGACAGGGAAATCCACAGAACATGTGAGGAGAGAGCTGAAATAAACTTTGCTTCTAGACAGCAATAAACAGCCATCAGTAGCACAACTGTGTGGGCTGTTAGAGCAGCAAGCCCAGGCATTCAGCAGTTCTGGGCTGCAGTTCACAGTGTGTGACAGAGGGAGTTGGAGGCTGCAGTGTCAGCTGGCAGCGAGCTGGGCACGGCGCCCGCCAGTCACAGAAACACTCCACTTGCAAGGAAACAAATGGTACAGCCATGGCTGGAGAGAGGAGGGCTGCTGGGCGAAGATGCTGCTGCAGACAAGTCAGGAGGACTCATCGCTGCCTCTGGGATCAGTGACCCAGCAGGATGTGGCCCTGCCCCCAACTCTGCCCCAGCTCAGCACGGCGTGCAGGGCCTGCAGCGTCACGGCCACACAGGGGATGCACGGCGGGGCTGCAGGGAAGCAGCAGGCGCAGGGGCACACACGGGACACTGGGCTCCATCCCTGTGAGGATGGGCTGCTGGGCCACGCACGACATGCCAGAGGACATGGGGAGGGCTGCCTGCCCTGGGGGAAACAGGGCAGCCTTTTGGGCAAATGCAAGAGCAGGGCAGGGACCTGGCAGGTTCATCTCCGATGGGTTCTCAGCCTTTGGGGACTGGGATCGAGCTGCCAGCTGGCCCTGGCAGGGAGCAAGGAGGCACAGCAGCTCCACAGCCCCTCGTTCAACACAGAGTGTCTAGGGAGGGGAAGGATCCCTGTTACCACAGACCCAACCAAAACCAAGAGGCCGAGGGTGCTGTCCCACAGCTGTGGGCCATCCTGTGGGTGAGACAAGGACAATTTCATATCCAGCGCAGGGAGAGAACAGGCACATGCAGGCACAGGCCTGAAGGTGGACTTGGAAAGAGACTTCCATACAGTGACCTTTGCCCAGGACAAGCACCAGCCCCCTGCTGACCGTCTCCCTCCAGCAGACACGTAACCCTCTGAACACAGCGCTGCTCCTCGCTGCACCCCGGAGGACTCAAGCTGCCACCACAGAGCTGTTTCTGAGGTACTTTACTTACAGCAACACAAAAAGCAGTACAGAAAAGACAACAGATGGGGTATGCAAGCCCTTGTCACAACTGTGCCCCCTAATCCCATCTGACAAATGCATTCTGGTACAAAACCTTTGTGGAAGCACTTTGCTGCTCTTGCTCCTGCAAGTGAGCAGATGTCTCACCGCAGTGCAGCACCACGGTCCAGTTCTGTCTGGTCCCAATCAGTGGCTGGTCAGGATGTCACTGAGGCTCAAGGAGACCAGCTCTTGGTTCAGGTGTGTCCCAAAGGAGAAGCAGTTCCCACCACCACCAATAAGCAACAACTCCTCCTCATCTGGCAGAAGGACACTGCTATGATTATGTAGCATTAATGGCCACTCCAGATGCTCCTAAAAAGGGAAAGGAGATTTTGAACATACAGGACTTCAACACATGTACCTCATACAATGATGGAGATATTTCATATGGTACCTTCATTAGAAAGCCACACTGGGTCCTATCTGGGGCCATTTAGGCCACTGTAATACCCAGCAAGGCTGCCAAATATAGCCAGAGAACACAAGACAAAGGAAACCATGGCGTGCTCCACCCACCCAACAACTTGAAGTTCAGTGTGTTTTTTAATGTATTTCGTGTTTTTTCCTTCCAAGATCACAGCCAGCCACCTTGTCATTCACATCCTGTGGCAAGGACTTCCAGAGGTTACTGGTTTCAGCCTCCCAGCTGCTTTTCACGTCTCCTAGCTCTTATCAGAAGCATGAATGAACAGTCATGCCCTTCCCACCACAAAGGAGACAGCCTAAAGTATATAGCTCTACATCCAAGAAACACCTGATTTATAACCTGACCATCTGAGGAGAAACTCTTTCACCAACATTCAAAAGCTCAGGAAAGTGAACCCTGGAGACACTTGTTGCAGGTAACAGAATATAGCAGTAACAAGACCACTCTGTTGGCAATTCATTTGTTGTTGGGACTGCTGGAATCTGAAGAGGACAGGTTGTAGAGGCTTCCTTTGTAAAATGCTCCAGGCAGAAAGCAGCTTTTATATTGAGGAAAGGTTAATGGATAGCGGAGGTTGAGGCTGGAGCTGGGGCAGAACTGTTTCCCTGAGAGGGGTGTCAGCCCCTGTGCCAGGCTGCCCAGGGAGCTGGGGCAGTGCCCAGCCCTAGAGGGATTCCAAAGCCGTGGGGCTGAGGTGCTGAGGGCTGTGGGTCAGTGGTGGCTGTGGCAGAGTGAGGGCAGGGCTGGGCTCCAGCAGCTTCAGGGGCTTTAACAACCCAAATGATTCTGTGATACTGTTTCACTTATAACTGCTGTTATAAAGAGCAAGAAAAAAAACACCTAAGCTCCATTTAAGCACACTTCATGCTCTCCATCCTCAGGAAAATGCTGCAGGGTCAGCCAGATGCTCACATACTGTCTGTTACAGACAATGGACTAGTCACAAGTCCCAGTTTCACCAAGGACAGCATCCACAGGTATAGACAAAACCTGTCAAGCAATAGAAGCCTTCTCATAGGATCACAGAATGGTTTGGGTTGGAAGGGACCTTTAAAGTCACCTGGTCTGCAACCAGCAGGGACACCTGCAGCTAGAGCCCCATCCAACCTTGAATGTGTCCAGGGACAGGGCAGGGAATCATAGAATCATAGAATGGTAGGGGTTCTACAGCCTCTCTGGGCTTCAGTGTTTCATCCCCTTTGTTGAAAAAATGTCTACCTTGTATCTAGCCCTAAATATTTAGGGAACAGCCCTAAACGTACACACTCCACACAGCGCTGTTCACCCTGAAAGAAAAACGCCAGTACTTACCACATTAATCGCATAGTCCAAGCAGAGACCAGTCATTAAGTCAAGGACAGTGATGCCTGGCACAGAGGACGAGTGAAACCATACTCCACCAACAAGCAGAAGTTTTCCACCATGCACATGTGCAGTATGTGAATACCTGTGAATTCAAAGTGAGACTGAACTCCTTCGTAAGAGAGGCAGGCAGAGACAGGCCAAAGATTCACTGCTGAGTGCCTTCTGCTTACCTTGGGATGAGAGGAGGGTATGTCTCTACTGGCTGCCACTGGAAGCCATGTTCAAACTCCCTCAGAAAGAAAACTGAGCCTAAGGGCTGCTCAGCTGCTCCCAGACCTCCTGCAATTATCACTCCTCCTTTCCAGCCACAGGCACTGTGAGAGTGGCGGCTTTCTGGTACTGGACCCTCAACAGGAATCTGGGAAAACATAAGCCCAAAGCTCAAGCTCACCACACCAAGTGTCTTCCTCGTGCCCAGGTTCTGAAATGCTGCATGGCCTGTGGGATATAACATTCCTTCTTGCCTTAGGATAGCAATTGGAGAGGACAGAGAAGGCAGGATAGGGGACAATCACAAAATCCCAACCTACACACATTCCTCTTGGGATGGCCAAGTAGAAGTGTCTCCATTTACATTCTCTGCAATATTTCTCTGTCCCTCAGTATATTGAACAGTTCAGTATTTAGAGAGCTTTATTTCTGCACATTTATTAGAGGTAACTTCATCTGCATTCTTACGTGCTGCTCTCTGTTCACGGGATGCACTTGAGAACCACAAGTGACAAACACCTGGACTGATGCAGTGACCAGCAAAGCAGGTGACCAGAAGAAGACAGAATGCTGAGCAGCAGAATTGGCCTGCAGAAGGAAAACCTTTAGTGTAAGCAGCGAAGGAAAAATGTTAGGTGAGAAGTTTAAAAGAATATGACAGTAAACAAGCAGCAGAGAGAACTTCTGGTCCGTCCCTTTCTCCTAAAGCAAATTCAACTACCTTATCACCTGGAGAAATGGCTATTTAACAGTTTCTGGAAGGCTGCAGTGACAACAGCTCCTCATCTCTTCAGGCAGTCTATTGCAGCACTTAAATCTCCTCACAATTAAGAGCTGCTTGGGGTGCTCAGTTGAAGTTACCCTTTCTATAGCTTCCTTGTACTACTCAAAGTAAAATTGGAGAACAATTTGTTTGTCCTCTCTGCAGCTACATCTCACATATTTGAAGACTCACTCTATCTTGAATCTTCTCCAGACTCAAAAGCTACAAGCCCTTCAAAAACCCTGTTAAGGTCTGGTCATTCTCATTGCACACCTCTACTGCATCCTGCCCACTGCTTTTTCTCCTCTGAGTACTTTACAAGGATCCCGCTGCGGTAAGACCACTGAAGAGAACACAAAGACCACTTTGTATCCTACAGGTAACACTCCTGGTTATATATCATAGAAACATCGAATGGTTAAGGGTTGGAAGGGACTTTTAGAGCTCATACAGTCCAAACCCCCTGCAGGAGCAGGTCCAAAACTAGATCAGGTCACATAGGAACTTAGGCCCTTCCACAACAGTGTGATATTGCTTACTCACATTTAGCTTAAAGCAGCTGTTTATTGTTTTAAAAGCTTGGCCTATAATAAACTGCAATTTGTTTTTCCACAAGTATCTCTTCCACATGGTGATTGTGGAGTCTCCATCATTGGAGACAATCAAGACCCAGCTGGACAATATCCTGAGCAATCTGTTCTAGTTACATCTACCTTAAGTAAGGGTGCTGGACTAGATGATCTCCAGATGCCCATTCCAATCTCAACTGTTCTAAGAAGACTATATTCACAGAATCACCGAATCTTCAGGGTTGGAAGGGACCTGGGAAGCTCATCCAGTGCAACCTCCCTGCCAGAGCAGCAGCACCTAGAGCAGGGCACACAGGGACTCATCCAGATGGGCTTGGGATGTCTGCAGAGAAGGAGCCTCCACAGCCCATCTGGGCAGCCCCTGCCAGGGCTCCCTCACCTCAATAGGGAAGAAGCTTTTCCTTGTGTTGCTTTGGAACCCCTTGTGTTCCAGCTTGTCCCTGTTGCCCCTTGTCCTATCACTAGCCATCACTGAGCACAGCCTGGCTCCAGCTTCCTCACACCCACCCTTTATGGATTTGTGAATATGAATGAGGTCACCCCTCAGGCTCCTCTCCTCCAAGCTGCAGAGCCCCAGCTCCCTCAGCCTCTCATCACAAGGGAGACGCTCCACTCCCTTTATCATCTCAGTGGCCCTGCACTGAACTCTCTCCAGCAGCTCCCTGTCCTTCTGCAACTGGACACAATATTCCAGAATTCCCTTAAATAGCAAGGTGTTTAGAAGTTAGCTCTAACTCTAATCACTGTGAAGTGTCACAGTACTGCCAATGCCACCTGCTTCAACGTGGTAATACCACTGTCATTTACTTGAGCTTCCAATACTACACCTATGAAGGCAATTACTGCTCCCTAGGGCTTCCTGAAGTCCTTACCATAGCGCAGGAAAGTCCTTGAGTGTGCAGGAAATACCAGTCCCCTAGTACAGGTTCCACAGCAGAGCGTCCACCATACAGAAACAGGTACTTCTCACCTATGGAAAAAGAGAAGCAGATGAAAAGAGAAGTTAGAACTGGGTATGTCACAAAAGCAAAATTGCTGTTGTAGAAGGGAAGCTGACCAGAGATAGAAATTAATGCAGTGAGGCAGAAGTTTTAGACACTATTTATATGAAGACAACTTGCAACCTGATGAATATTCCCAGATTTTAGCAATAAATGCAAGAAAATGTTTCCCAGATACGAAATGACTCTTGTTTGCAGATCTTTTACAAAGCACACAAAATCACAGAATCATTTCAGTTGGAAAAGATCTTCAAGGTCACCAGGTACAACCACTAACCTAACACTGCCAGGCCCACCACTAAACCACATCCCTCAGAAGGATAAGAATTTTTACTAAGAAGCTGTATTCTTCATGTTTGTGGTCTTCAAAAGGCCTCCACATCCACTTACATAGTCTCTGATGTCTAAGGTCTGAATGGAAATCACACACTCTGGTCTCAAAATCAAAGGCAAAAACGTGTATTTTAGTACACCTGCCGGTCTTGAGGAATGCAGATTGAGGCATCAGAAACATCACATCTGTAGCATTAATAAAACTGGAAAACCCAAAGCACATAAATCATAGCAACACAATCTATCCATCCCAAGACGATGGCCAGATCCTCACACAGAGGGAGATGATGATAAGTTGTGTAGGGTTTAATGTGAAGAAGCCTCAAAAAAGAGGTACAAAAGAGACAAAAGTACTTTGGGCAGATGTCAAGGGTATGCATTAACTGCACTTCTCAGCTGTACAAATAACACAAGTGTTGGCAACTCACTTCAGCTACAAGGCAAAACCAAGGCAAAATAAGATAATACACTACAGTCTGATAAAACAAAACCCATTGTATTATTATAAAATTGTATCTACACATTTAGCATTTTGACTCTTCGATGTACAATTCCGACTCCAAGGCTGAACTCTAAGCTACCTTATAGAATTAATTAAACACTGCTCCACAAATTCCAACTATGTTCCAGACTTGACTAACAACTGGAACGATGCAAACCGCTTAACAATTCCCCTGGTATTTCCCTTCAGGAGCTCCCTGACAGCTAGTGGAGAATGACACAGCTTAAGAAGGGACAGCTTTCCCCTCCTGAATTCCACCAAGACCCACCACTGAATTGCTAACAGCCACTGAAGTTTTTGCCCCTTACGATCCGTGTCTTTTACCAAACCAACCTTCAGCCTGCCACTGCAGGGCTGAACTCCTCACCTGTTCACAACTACTGACTATTTCTCAATTGTTCCTAGAAGACCACCATGTTTTCTGAGGCACTTCTCCTGGATAAACAGATAAGGATCCTGCTCCATAATTCAATTATTATCAGACAGTCATTTTGGTTGGAAAAGGCCCTGAAGCTGCTGGAGTCCACCCAGCACTGCCACAGCCACCACTGACTCCTGGCCCTCAGTACCTCAGCCCCATGGCTTTGGGATCCCTCCAGGGCTGGGCACTGCCCCAGCTCCCTGGGCAGCCTGGCACAGGGGCTGACACCCCTGTCAGGGAAACAGTTCTGCCTCAGCTCCAGCCTCAACCTCCCCTGGGGCAACTCCAGCCCCTTTCCTCTTGTTATTTGGGAGCAGAGACTGACCCTCCTGGCCACAGGCTCCTATGAGGGAGTGTCAGAGTGCTGCTGTCCCCCCTCAGGCTCCTCTTCTCCATTCCCTCAGCCCCTCCCCACCACATCTGGACTTTCAGAGGAACTCCACAAAAATGATGATAAAGGTGGAACACCTGCCCTATACTAAAAGTTTGAAACAGTTGGGGTTGTCTAGCCTAGAGAAAAGAGATGGCTTCATGGAGGCCTTACTGCAGCCTTTCAGTATTTAGAAAGGGCCTGTAAGAAAGACACAGAGATGTTTTACCAGGGCCTGTAGGGACTCGACAAGGGCTAGTGGTTTAAAATTAAAAGAGAGCAGATTTAGATTGCATATCAGGGAGAATTTATTTAGCATAAGGGTGGTAAGGCCCTGGCACAGGCTGCCCAGAGAGGCTGTGGCTGCCCGAGCCCTGGCAGTGTCCCAGGGCAGGTTGGATGGGGCTGGGGTTGGGATGAGACCCAAACCGTCCTGTGATTCTATGATTTGCATAATAGCAGAACAGTGCTCTCCACTCTGGCTTTTGTTCCTCTATTAGTAATCCTTAACACTAAGAATCTGTAACATTTGCTGTTCTTTTAAACATCTGTTTATCGTTTCAAAGCCTCATCTGCTCGCAGTGCAAGGTCACGTGCAAAAAGCTCACCTGCACACCCACAGAGGAGCACAGAGGCAAAACAGAGTGGGAGAACCCAAATAATATCCTGCCCTAGCTACTTCCAGACTCATCCCAGGAGAACAAGTGAGCTGTAAAATGCTTATTTCCTCATGCACAAAAGGAGCACAGAGAGGCAGTGGCAGGTGTGCAGGCAGCAGAACTCCAGTTACGTGCTTAGAGAACCAGACAATCTGTCCTGTGTCTTAGGAGAACTGTCAGCCCCTTTGTCCAGCTGTGAAACCCATCTAAAGGAGCCAACACGAGCAACTCCCTGGAGCACTTTTGAGGCAGTGTTGCCTAGGGGTAAGAAGCAGGAGAAAAGCATAAGACTTATTATGGGATGCTCCTGAGAGGAACCAGAGGCAGGAAAAGGGATGGATTGAGGTCATCTGGAGAGGCACAAGCACAGGAAAACAAAGGGACTACAAGCTGAAAAAGGGATAGTGACATGTAAAGAGGTTACTGGTCAGTATGCTTGCCTGGCCACATCTTGCACCTTAAACAAGAACAGCTGAAAACGAGTCTCTTCACTTACGGGTAGGTGTGAGAGGGGAGCCAACCCCACTGCAGCTGCAAATACATATTGCAGCACTTTCAAAAATGCACGAGCTTTTTGGGGAACTATACCATCATACATAGGTTTTGATTCTGCCCTGCATCTAGGAAACTAACAAGACTGCAGCTCATTTATAATAAAGTGATTATCACAAGGTATCTGTTGTACAGGTTCTGTAGGAAATTGACTGTGTATTAATGGAACAGACAACTGAAGTCCTGCTCAGCTGTTGGATCAACCAACTCAGTTTCTCAGCTGAGGAAACTGGTTTGAGACTGCTCAGTCTCTCCATTTTGTCAGATTTAGTAAAGCCTCTCACAAGTACTTTTGGACCTAACAAAAAGACACAACAAGAACTGCTTAAAGACAGTAAGAAAAATACACTTGAATGACGTTTAAGCCTCAAGTCTTTAAGCCCAGGAAAAACATTCCCTAATGGAACAAAATCTTTATGATGGATCTTTACGGTGGTGATGAATCAATCAGAATCATATTCTTTCCAAAACGTTCGGCAAAAAGCTGTTACTTTAGACAAATGTACCCAATGCAACAACATTAACAGCACAGCATGTGCTACGTAATACATAAGGCTATAGTGTGATAATTTGCCTTTTAGACCTCAATGTCTGGGCAGAACTACCCCATAAATTCTGGCATTTTTATACCTCTGCATACCTATAGACACTTCCAGTGCCTACAGCCTTTTTACCTTTGAATGTGACTTCAGTTGTACTGTGTCTCCAACGCAGTGCAGCTGGTTCAGCAGCAGGCTGCTCACTTAAAACCTCCACTGTAATGTCATCTGGGTCTGAGGCATTAGAGGTTTCAGGGAACTTTAGCCACACCATTCCCAAGCCTTCACTTGATGGGGATGTTCGTCCTCCTACTACGAGGGCCAGACTGTTGGAGAGACATGACACAGTGTGGTACAGCCGCTCACCTGCAGATACACAAACAGCAGAGCTCACATCCATCATCCTCCCAACAGATGTACAGAATCACAGTTTACTTTGCAAGAGACCTTTAGACCATCAAGTCCAACATTAAACCTAACATGAAACCTAATACTGCCAAGCCCAGCACTAACTCACGTCCCTCAGCACCACAGCTACACGTTTCTTACCTATCTTCAGGGATGGGCGTTCCCCCACCTCCATGGGCAGCTTGGTCCAATACCTGACAAATGTTTCCATGAGAAACATTTTCTAATGTCCAATCTAAACCTCCTCTGGGGCACCTTAAGACATTTCCTCTTGTCCTATCCCTTGCTACTTGGGAAAAGAGACCAACAAACACCTCGCCACAACCTCCTGTGAGGGAGTGTCAGAGGGTGCTGCTGTCTCCCCTCAGGCTCCTCTTCTCCAGGCTCAACACCCCCATTCCCTCAGCCCTTTCCCAGCACCCTTCTGCTCCAGCCCCTTCCCCAGCTCTGTGCCCGGCTCTGGCCATGCTGCAGCCCCTCAGTGTCCATCTGGCAGTGAGTGAGGGGCCCACCACTAAACAGCCCTTGAGCTGCAGCCTCATCATGGCCCAGCACAAGGGGACAATCCCTGCCCTGGGCCTGCTGCGATCCCAGTGCTGAGCCCAGTCAGGAAGCCCTTGGCCTTCTTGCCCACCTGGGCACGCTGCTGGCTCACATTCGGCTGCTGTTGATCAAACTCCCAGGTCGTTTTCCCCCAGGCAGCTTTCCAGCTTCCCCAAGCCTGTAGTGTTGCATGGGGTTGTTAAGACCCAAGTGCAGGACTGGTCACTGAGGATTCAGAACCTTCATCTCTCTTTAACTGTCAGTTTCATTATGCTGTGACATCAGTTTTCCACTAGATGTTATTTCATTGTCATCACAAGACTGTCTTCCTTGCCCTCAGAACTCACCCCATCTTGTGTCAGGATTTTCGTTTTTCACACAGCCAGCTTTCCAGTAGCCTGCAAACTTAATTAGCACATGGAAATGTCTCATCCTGCAGTGCCGTCCATCCTCCTCCCCAAAGCCCCCAGTGGTGAGAATCACGTTGGGTTTTATAAGGACGGAGCGGTGACCGTAACGTCTCAGCCCAGGAGTCTCAGAGTGCCCCTCACACACTGCTGCAGGGATACTCCCAGCCATCCTCACACAACCAACTCGAGGGGGAACTGTAAGCCAAAGAGAACCAAAGAACTTATGCACAAACAAGAATCAAGCACTACATTTTAACTGAGAGAGTAATCAAGCCTGTTCAGCCTTTCAGTACATAAGAAACACGAAGCAGAGCACACAGACCATCTGACATGCCCTAGAAATCAAACTGTAATGGCTTAAAGTAGCACTGTGACAGCTTTCCACTTGTGCTACCTGCTCCCTCAACTCCTGACACAGTTCTGAGGCTGCTTTGATAGGGTAGAGGTTAAGACTAGCTTAGTGACTGCCGTGTTCTGAACTCCTGTAGCGAGGTGAGAATCACTGCAGTACCTCCCAGATGTGCAAGGTAGGAATCACTGCAGTACCACCCAGAGGAGCAAGGTAGGAATCTGCAGTACCTGCAGTGAGGGACACACTATTTGGCTACTTAAACAGCAAAGAGCAGCAGGAAAAGGACAAATGTCTGCAAGCTGGATTTCAATGTTTCTTGCTAGATTTTGATCCCATCTTCATATAAACACTGACATAAAGCTTTAAAGCATGACAAATAATCTCTGTTCATTCCAGCAGTCCTACTGTAAGAGAGTATTTTCAGTTACTTACGTACCTTCTCTCTAAATAGTGCACCCCTCAGTGTGAATCAAGCTTTCAGCACAGGACTCTAGCTTACCTTCATATTGTACAAATTGGTCTTTTATCTTATATCTGAATCTGCATTTTCTTTGTTTTAATCAAGTGCCTTGATTAAAGGCACTTTAATTCTCATGTTCTAAGAGATGATGAGGCAGAGGAGAAGCAACTCCGGGCCCACTTTTTGTATATCGTACCCAGAAAAAATTGCTGGACAACCTCTTCAGTTGATAAATTTCTCCTAATAACCAATCTAAACCTCTGCTGGTGCAACCTGAAGCAGTTTCCTCTTGTCCTGTTGCTTGCCATTTGTGAGAAGAGACTGATCTACCCCAGCCACAGATTCCTGTCAGGGAGTTGCCAAGAGTAAGACAGTCACCCTCAGCCTCCTCTTCTCCAGGCTGAACACTCCCAGGGCCCTCAGCTGCTCCTCTGGCATAACCTTTGCCATTGCCAGCAAAAAAAAAAACCTCCAAACTTCTAAGCATGGATAATTTGAAGCTCTTGTTAAGTTTCAAATACAACAGAGAGAGCAGCAGAAAGACTCTGGTCCTTACTAACACTGTGAAAACCATTCTATGATTCTATGATTTGTTGCTGTCAGTTAAGCAAATGTTAAGATTTTTTTTCTTTAAACTTCAGGATAGCTCCAACACGTTCAGGAGCCTTCGAGGTTTTAACATAAGGACCAGTGACAATCACACAGTGTATTTAACCACACACACCTGCATTTTCACTACACCTTCTCGGATCTAATCAAGAGACAGCACAACAGATTCAGTGGCCTTACTGGCTTAAGGAATGCCATTCTGCCTCGTGCTTTTCCTATTCCCTGGAACACAGACTTCAACCTCCATTTGTAGATAACACTACTTGTGGTGCTATTCTGTGAACAAGACCAGTGATCTGAAGCAGGTTAACAATAACCCCGTTTTCAACCCTGAAAAAGGAAGCAAGCAGCCAAAACCAGGAATTTCTTGGACTGCTACTGCTGCGAAGTCCTTTTTTTACCATAGAAACACAGTCCTGGTCTTGGCTTTTCCCCAGCTGTATGACTTTTCTCCCATCTAAAAGAAAGCAACACACAGATTTAAAAGCGTTTCTGAAACAGAACCGCTGCCATGTACAATTCCACCCCCAGGGGATAACAAAGCAAAGCACAAACTTCGGGACGCTGCTACCATGGTGCAGGAAGTGAAGCACGGCAACCTTTTGGGAGCTGGGAGGATAGAATTGCTCAGAGATCTACAGATGTAGCACAGTGGGAATAAACTGAAAAATGAGAGCCCGTGGGATGCTGAAAACAGGAGGAGGAGCAGGGCAGACTGGCACTGCAGCCAGGCACGGGAGGGCACCAGGGAGAAAGGGAAGGAAGCGCTGCTCAAAGTGGAAGGTTCACGTGGCAGTGTGCTCCCCTTGTGCTCCCCTGGACACTGCCCAGCCTGAGCCCTGTCTCCTGTAACCCTGCTGGAGTGATTGCCACCAGTGTCAGCCGTGACGGGTGCGTCTGGTCCTGTGGATTCGAGGCCAACCGATGACAAGGCAACAGCCACCTGTAACAACGTGCCCTCCTGGCCAAGGTGCTGGCCAACATCTGACTTGGGACAAATTTGGAAGAAAGCTACATCTATGGTTGAAATGTATGTATATATGACCACAAGGAATCCTAGGGTAGATGAGAAGGGCTGTGGGCAGTAGCTCGAGACAGGTTCTCGTCCCCCTCTGCTCTGCCCTCGTGAGACCACATCTGGGATATTGTGTCCAGTTCTGGGCCCCTCAGTTCCAGGACAGGGAGCTGCTGGAGAGAGTTCAGCACAGGGACACAGATGATAAAGGGAGCGGAGCATCTCCCTTCTAATGAAAGGCTGAGGGAGCTGGGGCTCTGTAACTTGCAGAAGAGGAGCCTGAGGGGTGAGCTCATTCATGTTACAAACTCATCAACGGTGGGTGTGAGGAGGCTGGAGCCAGGCTGTGCTCAGTGATGGCCAGTGATAGGACAAGGGGCAATGGGGACAAGCTGGAAAAGAAGAGGCTCCAAAGCAACACAAGGAAGAGTCTTCCCTGTTGAGCTGAGGGAGCCCTGGCAGGGGCTGCCCAGATGGGCTGTGGAGGCTCCTTCTCTGGAGACATCCCAACTCAGCTGGATGAGTCCCTGTGTGCCCTGCTCTAGGTGCTGCTGCTCTGGCAGAGGGTTGCACTGGATGAGCTTTCCAGGTCCCTTCCAGCCCTTGAGATTCTGTGATGCTGTGATCTTTACTCCATAAACAGCAGGAAGCCCAGGGCCCATTGAGCCTTCCTGCATGGCAGAAGGCTGCATGCTGGGATCACCCCTTCAACAGGGATGTCTCTTCCAGGTCTCTCCTCAAGGTGGAGAGATTCCTACAGATTATCTGTAGGTGATTAACAGCATGCTAAACTTTGAAATCTTAAGTATTGATTGTGCACATATAATCACATATATGATTGTGCACATATAGAATCACAGAATCATTGAGGTTGGAAAGAGACCCTTAAGATCTTTGAGTCCAAGCATTAACCCAGCACTGCCCCAGCCCCCACTAACCCCCGTCCTTCAGTCCTCACTAACCCACGTCCGTCAGTCCCCACTAACGCACGTCCCTCAGCCCCCCCTCCCCCACCTCCCCCACCCCCCACTCACCCCCCTCCCCCAGCCCCCCCTAACCCCCGTCCCTCCGCCCCCACTAACCCCCGTCCTTCAGTCCTCACTAACCCACGTCCGTCAGTCCCCACTAACGCACGTCCCTCAGCCCCCCCTACCCCCCCTCCCGCAGCCCACACTCCCCCCCGGCCCTCAGCCCCCACTAACCCACATCTCTCAGACCCACAGCTCCATGGCTTTGAGACTGCTCTAGGGACAGCAACTCCACCACTTCATTTAGACATAAACCATTGATCAAGTTTGGGACCAAGTCTGGGTCCAGGCACACCTGAACTCTCTTCTGAGAAGGAGTTTAGAACACAAGGGGGTCCTCCCTGAACCTCATGACTCAATGGAAGGTCTCCCTGACCCTGTCCTCTATGCAGAAAATATCAAGTGAACCCTGACACTGAATCCTGTTAAACCACTGCTGCACCTGCTATCAAACTTGGGTAAATCACTGTTTTGTACTAAATCAGAAATCATCAGTCATAAGATGGCCCTGGCCTTGCTATGGACAGCAGAACCATTGCTAGAGGGATGGAGAAAGCTACTCAGAAGGCAGCATCCCGTCTGCTCCTTCCAGGGTTTTACTGTCTCCTAAAGTCTCTCAGAGAAGCCTACATGAGACAAAATCATACTAGGAAAACTAGTCAGTAGGTACCTGTCATTTTGGGTAACAATGGAGTCCAGGAAGGTTCCATCCCCTTTGATGCAGTCAAGACAAAGTAATGAGAACATTTCAGATGCCATTCCTGTAGCAAGACCAAAGGAAAAAAAAAAACCAAAAACAAAACAAACAAGCAAATAATCCCCCTCAAAACCTTAGAGCAAGCAGCTGAATCATAGAATCACAGCATGGTGGGGTTGGAAGGGACCTTTAGAGATCATCCAGTCCAACCTCCCTGCAGAAGCAGCTCCCATCTAAATCAGGTCACACAGGAACGTGTCCAGGGGGGTCTTGAAGCCCCCCAAGGAAGGAGCCTCCACCCCCTCCCTGGGCAGCCTGGGCCAGGGCTCCCTCAGCTCACAGGGAAACAGTTTGTCCTGATGTTTCAATGGAGCTGTTTGTGTTCCAGCTTCAGCCCATCACCCCTTGTCCTGTTGCTGGATTCCATCGAAACAAGTGCTGCCCCAAGCTCCTGACACTCACCAGTGAGACATTTGTCACTGTTCATGAGCTCCCCCTGAGCTCAGGCTCCTCTTGTCCAGGCTGAACAGCCCCAGGTCCCGCAGCCTTTCCTCAGCAGGAAGATGCTCCAGGCCCCTCATCATCTTGGTATCCCTGCACTGGCCTCTCTGCAGCACTTCCCTGTCCCTCTTGAGCTGAGGAGCCCTGAACTGGCCACAGGACTCCAGATGAGGCCTCAGCAGGGCACAGTAGAAGAGGAGAAGAACCTCCCTCGACCTGCTGGCCACACTCTTGTTGATGCATCCCAGGCTGCCATTGGCTTCTTGCCCATGAGGGCACGTTGCTGGCTCATGTTTAGCTTATTATCAATCAGGACACCCAGGTGTCTCTCTGCAGAGCTGCGTTCAGAATGGCCAGAGTGATCAGATCAAACACCAACTGGCCTAGAACTGTTTCCAACAGTGGCCAAAATCAGATTCTGAGAAAGGGCAAGTGTGTAAATACCTTCCTCACCCCAACCTTCCAAAATGTGCAGCTCAGGAAATTTCTAAGCAAGAAGCTGTGTCTTACATTGACCAATCCTTGACGGATTTCTCATGCATAAACCTACCCAATTGCTCTTTGACCTCACTTAAATGCTTATAATCTGCAGCATGCTGTAGCAATGAGTTCCATGCCTCAGTTACACATTGCATGAAGAACCTTTCCTTTTTTCATCAGCTCTTCTTTATGCTTCCCAGTTCTGACCACAGAAAACAGAAACATGAAAGTTTCCTAAAGGTCATGGAACGTGATTCCAAAGAAATCTCAAACGTTCAAAGATGCAACATGGTCTCAACTAGCCAATAACACACAAACATGAATTCTAGGTTGGCCTGGGAACCACTCAGAGGCAAAAGGACTGTATGGGAAGCCAGTAGCAATGCCAGAGTCCACTCTGGCTTTTATGGACTGCAGGGAACTCAGCATGTTTATTTCCAAGGGATGGGATATATTCAGCCAACTATGAGACTGAAAGGTGTAAAGGTGAATTTAAAAGGCACAAGAGACCACACCATGAGCCTTATCACCCCAGCTTCCACCAGAAGCAAAAAGGCATCCTTTGAAAAGTGATATCTGAAAATTCATGTCAATACTGAGACTGCAAGAACCCACTGTTTGTCCCCAGGCAAACTACTCTAAAGATGACTTGCCCTCTGCACTGTGTATTTCACATTTCTTTCCCAATTTCATCAAGCTTGTTTCCAGTAAGACCTGGATCTTACTTTGTTTCAAAGGCTCGTGGCAGAGCTCTCTGTTATCACCCATCTTACCCCTGTGCACGTTTTTCAGCTTGGACTTGTGAACACATTAACCTTCTCTAGAAGGGAAACGACAGAAGGTCTCTACTGTCTCACTACACAAGCAACTGCAATAATTCTTGCAGACGTTTCTACAACACTGTGCAAATTTGCCAGCACCTTTGAGGCATCACTTTTGCATTCGTGTAGCAGAGCAGGCCCTGCATGCTGGCAAAATAAATGCAAGCACAGCAGATTGTTTTCACACTGCAGTCTGTTAGACTTCTAGTAATTATCCTACAGGATATTTATCTTGAAGCTGCTCAGTATCTTTGATTTATCTTGCCTTCTAGACTACAAATAGGTGCAAACTTTGGCAGAAGCTAACATAAAAATGGCAAAGAGCCATAGTTAAATTTCAGTCATTAACACAGGAATGGCTGTACACAGGCTAAAAATTATCAGAAACTACAGTAACCTGTACCCAGCAATGACAAACAGTAACGGCCCATGGAAGTGAGAGAGCAGGACAAGCGCATCTGCTCCTCTCAGGAATGCTCCCAACCCTCTGCAGTCAGCAACCTCACATGAGATCTAGTTTTATGTATTCAGTAATCCTCAGTGGATCTCATTGTCATCAAATTAATTGCCTCTTGAACCCATGCAAACTTTTAGCATCTGTAACACCTTTTACACCACCAGCTAGTTTGCTCTGTTAAGACTGTCTCCCTGGGAGACCACTCACTGAGGAAGGAACAAGAAGCTTTTCTAACACCACAGACAGTCTTCTTCCAATACTACTTGCTCCAGCTCCACATGGAGCTTCCTGGGCGCTCTTAAGTCTGATTCACGATCCCTTCTGACTACACAAACACATATGCCTCAGCAGCATACAGAACCATGCCCACAACAAATTGTGGACACCTTATAATATCAAAACCGGGTCACTGGTGTTCAGAACAAAAGAGGGTTACCTCGTATTCATCAAAAGGCTCCAGAGCTTGCACTCTTTGCTGCTCCTCTTCCGGAGTACAACAGGTGAAAAACTCATTCATGTCCATAATATTGCACTCGGTCCAGCCCTAAAACAGAAATCCCTCAAAATGATTACCTCTGGAAGGACAGAGAATCACTTCCTGCAAGAGAACAAAGACCCTAAAGACCTGCATGAGCCATTACAACTGTCTGACTGGAGCAGTGGCCCAAATTTGGTGAGAATAGACCTCTTACATGTAAAGCTCTTAAGAACTTAATTTACCCTACCAAAAGTCTCAGAGGAACCCATCTTGCCTTAACTTCACATCAGAAAGCAAGCTGGAAGGACCTTCAAACGATTAGCCATGTTACTAGAGAAGGCAGTGTCTCAGCCTGGGGCCTCTTCACTTCAACCCACAGCTGACGACTTCAGAATGACTGCGTTTCCCAGGTAGCTCCTGCTTCATCTGTGCCACACAGATGCAGCTACTCACCTTTTCCAAAAAGCGCCTCTGCTGTGCCTCACAGTCAGGGTACTGTGCCAAAGAACAGAGAGCAGTGTTCAGCTGGCTGAAATGCTGCTGCATGACACGTCCAAAGGGGTCCTCTGGGTGCATCTGCTCATACAGCAGAAAGCATGCCTGAGAGAAATGCTCTGCTGCCCACTGAATCAAGGCATCTGACCTGTCAGGCAGATTGTGCAGAAGAAATCAGATAAGCAAGGGCCCACCTCAGAATGTATCTTCCAGAAACACCACAAAGCATGCTGCTAAGGCATCCTGGCAGAGGTGATGCACAAAACAGAATCCTGCACTGGGGATGTACCAACATCTCCTCCTTGGGCTGTGCTGAGAGTTCAGGGGACGAGAAAACCAAAAAAAAACTCAAAATCAAGGTTTTTCTTCCTTTTTTCCTTCCCTTTTAGGATGTCATGTGGAACTCATTACAATGGAAGGAGCTGGCTGGGACTGCCACAGAATTCCTGCGTCTTTACTGGTAAGACAGCAGGTCTCCCACAGCCCCAAGAACAGAGTATGCACAGAGAAGCTCCTTCTTTTCATTTCACTGCCTAGCTAGTACGGGGTAACTCAACTGACCTGCTGTTCTCCGTGTAGGTGAGCACCACCTCTGCTATGAAAAGGGTGGGGATTTCACTGTCCAGTCCTGCTTCCTCCAGGGCACTTTCCAGCTGAGACAGCTCTGACAAATCCACTCCCAGCAATTTATAATCCTTTCCAGAAAAGGTAATGACTCCTGGGAGACAAAAATGGCACAGTCTCACTACAGCCCTGATGCAATACTAAGACCAAAAGGAACAAATAGAAAAATCAACCCCAAAGGCAACTGCTCACAAGGCTGTGCCTGTCAACTCCATTTCTTTGGGACATGTGCAAGAAAAGCCCCATCACAAAATGAGCCACCAAGAGCAGTCCATTAAATGCAGATCTAAAACTTCACTATTCCCAATGCCAATTTCCCCCACAGATTTCTCATGGAATGACCACGTTTACTGTAAAAACAAAACTTTATTGTATTTACTTCAACAAAACCTCTGCAGCATCACTGTAGCTCAGAACCAAATCTTCATTTGGTTCTCATTTCTAGACCTTCCAGTTTAGGCTAAGAAAGTATCACTGCCTTGATAGAATTTGAACCATTCCCCAGTTTTTGGGGAGTTGTTTTTTTTTAAAATAGGTTTCATTTCTGTAAAATGACAATGAATCATAGAATCACAGAATGGTGGGGTTGGAAGGGACCTTGAGAGATCACCCAGTCCAACCCCCTGCAGAAGCAGCTCCCACCTAGGTCAGGTCACACAGGAACGTGTCCAGGGAGGTTGTGAAGCCCCCAAGGAAAGAGCCTCCACACCCTCCCTGGGCAGTCTGGGCTCCCTCAGCTCAAGAGGGAAACAATTCTTTCTTATTTTAAATGGAACTTTTTGTGTTCCAGCTTCATCAGTCCTGAATCCTGAGTCCTGAATCCTGAAGCAGCGTGTTGCCAGGCCTGTGCAAACACCAGGACCAGCCTCACAGATTGCCATTCTCAGAAATCAGTTCCCGTTCATGATTTGCCAGCATTACCCTGGCATCCCTCTGTGCTCCGTAAGAATACCCTAAGCTATGGCCTGCTGACACATTTCAACCAAAACCGAACCAAAACCAAAGCGAACTGCAAAGTACCTTTAGGAATCACCTGCTCTTGGTCTCTGAACCGGTCCAACAACTGCATCCCTCTTGAGAACTGTCAATCTACACTGTTCTCTAAGGCATTTGCTACTGGAGGCAAAATGACCTTCTTCAGAAACCCATCCCAGTGCTCCCTGTTAACTTCTGACTGGTCTGCCCCTTCCTGCCCTCTGGACACAGTGAACAGGGTATTCCCAGCTATTGTGACACCTCCCTTTTAGTTGAATTACTTGATTAGCATGGACACAATTTTTTTTTTCCACAAGATGCTGCCAACCTTATAAAAGCAAATAGATTCAAGAGGAAACTGAACAAGCTCGAAGAACTACGCACTAAGACTTGTTCAGCTGCTCACGGGAGCCAGGGACTCGTGCTCTGCACCTGGTGCTGTAGCTGTCTTCCATCCGTATTTGAACTGATTATTACGGCCCAAACGTAGCAGCTTACATGTGTCCTCACTGGATTTCATCCCATTTTTTCCAGACCACTCATGTACCTGGGTCAAAATCCTACACTTCCCGTTTCCTGACGGCTTATTACATTTTCACCTTCTGCAGCATAACATCTAGAACATTAGTGGAAACCTTGAAGGAAATCAGACACAGAAGAAACTTCTAGTGAAGCACAGACTTCAGTGGCAAAATGAAGGAGTGTGAACTGTCCCTTAGCTGCCGTAACAATCCTTTCAGCTCTGCTCATATTCTGCAGTACTTTCATAAGGCTCATTTTTTTCCTCCCTTGGAGAGGGAAAATAAACCCATGATGGTTTATTACAGTCAGGATGCCCAAGTCTCTCTTCCTTCTCTCCTACTCATAAAGACCATAAACTGCAGCATAATTTAGGTTGAAAGGGGCTTTGGAAGGTCCTCTAGTCAAACTCCTTGCTCACTGCAGTTACCTGTATCAGGTTGCTCAAGGCTTTGTTCAGTCATGCTCTAACTATCTCCAAGGCTGGAGATTCCACCACCGTTCTGGGCCATCAGTTCCCATTTTTAACTGCACACATGGCAGGGAAAAAGAAGACAACCATCTTTTCACTATATGTAACTGGAATTTCCTTTGTTGCAACTTGCAGCCATTGACCCTTGACTTTGTGCCTGCAAAAAAAACCTCTGGCTCCATCTTTTCTACACTGTCCTACAACAGCTGAAGACTGCAGTAGGTGTCACCTCACTCACTCCCTCTTCTTGAGGCTGAACAAACCCAGTTCTCTCAGGCTCCTCCCTCCCGTGTCGTATGTTCCACCACTCCCGTCACCTCTCACTGCAGTTTGCCACTGTCTATGTACTAGTGAGCCTAGGGCTGGACACAGTACTCCAGAAACTGTAACAGGTTTGATATAACCTGCTCCTGACTAAGCCAATCTGCCAGCTACACATTTTCTTTCTGTCTCCCAATGCTTACAAATGATTGATTTGTTCCAGCTTTTTCCAGCAAGTGAACACATTTCTCGTCTACAACCTCACGGTTCCTCTGCCATCATATCTCACCTTTTAAAGACTGAAGCTATGTTTGCTTCTTCTAAACATTCAGTACCTAGAAAACCTTCCATAAACATCATACCTGATTGCTCTCCTCCAGTATCTCCCACCACTGCTGACAACTCCTTTGTTGTTTTGATGAGAGCAGCTTTTTGGCATGCCACGTTGGGGAAATCCACCTCATACACCACGGTGTGATGCAGAAGACCTACGTCCTTCAAACGGAAGTATAAGGAGTCCAGGCCAGCACCTAAAGATAGGATCTGCAGAGGAAAGCTTCAGAAAAAGTTACACTCAACCCTAGCAGCATCCTGACCACCCGGCCGTGAAAGACACTCAGTTATCACCAACAGAGTGACAAAACCAAGCCATTTCCTACAAGGGGCATGAGAATGTTGTGTAGGAATTGCCCCCTCCCAGACCTTCCTGCCCCAGTGACACACGGACAGTCACGGCAGTGCCAGATTCTCTGTGCTTCTCTGGGAAAGGATCACAATATATGTACTGACAAACTACTGCAGTGCCAAGAAGACAGACACACAGTGGAAACCAGCAGTGCATCCAGACAGAAGAAAAGTACCTGTGTCCTTGGGTGGCTCTGGGTCTCGTGCAGGAAGTCTTGAACACAGTGATCCACAGCTCGGGCACGGATGTAATAACCCCTGTGGAACGACAGGCAGGTGTACTCAGTGCCCAGGAACACCATTTCTGCAGCACTGCCACCCTCCGTTGCAAAATACCGGTGTTTTTTTAGTCTCAGCTTTTACCCAATAACTCCATGTTTATAGGTCTGCACTGGGAGACATCTGATGACTTCGTCATGTCTAGAGCTTACTAATACAGATCCCCTGTGTTCAGTAAGCAACGAGCCAGAGGAAACATGTAGACAGCCGCAGCTAGACCTGCTCCCTTTTGCATAAATAAGTGCCCACTGGATGAGAAGGTATGAATCCAGAGAGTTAGGATGCTCCCCTGCAATGTGGGTGGGACAACGCTTGAGTTCCTGCCCCAAATCTGATGCCGTAGCAACGTGAAATTCAACTCCTTGACTTCCACCGGGGCTACTGTTTGTAACGCGACGAACGAGAGTGTGCAACTGCCAGGAGAGGGGAACAGAAAAGTGAAGGAGATCAGGGAAGGGATTTCATCCTCTGTCGTTTTTTTAATTAACGGAACCAAATGAGTCTGACTCCCGGGGAGCGTTTACCCTTTGCCTACCCTGGCACGGACTGGTGCCTCTTTCTTGGCCTTCCCTTTCAGTCTTGCCCAGGTTCACCAGCTCCCGTGTCCCCCTTTGACAGGCAGGTCATCATCCCCACGCAACACGGGGACGGGGGGATAGCGCTGGGTTATCCAGGATGCTCCGGAACGCATCACGACAGCGTCGGCAACCGCACGACGTTATCAGTCTGTGCCTTGAGCCCCGCTTCGGCCGCAGGCGCGGAGGCTTCAGCCTGAGCAGCACCGGGGCCGTTCCGAGCGTCCCGGAGCGAGCCCCCCCCCCNCCGCAGGTAGCCGCGCGCCGCCGCCGAGCGCTTGCTGTCGGCGCTGGTGCCGCCGCTGCCCTGCACCTGCCGGGACACGGACGCGGACGCGGCCCTGACGCGAGCCCGAGCCCCGTTCAGCTCCCGGGAACGGGCGGCCCCGTTCAGCTCCCGGCTTCCCCGGCCCGCGACCGCATCCCCGCGTCCCCCGAAGCCGGCCCCGGGCCCCTGACTCACGGCGGCGGAGCGCGGCCGCCCGCGGCCCATCCCGGGGCCCATCGCGGGGCCCA